>AP028438.1:14309455-14639957 GCA_036509395.1 Antheraea yamamai
TTTATTGTCCATCAGAATCCTTTGTTTGTATATACTAGGTGAAAGGTTAAACACTCGTAGTATTCTAAGATATGACAATTCATGGTCACATGAACATAAACAAATACTAATAAACAACCAAGAAAACCTAAGTTAAAGCTTGTTCTAAGACTTTCAAAAGTATAAGCACAATTATAATAAACCTAGGTGCAATGAGCGGTGTCGAGAGCTACAACGGGCGACCTGGAGTTGATAACTTTGTTCTGTTCCTGACGTTCCCACGTTCACTTTCAAGTGAAAGTGAAATCATCCGACGGTCATTGCCACTTTGATTTTATATAGACGCGTAGAGGATTGTGTATAAGTTTTGTATTTTTCTAGATAATTACGTCAAATATTCAGCACTTATTTTTTTTACTGATTTAGAACGAGAAGCGAGTGCAAAGTATACTCCATAAATATTGCTACTGTCTAAACATTCAACCTGTACATTCCACGTAAAAAATAAACTAATTTATAGGGAAATTATTAAACGAACCTAATGTTTTTTTTAGTCTAACATATTAAATTCGTGATGGCTGAATGTTGAAGAGAAATCGATAAATTCCAAGACACATATATTATACATATACACATATATTTATAAAAAATCCCGTATATCTACATTAATATCAGTATTGTTTAATTGTGAAGGGAAATTTCGTGAAGTAACTCCGACTCTTTGATATCAGAATTTCTAAGAATTGAATGTAAACACACATACATTTGTCTGCATAGTTACGTAAATATTTTAAGCATAAGCATATCTATCATTTAACAATTTAAATAACTATAAACATTTATGAAATACCAAAGTAATATAACTTTGCATTATCTATCACTTATCAGTTTTTATTTCGAAAGACCCAATAAACCTATTTATAAGCAGATAGAAGAACGTTATCTCCAAAAAGCGGTTTCTTTAAAATTTTATACACATAAAGATCATTTATACATGAATAATGCCTCACTTGCCAAATCGATTAACTACGTACAACAAAAAGTTGATAAAAGCGATAACATAGTATACATTGCCCTAAAAAATCCTTTTACGTTATAAAAAACTCATATAAACATCTACATGCTATATTCTACAGACGTATCTTTTACTCAATGTAACATAAAAAGTATTGAATTGAATATCATTAGAATTAATCGGTTTGTAATAAGGAATCACACTGAATTTTTAAATATGTCTGATCTGATCTGATTATTTATTTCAGGAAAAACAAATTATATGCACATTTTGTTTGGATTTTATCCGTTATCTCTATCCTAACTTCCTTAACGCTTTCACCGATAGTCATGAAATTCTGCATACAAGTTGTTAGAGGTACAGAAAAGGATATAAGGTACCTTTTGCCCACAAAAAATACTCTTCGTGAGAGATAAGTCAAATCTACAGTAACGTGAGCGAGATCGCGAGTGAGAGCTAGTGTATAATAAATAGTAATTGCTCTATTATTAATTCAGTTGAAGTTATTAATGTGTTGTGTTCAAACTGAAATAAAATTATAACTTAAAAGTACTCGTTTATGGAATGCTTGGGCTGCAATTAGTTTTTTTTTTAGATACTTAATATTTTTTTATTGTCTCATATTGCATTAAAAGTTTTCGCATAATATATAATATATATAAAGCAATTCAAATGATTCTCATAATGCAACTAACAAAGAGTTATATCTTCTACTATACATATAATAAGAATGTTTTTCTCGAACTGACTACGCTATTGACCTGGTAAAGTCTTTACAGCTTCACCGGACTACTAATAAGAATGTAAATGTAATGTTTGTACTTTTTAGTTTTTTGTGAAAAAAATTGTTGCAGTTTTCTTAAAATAAATAATAAAATACATTTCGATTATTATTAGAAATGTCTGTTTGTCTGTTTGTTTGAACAGGCATCACTGCTAAAGTACTGCGTGCACAATAAAATCTCATCAAGAAAATCATAAAGCATATCCTCGAGTCACATCTAGTTAGTTTCATTAAAATCAGTCCACTCTATCAAAAGATACTGTAATTTTAAAGATGACGCGACTTAAGTACGAGAGAAAAGTAGATAAGTATGTAGACTTAATACAATGAGATGAATTTATATAGTCAATAATATAGTATAATAAATTAATAAATGGATAAAACATTGGCACTTAATGGTATTCAATCTTATTTTTACAAAAACAGTTTTGAATGTATACAATTAGGGACATAAAATATTACAATATATGTACCATCAATTTGGCAAGAAACTTTCCATATATTTATACCGGTCAGGTCCTGTGAAAGTATTAATCTTGATATGAATCAATTATCAATATAAGATAAAAGTACGTACAACATTCACATGCACGATATTATCAGCCATACTTATAAATGTTGATTAAATATAAGCATTACTTATCTATAGCTATTTTCTTTTCGCTTTATGGATTAAACAAAGACAAAGTTATACTTTAATCTGTGTTTCAATTTTGATAAATTCTTATAAATAAAGTACTATAACCATACAACTAAAGCCTGCAATCGTACCACGCGTGGGATCTTATTATCTCTATAAGCCATGTTCAATAGCTGTCGGATCCGGATAAGAACCCCGTTTCATGTTATCTCGCATTAATTGAAACAAAAGACAGCATTATTGGAATAGTACATAAGAATAAAAACAATGCACCATAAACGAATAGTCCCGTACCACTTCATTACATGTATGTTGTTTGGAGAAATAATAAATGAAACATACAATGGTAGCCTTGTTTATATCGTTCGTACATATAAAAATATTGCAATTTCATTACATAGTATAAAACAAAGTCCCCTACCGCGTCTGTCTGTCTGTCTGTCTGTTCACGATAAACTCAAAAACTACTGAACGGATTTTCTTGCGGTTTTCACCAATAGATAGAGTGATTCATGAGGAAGGTTTTAGTATATAATTTGTGAAGAATTTTTTTAATAATCAGGGCGGGACAACGGCTGCCGTGCCCGCTAGTAATATTATAAAGCTGAAGAGTTTGTTTGCTTGGACGCCCTAATCTCAGGAACTACTGGTTCGATTCGAAATATTATTTCAGTGTTAGATAGCTCATTTATCGAGGAAGGCTGTAGACTATATATTATCACGCTAAAACCAATGGGAGCAGAGCACCAATGAAGAATGTTTCAAAATCGTTTTATTTCCTTCTGAGAGCTTCCGCTGCGTGTTAGCGTTAGCCCAAAGTAACTATTCCACGCGGATGAAGTCGCGGACAGAAGCTAGTATAGTTATATGAAAAATATAAGTATATGTTATTAGTTACAAAAGAATCGGTAAGAAAGAAAGAAAGTAATACATTTTAATAAAATTTCGCGACACATAATTCTATATTTCAAAATAATTAACTGTATGTCGTTTTCGAACTATAGAATAATGGAACTCAGTGATTGATTCGAAGTCCGAACAATCAATGTAAATTAGTTGTAGCGTTGAATTATTGATACATACTATAAAACAACTAAACTGATATAGAAATATTTTCAATATATTTGTGGTAGTTAAATGACATGCAACTGCAATCTCCAGTACCAATACAAACAAAAAAAATAACATCCTTATATCTTGAACATTAAAGATGTTAAAACTGAACATGATGTGATATGTGAAAGAATTCCAGCAGCACACTTATAAAAGGAAAACATGCTTTAAACATCATTAGTACATCAAACGAAGTGCCAACGAGATAGCCTAATGATGTGTATTTAAATGATATGTATTTCGTTTGAAGGGTCTCATGTAATCGAAATGAATCAACAGTCTTTACAATCAACAAGGCCTATCCACGTCTTTAGAGACAAAACTTAAAAATTATCATTTTAATGCTACTCCCATATCTGTGTGTATCGCCACAAAGTTTTGTCTATGGTCGCAATAAATGCAGGTATGGGAAGACATTATCGCTATGCTTTATAAACTATTGGGCTGCGTTACGATAGACGCAACACGATAAGTGGTCCACGATAATTAACACACATCAAAGGAACATGTAAACGCTAATTACAAATTATCATTTGAATGAAAAACGTGTGTGGAAGTTTCTTTGTCGTTATCGGAATTACTTTTGAGGGTAGCTTTTAGGGAGACAAGTAGTCGAACCCTAGTCACGCTGGTATGGGACTAGCATGTTACGAGTAGAATGACATTGAGTGACAATAACAAGTATCAAACTTACTGATTAAATTCCATGATATATGTTTTGTTCAGTTGACTCTATTAGAATTCAATATCGATATTAAAATGAATTTATTTCAACAACAGATATAACTTTATTTAAATGCCAATAACTATTTTTATTTAAAATCACCATATGACGGAATACTATAGGTATATAGTGAAACATATTTAATAATATCCAAAATCCTAATCAGTATTTGGTTTCACAAATATAGACTAGAGAAACTACGACTAATCGAGGAAGCAATCAGTACCCTTGACACGGTATTTGAAAGTAATGATTAACGATATACGCCTATATTAAATCAAAAACACTGCTGTTTACACATTTATACGATGATGATAAGCTCATACAGTTCGAACATGACGAGATTATTTTTAATTAATTACATTAACAGTTTTAATTTTGTTTTTTTTTTTTAATGACGGTTGAATAAATATCTAAATTTAGAAAAAACTGCAGTAAAAATAACACAACATTACATTTACTTTTAATTTTTAATGTTTAAGTATGAACGAATATAATTGATATAATAATGTCGTCATGGTCTAAATTAAGGCTGCTCAATTTTTTTATCCGTTAGGGCAAACCGACAATTAACACTTTGATTGCCACGCTGTAATCCCATGTTTCTTTCAAGACGCCACGTATGAATTTTTAATCTTATTCTTTATTATATCTTAATACATGACTAACGTGGCAGTCAAAGTGGTAAGACATTTTTGGAGGGTTACTGACGTTGATTATTTTAGTTAATTTAAAGACTAGTGCAATAAAAAAAAATTACTTCCGACTTGCTTAGTCAGGTTTAAAAATCGTTAATAAGGCATACATTTGAGCAGCCTTGGTTTAAATGTTCGATCGTCAAAGATATTGCAGAATGGGCACATCGATAATTTTGTAACGTAACGGCGTCGTCACGTACCCCGGGGCGGAGAACACGTCGTGTGGCGCCTCTTCAGACGGGGTTTTACTCAGGAACAGACCAGTGCCGAACTCCACTAAGTTCATTGGAGAACTTTACACACGAGTGAAAAGAGTCGGGTTCCGTACAATTTTTTGTAAATCCCAGTTAGCATCCAGGGTAGCAAAGAAAAATTATCGCAACGTTATTTTAGTTTACATACAGCATTTTTATGACTATGCACGTTCGTAATGATTTAGCATTATTTAGCTCCTTGTAAGTGCCGACAATTAAGTTAGTAATTAAGAGTAAAAGAAATAAATACAAATATTGATATATCATATTCAAAGACTCATTATGGAATGTTAGATTATTCAACATCGGACTGTTAACTGTTAAGTTTGTTACAGTAAATAAAAGGCAAGTATTAGAGTGAGGAGTGTACCTGTTGAATACTTTGGAGAAAACACTGGTAGAATTCTGACTGTCAGCGGAGGTCGGCAGTGAATCCGCCTGGGAACCGTGCAGAGCGGTGGCTGCCGCTCCCTCCCCGGTCAGACCCTCCACCCACGACAGTGGATAAGAAAGCCTCTTCAGCATCTGTTACAAATAAACGATTTCAATAATTAAATCCGATTACTAATTTATGTACGGGCGTGTACGTATTTGCGTGCGAGTGCGTATACGCAGGTGCGTGTACGTGTGCGTATGTGTTAATACTTAACCTCGAACCAATAAATAATACTACATAGTGGCGATAAGAACATGGGTGGTACTAATAAAAAATATTAAATATCTTTAAAATGGCACATATCATTTATGTTTACTTCTATTTCTAGGGCCACCAATGTAAGGTTCGTTGCGAGAGACTATTTAAAGGATATAGGCTACAAATTATTGCAGCATCATACAACACGACTTAATTGCGTTCATTAATTTGCTCTTTTACTGTATAATTGAGTTGTTACATTTCAAAATGAGCTAAATACATTTTTTTTAAAGATTTCCAGTTTTTACACACCGAGAACGAAGTATAAATTTTGCCGTTCATAAGGTTTTTAGGTTTTTGAAGATCTTGAAAAATAACGTATAAAAATATCAGGAACAGTTAAAAATAGATTTCTTTTATTTTGAGATGAAACGACACAACTATTTACTGCAAAGAAATCGATTTTTAATTTGAGATATGTCTGAATACATCGTGATACCGGCTGTGGGTTACCTTATTTTTCTTATCAGGTTTCCCCGGGTCGTCCTTCTGGTTTCCGTCGAGTGAGAACGAGACTGTCGACTTGCGTGGCACGCGCTCGTTCTCGCCGAGCGGCGGCGCGGAGAGGGGCGGCTCCCCGCGCGGCAAGCACACCGGCGGCACCCACTCCGCCGACAGCACTATATCCGCATCGCTGTACACCTGAACACCACAAATATTACCAAACATTATATACAATTCTAGAGATCTCCTTCGAGTTCTCTTAAACAACCTCAAAGTTTATGGACTTGTTTCTAGAAAGGAAGCATAGATTATACATTATACATCTATACTAATATTATAAAGAGGTAAAGTTTGTGAGTTTGTGACTTGTAGGGGGTAATCTCAGGAATTACTGGTCCGATCTGAAAACTTCTTTCTGTGTTATATAGCTCATTTATCGAGGATGGTTATATATCATCCCGCCAAGACCAATAGGAACGGAGAACCGATGAAGAATGTTTCAAAATCGGGTTTTTTTTCCTCTTGAGAGCTTCCGCTGCGTGTTAGCGTTAACCCAAAGTAACAATTACACGCGGACGAAGTCGCGGGCTGAGGCTAGTTATGAATATTTTAATACCACTCTCATGTGAACTTTCTCCAATTGTACATATGTAGTGAAACCAGGAATGACTTGAATATTCAAGTACATGAATGACTGTTTGTTTGCTTGTTTGCATTCATAGAATTGTAATCCACGAGTTTTATAACAAAGGCTGAGCGAGCTTAAGACTATAAGTTGTTTACACTGACTTCCCTTTGAAAAAACTTTGATTGCAATGTTTAGGTCTTCGATGAATCTTCCAAGGAGAGAACAAAAATATTACGAGGAATATGTGTTACGTGAATTAATTGATATATCAACTTTCTTTAACTATTCTGAATTAATCTGTAGCTTCAAAATAAATTAAGTACATTGAGATTTCTTGTATACTTGTTACTTATTTAATGTAGTATTAATATAATTTTAATATTATCTACCTCTTTGAAAAGATTCTAAAGTTTATTAACGCAATTAGTTTTCATACTAAATATACAATAAATATATAGTGTAAGTGTGATAAGGTTCACTTACAATAAATACTTAAATTCGCCTGTCTGACAGCTCACAGCTCGCACGGTGAGCCTCGTTATAATCATCACACTTAACACATAAATTTCTCATATAACATACCGACATAGCCGATAGGAAATGTCCCCGAGCACTAATGTGAAACAGTGAAATAAATGTTCAGCGTCACTAGTGTTGTCGCTGAGACTGGTTACACAAAGATTTTTTTTGGAAACAGAGAAAAAAAATACATTTTCTAGCCTAACACTTGCCCTTCACGTGGAGAAAAACATCACAATACATGGAAAAACTGATCACATAAAGAAGTTCAGATACACAAAATAAATATTCTAAAGTACCGAAAAAATACCAAACACGTAAATCGAAGAAAACAATTTGAGACAATAGCGACACAGATATTTAATGTGTATTGATAAGTTGAAGATTGTAAAAAGACTTCAGTTCTGGAAGAGATCAGACAAGAAATAGAAGTTTCTCGAACAATAAAGAAATAGTACGACAACAAAGAAGTGACCACGACCGTACATGTACCGGGGACCGACGCCCACTCTCACCTCATCGCTCGAGGAGACGGACATTTTGTCAACATTACGATGTAAAACTACGAAACATTTTAGAAAGTTTCTTTCGTAATTCTGATCGCATTCCCATTTGTCGTACATCGAAACGTCCTCGCTCGCTTCGTATATAGTGTCTATTTCATGATAATACTCGTCGTGATCGAGTACGTCGTGACCCTATAAAATATTAATTTAGTTTATGACCAGCACACGAGTTAGTAGAGGTTATTGGAAAAAATAATTCGATGATGTCTATTAATGCTCTCTATAAGTAGTAATATGAATCACTTTATAGCCAGCGTAAGGTACGCTCCACAAATATAATAACAATATCTATACTTATATAATGTTATATTGTGTAAAATGCGGTTTTTTTTTTGTTAAAGTATGGCGTATCCATTTTCAAAATTTTAAATAAGCATGGTGTTTTTGTAGGTAATAATATAAGGATTAAAAAGAAGTAGTTTCGTAATTGGTCGAAAATTGCATCATGGTTAAAACAGAATTTGAAAAAAAAAAAAGTTTTTTCACCATACTTAGGCCCCTATGGCCTTTAAATATGTAATTGACGCATTAACACTAACCTTTTTAGCGTTCGTCGGAGTGACGTGCAGCAGCGGATCGCGCATATCGATACCCGAATCGTGGTAGGAGAGCTTCACTAGATGGCGCGCGTTCTCTACGATCTGTTCGTCCCCTCCCTCCCCTTCCCCATCTCCCTCCCCGTCCGCGTCCGCGTCGCCCTCCGCGCCCTCAGCACCCTCCGAACTGTCGGCACACGCTGCCGCCTCCAGACTCTCCTCCTTACCGTGCGAAGTACTAGAGGACACCTAAAACACACAATAAATACCATTATTCAAGGTCACTGTTATTCATTATCAATATCCATCTAAAATAGTTTGGTTTGAAGTAAAACTTCATTACGCACGACTTCATGACTTTGGGGAGTAAGCTGGTGAATGCGTGACGAGAGCGTTACCAAAAGTGTGATCGGGCGAGGCGAACGGAAATTGAGAGGGAGATATAAGTTAGTGATGATTAAAAGAGAAAGAGTTACGTTTCGTATTATCAATGAAAACCCATTATAGATTTAAATGTCTCTGTAGAAAATTAATATATGTATATAGTATACATATACATACATATAGATGGAGCTAAAGAAGTTTTACTTCAGTCGTGTGGTCTACACTCATTTTTTTTTTTAATTGTAATTTAAGTATAACGACTTCAATTTATAAGAATGTAAGTTAATGTGAAGTATTATCGTTACTACTTAATTCATATGGGAAAGTGAAATAAATGTCGTCTAGATAATTAATAATCGAAGAAGTTTCTCAATCTGTTTATTAAAAGTGATTCGTAACAACAGCCCTTTATCCAAATGAAACGATAGAGATGTGTGCAAAAACTGTTGAGTACATTTCAATCTTTTTATTACATTTACGTTGCAGACACTTCATTCCTTGTCTAAAAAAAATAGGACATATTCATTCCATATAGTTATTAAAGTTAAAAAAAAAACACATTTTTAAGCACTACAGCAGATTTTTTTTTAAAGCAAGGAAAGTATATTTTTGTTTTTTTGTTGTATTTTCTTCTGTACATAAAATGGATAGTTACGATAATAAATAACACAATCGAAGTATCTGGTATCAGCAAGTATTATAATAATTTCGTATAATTACCTCGCTACCTTGATCGATGGACATCCTATCTTTGCTTGGAATAGCCCAGTGATGATCCAGTAGAGATTTCCGCCTCTCCTCTGTTGTTTGTTGCTGTTGAAAATAATAAATATATGCAACATAAAGTCTCTATATCAATAAAATGACAGACATATTATGTCGTTATTTATTTCTTAGACATTCGAGCCTTAGAGAAAAAAAATGTAAAAAAATTATAACATTTTTTTTCTCTAACTAATTACGCTATTGACAACTAGCTCAAGGGTGCACGGCACACCTCGGATTCGGCTGTTGTCGATATCACGAATCTGACCTAGCTAAACTATGTTAAGCTATTCATACATATATACATTTGTGAGTCATACAATTAAAATTACATGATTCGCAAACGTTTACATGTATTTCGGATCTGAAACCGAACTAATCGATTCAGTTCGATAAGGGAAATAGAAAACCTTTCCAATATATGTGTAATGTGTGCACGTATGTGGGGTGATCTGATGTGTGTACAATTGATGTAGGTGAGTCACTGTAACGCGATAGTAACAGCTCGAAGGCTCCACTCCGAGGGAAGAACTTGAGCTCGCTCCACTCCGAGGGACGAACTTGAGCTCGAGATGCTATCGGTAGGAACGCGACGTATGTGCGGGATCGTATGAGGAGCCCCCTTTCACGGCGGCGTGACGGAGTCTCGCCAGCGTGGACACAAGCACGCGTGTTTAGAGAGATCGAATAGAAATGATAATTAAACGGCGTTGGCGCCGGAATCTAAATACCACCCAGATCCCCAATTTGTTGTGATAAAAAATAAACAAATCATAGAAATGATAATTAAACGGCGTTGGCGCCGGAATCTAAATACCACCCAGATCCCCAATTTGTTGTGATAAAAAATAAACAAATCAAAGACCCTCTCCCCTCTCTGCCCCCTCTCCGCGCTGTCATTTAATAATTTCGTAATACACGAATGACCCCTACTACCTATTATAATGTTGGTACATAGGTTAAAGGCCTACGAGTAAAATAAGATTTAGAAGAACAGTATACCTGCAAAGCGGTGGGAGTGACCAGCTCCCTGTCGAAGGCTTTAGGGAAGGCCGCACCGCCGCGGTCTTCCGTCTCACCGGAACCGGGCCTGTCCTCTCCCCCCGCACCCTCCTCACCCTCGCCGGTAGCCGCCTGCAGCTCAGGGAATGTTTCATCCTGAATTTATAAAATACAATTGTATGAAACTGAAACTGCAGGGCCATAAGCCTCCTTCCGAAGGATGGTATGGGCATAATCACCGCGCAAGCCCACGACGTATTGGCGATTTCGAACTCTGAGAAATCAACAGTTCTATGTTTCCCACATACAGTAATACTACAAGAACATTTCTCAGGTTCAGGTTTCCTCACGATGTTTTCCTTCACCGTCAGCCGATAGTGTTACCAATTTAAATTGGTTAATGTAGGCGAATAGCGAATAATTCGTTGGTACATGCCAGGATTCTAACCTGCGGACATCAGATTGATATTCCACCGATCGAACCACTAGACCACCATGACTTTTATTGTATGAAATGGTAGCCCTTTATCACTAAATATTACAAAACAAAGTCCTTTGCCACGTCTGTCTGTCTGTCTGTTCGCGATAAACTCAAAAACTACTGAACGAATTTTCTTACGGTTTTCACCAGTAGATAAAGTGATCCGTGAGGAAGGTTTCGGTATATAATTTGCCAAGGTTTCTATTATTATCAGGGTGGGACAATGTCCGCCGGGATCACTAGTTTAGTGTATTTTCTTGTAATAGCTTTTTCTAGCGGATTTTTACTTTGCTTGAGTTACTGTAGAATGTCCACAGACATTCTGACTGAATGTATAGCTGGCAACGTGTATGCAAAAAAAATTGCGATGATCGGTCGAGTAGTCAAAACGTTAAAGCATAACAAAAATAAACAAACTCACATTCGCATATATAATATTAGTCAGGTATAATTAACAATTTGGTAAATTAAAATATGCAATAATTAACTTACAATTCATGTGAATAGTATGTATTCATTTTCATAGATTACGGAGATGATAATAATCATTAATTGCTTTAGAAAAATAACAAATTTCTCACTTACTTTGACTAGAAGGGAATCCTTTCCAGGCGAAAGTTCAGACTTATTCATATAGTAGATTTCAGCTTGCTCAGCTCTGTTAAGCAGTATTACACAGTTAAAGACTATGAATAAACCTAATGTAATCTTAGAAAGGTGATTGCTTATATCAATCGCATACGAATTTAAATGTAATTTGTCGTACTTAATTGAACGAATCAGGTGTAAGATTAACTACACACGTTAAATATCTTTGTGGTTCACTTGAGAGAACTTAGTTATTTATCAGTTTTATTTAAAGTAAAAGTTGTTATCACTTGTAAAATACTTACTTATGCGTATTGTTATCAGGGCCGTGGGTGCGCATGTGCGCAATATCGTAAAATATGGCGGTGTTAACAACGTACTCCATGGGCGCAATCACACCGTATGACTCGGGCCCGTGCTCCATTACTAGCAAGTCGGACACGTTCGGATCGAACATCACCGCGTTCGGTGTCACCAGCAGCACGCCTGATACTACTCCCTGAGATAAATAAAAGATAATAGTAAAAAAAAATTAAGACACGCTTTCGTAGATAGACGAACTAAAAAGTAGACAATATTTCCATATAGAATTTTCATTCTATACAGATGTTCACTGGTTTATAACAGTTAAGAAAATTCAAATAATTTTAAAATAAGAATTAACATACCAACAAAATAATATTAATTGTTACAAATCGTTCAATGGTGTATTGTATCCTAAAACTTTATATTTGTGAATTGTCCCGCATCATTGTGTGTTCGTAATGGCCGTGTTTTAAAAATATACATGTGAAGAAGTATATATACCGTATAAAAAATGTAGTAGATTTGTTTTTCGGTCTCATTACATTGATAATACTAAATAGACTGTATAACATATTTTATACAGACACGCCAGAAATTTATCTTAATATATATATTTCTTGTGTGCGTGTGTATGTGACTGAACTCCTCCTAAACGACTGGACCGATTTTGATGAAATGTTTTGTGTTCGTGGAGATTCGAGAATGGTTTAGATTCACAATTGGACCCGGTAGGTGGCGCTGCGGTTGACTTTTGGGATTTATATTTTTTATTATCAAGGCAGGACAACGTCCGCCAGGTCCGCTAGTAAAATATAAAATTATTGAAGCCAAGGATGTTCTCGTTCTATTTCAAAATATTTTATCGTCTACGCTTTGACCAAAAACTTAAAATTAATGTATTACGTTCGTACTAGAATCATACGAGTTTTAGTAAGTCAATTTAAGGCTGTTGTAAGCAGTAAATATAACCGTATGATAACATATGAATGTAAGATGTACATTTTGCGAATGTAGCAGTAGTTGTAATTGCATAACGAATTGTTTAAAAACCCGTGTAATTGAAAACGTCGATAAAAAGCAGTATATTCGATATGTTAACTGTTCTACTCAGCTGCTTGTTTTTACCTGAATTTAATTTACAGTAAATCTTATAATTTCTTCATATGATTTATATTTTTTTTGTTAATAGATATGAGTAATCACAATTTATATCTGTTATTTTTGCAAGGATCCATGAAATTTGGTGTTTGAGGTCTTATTTCTATTAATCTATACTATAATAAAACTGTAGCAAGGTCAAATCTGTACATTAAATATTTTTTGAAAATTTTTATCGGGGTAGACTTTGTTATGAAATAAAAGAAAAAAAAATCTTTTTAAAATTTTTGTTTGTTTGTTTTTTTTTTTTTTTTTTTTTTTTTTTTTTTTAAAAAAATATAAAATAAATAAAAATTTAAAAAATTGAAAAAAAAAAAAATAATAAAAAATAAATTTAAGATTTTTTTTATTTAAAAAAAAAAAAAAATCTACAGATATTTTTTTTTTTTTAAAAAAAAAAAAAAAAAAAAAAAAAAAAAAAATTTAAAAAATATAAAAAAAAAAAAAAATAAAAAAAAAATATATATAAAAATTTTTATATCATAAAAAAAAAAAGAGATCAGGAAAAAAAAAAAAAAAAAAAAAAAATAAATAATAAAAAATTTTTGAATTTTATATATTTTTATTTATATATAAAAAAAAAAAAAAAAAAAAAAAATAAGAAATATTTTAAAAAAAAAAAAAAAAAAATAAAAAAAAAAAAGGATGAGAAGATAAAAAGCGGCTGGAGGAAAAAAAATAAAAAATAAAAAATAAAAACTATAAAATAAAATTTAAAAAAAAAATAAAAAAAAAAAAAAAAAAATAAAAAAAAAAATATTAAAAAAAATTTTAAAAAATTAAATTATATAAAAAAAAAAAATAAAAAAAAAAAAAAAAAAAAATAATTCAAAAAAAAAAAAAAAAAAAAAAAATAAAATTAAAATAAAAGAAAAATAAAAAAAAATATTATAAAGTTTATATAATAAAAAAAAAAATTATTTAAAAAATTAAAAAGAGTTAAATAAAAAAAAAAAAAAAAAAAAAAAGATGTGATTATTTATTATTTTTTTTTATAAAAAAACAAAAAAAAAAAAAAAAAAAAAATAAAAAAAAAAAAAAAATTAAATAAAATAAAATTATTAAAATAAAAAAAAAAAAAAAAAAATTTTTAAAAAAATTATTAAATATTATTAAAAAAAAAAAAAAATTTTAAAAAAAAAAAAAAATTAAAAAAAAATAAAAAAAAAAAAAAAAAAATTAAAAAAAAAAAAAAAAAAAAAAAAAAAAAAAAAAAAAAAAAAAAATAAAAAAAAAAAAAAAAATAAAAAAAAAAAAAAAAAAAAAAAAAAAAAAAAAAATAAAAAAAAAAAAATAAATATAAAAAAAAAAAAAAAAAGGAAAAAAAAAAATAAAAAAAAAAAAATAAAATAAATATAATTTATAAAAAATAAAAAAAAAAAAAATAAATTAAAAAAAAAAAATAAAAAAAAAAAAAAAAAAAGAAAAAAAAATAAAAAAAAAAAAAAAAAAAAAAAAAAGTAAAGAATAAATATACATTTCTGGTTTCAGTATTTTTGGAAATCAACGCTTACAACTGTTAACAGAGTATTTTATTATTAAAAGTTAGTGACATTTAGAACCGTAGCAGTCATCAAAACTGGAAATACATTTTGGGAAATCATCTTTTTTTTTTTTTTTTTATTGTAGCTCGGCAAAGTGACTGTACTGTGCCTGATGGTAAGCACAGTACAATCCAAAAACATACTATCCATCGCAACCGAAAGACATACTATCCATCGCCGGTCGCTGCTGTCATGCCGGCCTGAAAGCGACCCAGTCAGGGACAGCCCCCAAATCCCCCCCCCCCTCCCTTTGCTGGATATACACCGGCTGGTCCCGGAACGCGACACGCCCAAACGTGCCACTATGGCGGGTGTTCCACCTGGTGTACGGTGGTCGCGATCCAGTCGGGTACAGACACCCTACCACCCCGCAAATCTACCTACCTCCATACTACCTATACTACCTACCATCTACCAAATCAGGAGTTAAAAAATGTTTTGGTAAAAATATTATTTAACCATTCAGAAACATATTTACAAATCGTAAAAAAAATATTTTAGTCATTAATACAGGTTTTAAATCGTTCTATAGTATCCTTTACCAGAATAAACGTTTTATAATATGCCAAAAAAATACCGTGTGCAATCTTTACAATATTTTTACACAACTAGCTGCAAAAATATGCAGAGCTGCTAATGTAAGCAGTATACTGTACAAATTTGAAATTAAATCGAATATTTACTTAGGAAATATTTAAAAAAACCTTTTTAAAATTATATACGGGATAATACTAAGATACCTTAATTTTTTATATAATTTCATGTACATTGTTTTCAATCAAAGAATTGTTAAATGCATCTATAGAAATGTCAAATACATTGTTTTCAATCTTACCTGTCCATCAGTAATGTGTCTGACACTGATCTTGAGGAAGCGCTGCGGTGCACTGCTGCTGCTTGTGGGAGCCTCAGGTGACACTGGTCGCAGGCTATCCAAGATCTCTGTAAACATAACGCCAACAATTTCATTTATTATTTCAAGAGTGGAAATGCTAATTCACTAATTAGCATATGACAGGTATTTGACGTTATTTAATTAGCCTTCCTACCGTAAATACTTTTTATATTTATAGATTTTTATATCTAGCCACATTCTCAACCGATATTAAGAGATGATATGACCAAAGACGATTTCATGGTCACCTAATGAGAACTGAATCTTAAGTGCAGCTATCGAACCACTTCCACGTACTTAGTAAACGATTTTCAACTTGATGATGGTAGCTAATCAGGCAACATCAGGCATTAGAACAAACCTTACCACCTTGTCATGGTTTTATCACTATATTTTGTAGAAATTCGAACCAACGTCCATAGATGGGGTGTCTAAATACGCTACCACTGAACCATCTTTGCTTCAAATAATAATCGTGTTATTTATGGGGGAAATATACGTAAATTCTAAATCAAGCATAGCTTGCACTATGGCAACCGGATGTAATTCTATATATATATACATACTAAAAATATAGTTATTTTGAAGCTCAATTACGTCGAAACTACTGCACGTATCGGCACAGGACTATGACCATTCGACGCTGAATTCTTTGTAGAGGTGTCTAAGATACTTATTTTTTTAATACTATTGACCCTTTGTCATTTTATTTCGGTTCAAGCATACATTATTTACTGCCAATAATAACAAAATCGTAGTGAAGCGAGCGAGTAACAACTAGTTAAAACTCATACAATTTTAAAAACCACCAAGTCATTACTAAAAAATCCTAAAACAAAAGACGTGCGCGGATAATAAACTGCAGATACGAGTAGATAATTTAAAATGCTCAAATGCGACTCGTTGACTTAATCTTGTGAAACCTTTTTTATATGATAATATAATTTATGCGCATAGCTAATCCGCAGGTAGCATCTCGTTTCAAAATAAAAACTTAATTGAATTTTCGTTCAATGACAACAGTCTGAAACAATGTTCAAGTAACGATTCATAAAAAGTGATTATACTTATGACATTGAACGTGAAGTAATATTATTTATTAAATACTTTGAACTACTTGAAATACATTTTGTTCATGATTATGTTCGGCAGATGTATAAATAAACAGGCGCTATTGTTTTCTTGGTGTCATATAATATCTTTTAAAGTTCAGTATGTAACAAGATAGATAATATTTCATATATAATGCGGTAAATTTTACTTTGTTCCGCGATACATTTACGTAAAAACATATGTGACATTGAACATTTTATTTTGCTCGTTGTTTAGCGCAACAATACTTTTGAAAGAACGATAAAATTATTTGCAACTGCTAATTATTATTTTAGACGTCACACGACGTACTTTTTCATTCTAGAATAGACCTGGGATTTCGGTGAAATAACACGATGTAAATATCCTTTAACAAATTCCACAAACAACTAATATTAGCTACAGTTAATAACCGTATATTGTAGGAGTTAGTTGTGAGCCTACATTTTCTATGCATAGTGAATTATCAACTTGAACCAAATCGTGAATTCACATCAGGTGATATTGTAATCAAACAAAGTCTTTAACACAAAAATAAAAGATAACATCTCTGACCTAAAATATACGTCGTTTGTTATTTAGATATCTATCGGCTGTCTAGATATAAATGATTCACTTAAAATGAAAAAAATATACAATACAATTATGACACTCATTGGCAATGAAGTTCTCAATAGGTAAAATTACCTTTTTCCTGTGCTGGCTCGCTAACAGCACCTTGTGTTGATTCAGATGTATTGTCGCCACTCTCCGACGGACCGTCAGAATCCTTATCGCCATCTGCAAGCGAACACAACAAACTCTTAAAAACACACACACCTGTTGTTTGTTTACATTACACGACACGGATAACATGACCATAATAATGATAAAATTTTAAAATTAGAAAACATGCATAACCATCGCAGTGAACGTAGATAAAACCAACATACCGTGGTACCACCGTTTCATGAATTCAAAACTGAACATTGTTAGCTAGTATCGCGACAAGGTCCATTATAACGGTACCGTTATCGCTTTTGATAAAGCGTATACATATCTTGGAAGCGCTGTCGCGAACCCGGGGATAATACAAGACTCTGTTCAAATGCTCCGTATAACTGGTAACGTAGAACGAAATACAATCAAATGACAAACTAAAATAGAAACAATGTGACACGTCGCGTTCGATCGGCGTGACGGCCGCGGCTGTACTCAGGCTGCGATGAGTTTTGCGAGTTGCGTTTCGTTTGACGTGCAAATGGGAGAAAAATTTGTTCCATGACTACGTCACGCATGAATGAATAACGCCAAGGTTAAACTTTATTGTCTTGCATTATGCCGTATGCCCGGACAAAACGAAAAATATCGGTAATGTGTGAACGATCGAAATTATTGATACCATTATCATATTAGTCTGTTATATAGGTATATATAGTATCTTATTTGTTTTAAAATCACGACCCAACGAGCAAGTCCAATAAGCCGGGAATTCCGTTATGATAGGAATTCATATACATGTAAGAAATAATATAGGCGTAAATACTGATAAAAATTGTATGCCTGGGTTACAGATACATGAAGTGATTTCTATTAACAAAGCTTAATTAATTGAATTTTCGTTTTAGTAGGTATACTGTTTTCAATATAGGAAATATGATAAACGTCATCCTTAGTAATACTATAAATACGAATGTGAGTTTGTTTACTTGTTACGCTTTCACGCCTTAACTACCTACTGAACAGATCGTTATGAAATTTTGAATGACCGTTGTACAGAATCCAGAAGGGAACACAGGATACATTTCATCCAGAGAAAAGTACTTCTCCCGAGGGATAATTAAAATCTACATTAACTGAAACGAAGCTGCGGACAGAAGCTAGTGTAAAATAAACTTCATAGAATCTATAGCATTCCACATTTATCTATATATTATATTATAAAGAGGTAAAGTTGTGAGTTTGTGAGGTTGTAGGGGGTAATATCTGGAACTACTGGTCCGATTTGAAAAATTATTTCAGTGTTATATAGCTAATTTATCGAGGAAGGTTATAGGCTATATATCATCATAATGAGACCAATAGGAACGGAGCACGAATGAAGAATGTTTCAAAATCGTTTTTTTTTCCTCTTGAGAGCTTCCGCTGCGTATTAGCGTTAACCCAAAGTAACTATTCCACGCGGACGAAGCCGCGGGCACAGGCTACTACAAAATAAATTTATTAAAAATATTAGATTCACTAACGCTAATTTCAGTACATACGTGACCATAACATTTAAATCAAAATAAATTTAAGGCAAATCAATAAAAGAAAAAATACCTTAGTATTTTTTCATTTCTTATCAGCGGGTCTAACATATACTTTAGCAAGTGTGTTATTAATAGTTGAGCCATAATTGCTTAGTTCTCAAAGAAATTTCTCATTGTTCCGAACGTAACGTACGTGAACACTATAACGTATACATGATACGTACGTAACTACACCACAAAATGACAAATAAAACACTAATATTTATGACAGTTCCACATGAAATTTTGCCACGTACAATTAGAAAAATCAATATGTTATGATAAAAACTTCAAAGAAAAGGTCTATACTTTAGAATCACAGTTACCAATTCAAAATTAGTTCAACAAACCTTAATAATAATGATTCTATTTGAGTAACAATGGATTAATTATTACTAAAACTTTCTTTAATTTGTTTGTGTTGTATTTGTAAAATCTGGATGGATCTATCCTATCCTAAAAATTATTTCATCGATAGAAAACTATAAATTTCATGCATGATATTTATATATTTTGTGTTATTAAGTTTCATAATATTATGAATAAATACAAAATAGCAGTGATTAGTTTCAAATAGAACGAAATTATAACTATCTGAGAAACGCCTACCGTTCGCGTCCGAGCAATACTGACGACTGATTGCAAATTTCAGTAGATTATACATATATTATTAAATCTTAATCAAAAAGCATATCTTTCGATTAAGAAAAGAAACATTTCAATTAAGAACTTTGTTCGCGTGGAATAGTTACTTTCGGCTAACGCTAACTCGGAGTGGAAACCCTCAAGAGGAAAATACCTGATTTTGAAACATTCTTGATTGGTGCTCCGCTCCTACAGGTCTTAGTGTGATGATATATAGCCTATAACCTTCCTCGATAAATGAGCTATATAACACTGAAAGAATTTTCAAATCGGACCAGTAGTTCCTGAGATTACCCCCTACCCCGTCACAAACTTTACCTCTTTATAATATTAAGTATAGAGTATAGATAATCAACCAACCCAAAATACTACTAAGGATTCAAATTTGAGATTTGGGTAAATTGCATTTTTGTTGCAGTATAGAGCGTGTATTATTTTTACTTCAGCTTCTAAGGAGTGGCAAAGTATCTAAAGGGAATAATAATTTTGGGATAATATTTATTTGAAACTTGGTTTTCCAGTTTATTTAGTACTTGTTTTACGGTTTCTCAAAATTACACCCCTAAAGGTGTGGAAGGACATTATACATTCTTGTACTCGAATATAATATTTTTCTAGTCATATTTATTCTATATTCCTTGTTTTAAGAATTTATTTCAAGATGTATTAATTTTATGAGTAAACAACCACGAACATGAAATCTACACAAAAGAATTTACTTATTTTTAAGAAGTATCGTAATCGTAAATAATGAAAAGCTATGGCATTTAAACGCGTACATTATACATTGCAACAATGACAGCGTACATGAACTAACAATACATTTCTAGGAATCACCGCCATGCTTTCGATATGGCCTCACATGAGAGAATGTTAAACAATGGTGAAACTAGAGAAAATGTAGACAAAACACACCCTAGACACAGCCTTGTGTTCGTGACTGAACGCTCACCATAACGGATTAAAACGTATCGTAAGAAGTAATTAAGCACGCAGAGATAGACCAACCAATGGTTATTAAACAAACTGAATCAAACGCATAACATAGCTCTCAATATTCAATCGTTAATGGTACTTTTTTTTAGAATATTTCTACAATTTTAAAATTCACTTCCGCACAAGTTTTGGTCTATGTCACTCAATATTCAATAGTTAATGCTACTTTTTTTTAGAATATTTCTACAATTTTAAATTTCACTCCCGCAAAAGTTTTGGTCTATGTTTTACGAGAATAATCATCAATAAACATGTTAACAATATGCAGATCATTTTACCTAAAAATAATGAACTTGAATCGTTGCTACGAAGAACGCAGTCGTAAATAAAGTGTAGCTCAACAAATAAAAGACGAAGGAAATATATATACAGAGGAGTAAAATATTCTTGACAATTGTAAAAAACCATTAGAGTCAACGTCAAAATAACATAAATAAGAGTTCTTGAGATGTAAAATATGTTTTCGGACAGACAACAATATATAACATAAATGTAAAACAAACATGTTAATACTAACATACAATGACACGAGTGCCCACAGTAACCTACACTTTACGGAATATATAAATCCAAATCGTTTAACAGCAGCTTAAAATATAAGAAGACATAAACCAATCTATTCAATAAAAGTAAATAATGTTGTTATTTTGCCGTTTTAATAGCTAACGTGAACTAATGGTGTTGTATATTTATTACTAGCTTCTGCCCGCGACTTCGTGTGAAAGTTGTAAAGAAGTGAAGGTGAAAATATTTTTATAATACGTAAGTTAACCCCGAATTTGAAACATTCTTCATTGGTGCTCCGCTCCTATTAGTCTTAGCGTGATGATATATACATATACTAGCGGACCTGGCGGACTTTGTCCTGCCGTGGTAATAAAAAATGAAATCCCTAAAAGCCAACCGCAGCGCCACCTACCGGGTCCAATTGTGAATCTAAACCATTCTCGAATCTCCACGAACACACACAAAAAATTTCATCAAAATCGGTCCAGTCGTTTAGGAGGAGTTCAGTCACATACACACGCACACAAGAAATATATATATTAAGATAGCCTTCCTCAATAAATGAGCTATCTAACATTGAAAGAATTTTTCAAATTGGATCAATAGTTCCTGATATTAGCGCGTTCAAGCA
This sequence comes from Antheraea yamamai, assembly GCA_036509395.1. Lineage (NCBI taxonomy): Eukaryota > Metazoa > Arthropoda > Insecta > Lepidoptera > Saturniidae > Antheraea > Antheraea yamamai. The sequence goes on from AP028438.1 coordinate 14,331,314, forward strand.
AATAAACTCTTCAGTTTTATAATATTAGTGTAGATAAATTAATTCTATTCTTAAACGTATATCTATATTTTAGTGAAAATCAATTAATTTTTTAATCGAAACATTAAGTATAGATTGTAACCAGAAGTCAGATATTTCCTGAGATCATAATATACCTTATAAATAAATTTTAAATGTTATCGTCCTAATTGGTTATTGTAGTCTTCGAGTATAGCAAGTACCAGGGTATCAGTTGAAATGAAGATGTACAAAAATTTGCAAATCATGATTAGTATTCTTATAGGCGTGATAAGAATCGCATCGATCGACAGCACTACGAGACCTATTGTGATCACGAGTTGTAGCCGTTGTAGGTAAAGCCATACGTGTAAAGAAGCCATAGCATGGTGGTTCTGTATTTACTAGTATTGGTTTAGTTAACTTAGTCACCAATTAGTTTATTAGCTTCGTGAACAAACCATTTTCAGCTGAACTACTTCACTGTGATATAAGATATGGGATAAACATAAGAGTTACCTTTCCGCTTGTCCGGCACGAGCAGCGTCTGTCCAGAAAAGATGAACTGAGTCGCGAGCCTATTCAGTTTGGTCAGCTCGGAGGGCGTCGTGTCGAACCTCGCCGCTAGTGACGTCAGGGTATCCCGATCGCGGACCTTCATACAAGAAAAAATATTTGTAACACTTGCAAAATTATATACGCTCTGAGCGACACAAAATTTCTTTGAATTATTAGTGTACAATTATTAAAGAAAAAAGACTATATATCGCAGATTGAAATCTATGAAAGTTTACATTCACATAAAGATTCATTAGATGAAGACGTGAACGTTCTCTATCTTTATATATAAATTTCTTTTGTACGTGTGTATGTCACTGAACTCCTCCTAAACGGCTGGACCGATTTTGATGAAATTTTGTGTGCGTGTTCCAGTGGATCCGAGAATGGTTTAGATTTGATCCGGTAGGTGGTGCTGCGACTGGCTTTTAGGATTTTTTTTAAATTATCAAAGCAGGACTTCGTCCGCAGGGACCGCTAGTTTTCTATAAAACATTATTGATCTAACGGTTGTTACGTTTTTTTTTGTATCGAGTCGAGTAGTTATAAAAAAAGTATCAACGAAGCGTCGCGACGCTGCAAATTCTATATGTACGTTATATTTAACTTATGAACACTCTATTTAATAATGTGCAGTCATATAAAATCATTCACAGCAATAATTATTGACAGATTAATAAAAGGCACATTGAGTTGAATAAAACCATGATTTTAGTGCTATATATAGGTCAGATATTGTGTACAAAACAAGTCGAGGATGTTAAACATAATACCATATTATGTAATATAACCGCTATTAATTAATTTTGTAACACATTGTCATAATATTATTGTGGTTGTCCGCAATATAACATGTCACAACTGAAACTATGCACGTACATTATATGTATCCCATAATATGTTATAACTTAATCCTTAGTGAGATAAAAATTTTAAAAAGTATTTTTATTTTACTTCATAAAATTTTTCATAAAAATTTCAAAGAATAATTTTCCTCATGGGAAATTAGCTATACATATTTGAACAAAACATAAAAACGTGACGTAGCCTATAGTTACATCGATAAGCTTAGTGGTACTTGAAATTTATTGGTTAAAATTTATTGAATCCGTTTTTCACTAGAATCGTAGGTACTGAAAAAGTGATAACCGAGTAACGATAATGCCGTACTAATATTATAATTGGCACGTGAGTCTGTTCGTTTGTTTGTTACGCTTTCACACTTTACCTATTCAACCGATCATCACACAATTTTGCATATACATTGTTAGGAGTATAGAAAAGAACACAGAATATTATTCTATCTAGATATAATCTAGAAAAAATACTATTCCCGAGGGATGGGATAATTAATGCGGGCGAAGCCTTGGGTAAAAGCTAGTTTCAAATAATTACGAGCACCTGCGATAATAGACAATCCAAGACGTGTATTACGACAACATTAACAGATTAATAAAGAACATTTTGAGGTAAAGAGTTGTGTCGTCTTTCTTTCAGAATTTGAACTTTATTTTAGATATCCGATCACTTGTAAATCCGATTATGTAGATCCGAACTAATATTATAAATGCGAATGTTAATTTCTTTATTTTTTATGTTTATTTTTTTATGTCTTTGTTTTCACATATTTATATATCACTTATACGATTATAATGAAATATTGCATACACATTTTAAGGAGTACAGAAAAGAACATATGATTCCTCCTTTCACCCAGAAAAAAGTAGGTTAAAACTACATTAACAAGCAAAAGCAAGTGTGTTATTTTTATGTCATCTTCTTAGCGATTAGCCCCTTCAATTACTTTCCATTAAGGCTTCCGCCTACATATAGTACCATACACTCCCTAATCTATGCCAGAATTTTGTTCTTGGGCTATTAGAAGTCTACAAAAGCTGTCAGTCTGTTATTAAAATATATAATCTATAAGAAATGATCGAGTAACGTTTGCTTAATAGTACCCGTAACATTAAAATACGTTTTGGAATCTCTGTGGAGGATCCAACTCAATTTTAATTAATTATTATAAATATACTATCAACATTTTTTGTACTTTACAGTTTATTATCAAATTAGTAATCAATCTATTCTTTAGGACAAAAAATAATTCAAGTTTTATGGGTAAAATGTTCAAAACAATATTGACATAAAATCATAAAACACGGGTCTTATTTTGTTATTGTTAATTAAGGAAAATAACAATTCGTTAACTATATGTAGATAGATAATTCTAACCACAGACGCGATAACGTTTGGCCAAGCCCGGCCGAAGAGAAAGAGTTCCGTGAGGTTTTTTAATGAAAAGGAATCACACATAATTTTCATAAACTGCCTAGCAGTGCAGGGTTGATACCCTTTATGTTTTTTATTGATATAAAATAGCATGCAAACAATTCTAAGTACGATTACATTAATCATCTCGAATACCGCTCGATACGGTGTTGTAGGCACGGAAATAGAATATATTTACTGTGGAAATAGTGATAGCATTAACAATTATTATTTTTCGAAACGGAATTTGAACTTTGAGTTACAAAAGAGTACCTATCGGGCTCGATTAAAACAACTTAACTAGACGCACCAATGAATATAAACACCTCATGATTTCAATATGTTCTCAAAGCAGCTTGATAGTCAGAAAGTAAGTGTATTTTTATGTATGTAAACAATTACATAAATATTCATGCACAGACAGACTTCAGAGCACACGTGATCAGCTAAAATTATACGGTATGCAAAGATCGCATTCGTACCTCACTCACCCAGTTTGCTTATTTATTTAAAAGTTTAACTGCTCCAAAATACACTAGGTACCAATACAAACATCGTGCATAGTGAAGTTACACCACGTTATACGGAATCCCGTTTCATTCTCTTTACTTTCTCTGATTTATTCCGGCTCCGCAACCATAGAATCGTTAAGCCACGAATCATCAAGTAAGGTACTCTACCGCCTACTAGCAATTTTTGCGTCGACTTTCAATAGAAAATGGTAATTGTCCGAATTAAATAATACAAATACTTTAGTAATTCGAAAAGTATACACATGTCATAATTTTATAAAATAAGGTTTTAAATGTAAGTTGTTTTTTTAATTATTCAATACACATACATGTTATCTAAGAAAAAGTTTGTTTCTAATTCTAATGTTAGTATGTATTTTCTACTTAAACTTGTTCTACACAAGTCTCCTCCAATACATTATTCATGTTTGTAATAATTATTATATTTCATGAATAGACACTATAATAGTCACGCGCTATGATGGCAGTTTTGACAAATTACTATAGTCATGTGAAATATCAATACATTTTCGACAAAAATATAATCAATTGCTGCTTTAGTTTTGCATTAAGCACTGGCGCGAGTTTACCTAAGGTGATAGTTGTGCTGGCTAACGATTCTATATATAATCATATATGGAATATGCATATATCATTTAAAAATATAAGTACATTGATAATTATAATCCATCAAGGATTCTGTTAAACGGTGCAGTTTTTAGGGTAGTAAAAAGGTGAAAAGTTTTGTCCGCGGGTTCATATTATATAGTTAGATATAGTAGTAGTTTAATATATAGTAAATAATTACACATATGTCATTTAGAAATTTGTGTATTAACTAAATTTTGTGACCTAAAATTTATCGAAGCTTCAAAGAAACATCAAAACGACCATCATAGCGTACTGCTTTATAATTATATTGTATAGGTAGGTACTTGTAAATCCGTGCAGTATGTTAACAATGTTGAAAAATATATTAATCAATGTTTTTGATGATACTTGACAGCACAAAGTTAAATATTCCAAATATACCATTATTACTAAACATATATTTTATTACTTGTAACATAATAACGAATATAATATTTCTTACCGTGTACGTCATAGTTTTAATTGGAGGTGGAGGGGGTAATCTCTTTGCATGTTCGTCTTCATCTGAAACAAACAACGTGACGCATTAGAGACTTGTCCCTTTAGTATTTAATAGAATTAATTCTACGTTAATTAGATCAATAATTATCGCTTAAAACCATAACAGGTCTACTGTTTCATTATGTTTTTATGACAGATTATGTAATATAACAAGTTTAAGTAATAATGTGGATGAGTTTCATCGTAAAGTATTGTAGGATATTTTAATTAGGAAGTCCACTTATCTATTAGAATCAATAGATGTACAGTCGGGGGACCCCCGTTGAGAACCAAGATCCTTATGTTTTTTTTTTCAAATGCGAATGTAATTCGATATGGAGATTTAGATTGTTTATATTTGTATATTCTTGTCACATAAGGAAAAGTCGTATGGCCCCTCCATGCTACTTGCTCTTTTTGTATAACCTGTATATTCCGATTTTATTTTATTGTCTATAATTTATTTAATGTAAATAACGTAAAGTAAGGAATCAAGTAAAAAAAATATGTTAGTAAGATATGCTCATTTATTAGAAATTAGATATAATATGGTGAATTATAAATTATATAAAAAATACTAATAAAATAAAATTAAGACTCAGCATATTTAGTCATGGTAATAATTATTGGCTTATGGTACTATAATAAAACACATATGTTTGAGATTGAATTTTGTCCAAGTATCTCCAAAAACAACATACTCATAGCAGTTTCCATATCTCAAATCTTTATTACATTAACAATTAGCGGGCTCGGCGGACGTTATCCCACCGTGATAATAAAAAAAAAAACCTTGCCTAATTATATGCCTAGTTTTTTTTTTCGAACTGACTACGCTGTTGACCTAGCAAGGTCTTAACAGCTTCACCGGACTACTCATATGCCTAAACCTCCCCCACGAATCACTTTATCTACTGGTGAAAACCGCATGAAAATCCGTTCAGTAGTTTTTGAGTATATCACGAACAGACAGGCGTGGCAAAGGATTTTGTTTTATAATATGTAATGATAGTGATATAAGTCACGTACGATTTGCAATAAAAATAAATAAATTTTAATGACATTTCCACGCGCTCAGTATTGGAGGTTATTAATTATATAACCGGCAGCGAATGATAATATATGTAAAAAAAATTACTTATAAAAAATGAAAAAATATGATACGCTTTTTATAAAAAGATACAGTAAAAACCATTAACCCAAATTTACGAAAATTATCATTTAAAAATTAACATATAAAATAGGGACGGCTGTTTATAAAACGATCTCCATTATTTACGTCGATGTTGTTCAATTTAGTTCTATTAGCGTTAATATGCGCCAATTTGATTCAAAATGAATATTTTTGTAAAGTCATTATGAGAAAATAATAGCGTTTAAACGTAACTTTTTATTGTCAACCGTTGAGTCGTATTTGACCGATTTATAATCGACTTTCGTCTTCTGAATCCACTGTATGCGATTATATCGAAGAAATTTTATGTAAAATACGCAACTACTCCAATAACGGCAGTTTTTAATGTGTACAGTCTAAATCAGGTACGCAAAATAAACGACATGTATTCATTGTCTCACATTCAATTGTTAATCTATGACAGACGAAATATATCCCGCGCGCCATATGCATTCATATTTATCTGTACCACACATTTTGTTTCAAATATGTATCTATTTTATCTATGTATTTTTATTTTTAGATCCAAAACAGGTTTACATTCACTACATAACTGACATTACAAGATTAGGTAACATTTAACTTATTATTTAAATTTTTATTACGAAAACATGTCCACAATAATTACGTAATGCTTTATCATGTATTAACACGGCTTCCACAAAAACCTTAATAAAATCTAACTTTTTAAACGAGATTTAAGATAAATTGAACTTAAGGCTAAAAGTACATTTATATTTTATACAGTTGAACCTTAGACAATTTTACCAAAAAGTTTCCTGTCAAATACTTGACATATACATTGGTTACTTGTAACTGAAGAATATCTTCTTCAACAAGCCTCTATGCCGAATAAATAAATACTAGGCTGTAAATTAGGTAAACTACACACTAACTATACACTTATGGACATACTTAGATACGCCCAAAAAAGAGTAACAGAAAATATTCTGTTCTTTTGTACTGATCATATACACCAGTATTATGTAATTGGAAAGAATTTGAATAGAATTTTACTGACGACTTTCGTGTTTTTTTTTTAATTATATGTTAATTTCTTTGATACGCAGTGTATGAAATTCTGCAGGTTTTTGTTATCTTTAACAAATTTAATATTGTGTGTTACCAGACCTAAACTTGCCATAGTGACACGCTGACTCGATCCGGGATCACGAATATCTAGTAATTACGAGAAGTATTAGGGTGCTATTATGAAAAAAAAGGAATTTAGTTGGATATGCAACCGTAGAAAGCTTAACTAAATCTATTAATCTATATGTGAGTTGGCTAACGAAATCCATAAAATAATCGATAAATTTTACACAACTCCATCTTAAATAAGATTATTAGTCAAACACAGATGTTTTCACAGCTTTCAATCATATTAAACCAGACGATTTTATGAATCTCCACTATTGACAGAACAAATAAGCATGTCATAAAATAGATTAATTATATGCCGGATTTATAGCCGGATGCTATTTTATTGGTACAACTGTTGAGTTTATTTTGAAAACTTCTCTTGATGCCAAAGAGTGTTTCGTAAATGCGAACACGTGACAGTCAACAAATAAGAATAACAGCTTCGTAGCTGAAAGTAGAATCAAAATATACTAAAAGCTTTATATATACTTATTTAATGAGGTAAAAATTTTAAAGTTAGAATAACCAAAGGTTACGAATATATGGAGTGAAATAAAAATTTTAGAATTCAATACATTAGAAATAAATGTTCTATAATTAATAGAATTGGAATATATTTAGTAAAGGCTTCGCAGACTTTACACGTCGCAGGAAAATGTAAATAATCTTTGCGAATAAAAATCAGTTAACATATTTTTATAACTATATAACGATAATGGATGTGAGGTTATTTTAAACTATTAAAGATATAATGAAACCGAACAAAAGGTATGTATATATATATATATATATTACTTGAAGTATTTATGAAAAAATGAATATAATAATTTTATCATAGCTTGTTAAGAATACCTACTTTTCGAAATTTAGTTTAACTTTCCTGGCGACCGCCTACGGCTTCGTACACTTCAATTATATTGTAAAAACAAAACACACTCGAGAACCATCAGGTCGAAGGTAGCTTTATATCAATGAAAGGGTTTTTAAAAGATTATCAGTAGTTCGGAAGAACTACCTCCTAAAACATAAATTAGGGGTTTAAATATGAGATCGCGTTTTAACACACTGTTCAATTTGAATTAAAATTAAACCTGTATGATGTCAGATTTCAGAGTAAAACTTTTTCCATACGAACACTATAACATTAAAAAATTACATATATGGCATATGGTTATATATGATATATGATACAGCGGAAATAATTGTAATTTTCGAATAGGAATTCCAACGTGAAACTAATGCAGCAGAAACTGATCGTATATCGATGGTGTGCTTGGAGAGGATACGGCTAACGAACGCCTCGTGCATTTTTGTTTCAACCGCTTTCGTAGAGGAAACTTCGACTAGAAGAATAAACCATGAAGAAGACCAGCCACTAAGTTAAATAACGATGAATTGACGATGATGGTGGAATCCTAACAGTAAAAAACCACGAAGAAATTAGCGACACGTTTTGGCGTAAATATAGTCCGTGTTGCCGGAAATCGGCAAAATAAAATCTTAAAAATGGGTGCTTCATAATATGACCGATATGCAGAGTGCAGCGTTCGTTGCCTTACACTGTTAAACCGGCAAATGGTAACCGTGCAGTGAACATTTAATAAAACGAGTTTCTTAAACACAGTCACATTGGTTGTTGTTGTTGTGGAAGGGAACCCCACAAATATATTGAAGGAATGCTCTGTTCGTTTGGAAACACAGAACACGTAAGTAATGAAAAGGTGATAAAATAAATGGTATGTGATGGAACTAAAAGTTGAGAGTGTATATAAACTGATTTATACAAATAAAAGAGGATTTTCTATGGAAAATAAGAAGCACTCGGAATTGGCGGCCATGCATACATGGTTTCAATAATCTCTAATAAGCAAACAATAATAAAGCTTTCCAACCTTTTGCACAATTGTGTTCTATTTTTTTTCATCACTCGAGTAGGTTCGTAACAAGATGTAATAATAAATACATACATATATTTCAAAGAAAGCTTTTAGTTTGGCATTTCGTAATTGTGCTGTAATTAAAATTTAAAATTAGTAAATGACCAAGTTAACCTACCTCTATGTACAGCGTCAAACCTGCCCTCGACTTTAGAGCGGAGAGCGTCCAAATCGAAAGGCGGGGAGAACCCATGGTCCACTGAACGACTTTTCGACCTGAAACATACATATAAATTGATTACAAATCATTTTCATACGAAAACACAACATTTATAGACCACTAAAAATTTATATCTATTTTTATGATTTTTTTTGTTTATAGTTTATGAATTGGTCATTCACTACCGTACAAGAGTCAGGATGTGGAATCGAAAAATATATGCATCGCACATCACATGTACACTAAACCCAAAACTTCCTTGTTTATGTATAAAATGTTCCAATGCGCATTGTATTAGAGACCACACCTAATCTGGTGAGTCAGTAAAACACAATGCAGTACACCTCTCAGGCATATCAATAACAAGTTTTTGTCAACCATGAATGTCGTTCGGGTACATTGGCTGGATTTTATCAACCAATCTATTTTTTTTCGTCGATGTTGCGAACTTTAAAAAATTATCACAAAAAAGGTTTGTTAAATTCTCGAGGAACAAATGATTTCAGGATGGTCCTTTGTGTTGCCAGCGAAGTGTACTTGTCAACACCTCGGTTGAATCGGGTCAACGCACGTATAATTGTGCACGCTTAAAAGCTAACCCAAATAACTCGCGTAGGACCGATACAAATAGAATGAGCTCACAAGGCTTGTCTGGCTCACTTACCTAGTAAAATTAAAATGTTAAAATACAACATTCTATGTAATTTATTACTATACCTCACTAAATATACGTGCTGCGTGGTAAATCCGATGATACTCGACAAAACAGTAGGCATTGGTCGGAGTTTGCACCTTGCGCTCGTATTAATGCAAGAATGCTTCGAATACTAGGCTAGTTACAGACGAAGGCCAATAACATGTTACTGTTAAGGTCACGTCTAAACTTAATCTCTGAACACTAATCATAAATATAACATTTATGCTGTATACACATTATAACATGCAGTTGAAATTCAACAGGATGTATTTATGTATATATTTGTAATTGAGCACATAAAGTCAAGTATATAACACCTAATTTTATATGCATTAAATATTTAACTATTTACAGATCACGCTATAGTATTGAGAAATCGGTACAGCGTACAATTTTTTGGTCAACGCATTATTAACTTCTTATCAAGTTTATATTTTCAGGATACTAATGAAAAGATCAGAACTTTGTGACCTTTGACTTATTTACTATAAGTAAAAAAAATATTTTACACTTTTGAAACGTCGCTACAAGACATTTATAAACCTATGTCTTTGCATAGCAATTGCAACCTAGTTCTTACTACCATATTTTGATGTGTGTATTTTTATACGCATTGAAAGTAAGCGTTATGGGCGTGTATAACCTTCATACAAATATGCGTAATACTTACACATACAAATTAAATACAAACACGTTCTAAATACAAATAAATTAATAACAAACGAGCACACACACTAAAAAGCGAGCTCAAAAAATACTATAGCCTTGTAGATTTGCTCAAAAACATTGTATAAAAATTATTTATATTGTTTATTAATAGCAGATGTATCGTAAGCTATAAATTACCCACAGAAAACACTTCGCCCATTGATTATTATTGTAAACAGTTGTTGACATTCAGAATTGAATGTCACAGGACAAAACGGGTGATTTGGAATGTTCGCGACACCTTTATAAGTGCAGTGCAACGTTGATTCCGCTATAAGCCATTAAATAATGTTAATACTAGCTATATATTAAAGTCAGATGTCTATTAGGTATTTATTACGAATGTCCTAGTGTGAATCTTTAAGATAAATATTAAATTTGAAAAAAAAAAAAAACATGACGATATTTGATAGAATACCCGTTTTAAATTGACGACAAAGAAAGATAGTAGAGCAAATCTGCAAGTCTTTTAGGAGTTGGCTAAATTAAAATAGCGATTGATTACCTTTTGAATGATTGATCGATGCTCTCGGCGCTCCTCGACAGTTGCTGCGAAGCGCGCCTAGACCTGCATGCAACAGAGACCACGGTCTAGACACAGGCAATGCATCATGCAGAACACGTTTGTAGGTCGCATGCACTACATTAGAATAACAACATAGTATGTCCTAAAAATTGTAATTATATTATTTTTTATTAGATATGTATTCAGGGTAATTATTTTAAATTTTATTTAAATAATATAGTGCACACAGCCATTGATTACCATGCTTAGAGAATATTAAAATTATCTAAACACGGAACGTGATATTTCACACAGGTAAATAAAATTCAATAAATTGATGAACATTATTTTTTTCTAAATTAAATTACCGATGTGAAAAATTACAAAAAAAAATGAAACGGTGCTGGCAAACTAAAATAAACTTTATAAAAGTACTTATAAGTACCATAAGCAAAATTTAATAAAACACCACATTAATTCATGCGATGCGTTAATAAACTCAATGTTTAAAAACCACAATTATATAGAAGGATCACACAGACTGCATTTATTAACCTACCTTAATATGTCTACCTTGTTAATTGAAATTAAACTAGTAAAGTATAGTATGTTACGTTGCAATCGGTATATAACGGCCTATTATTTTCCTATTTGAGCTTTTTAACGACGATTGATGATAGTTGGAATTATTTAATTGTTATTAAATAGTTATTAATTATGTAGTTAATTAAGAGTACATAGTTCAATGCATTTTAAGAATTCAGGAATTATGGAGTTATTGAATATTTTGCTTTGTGTGTATTTTCTTCATAATTACTTATAACCGTTCCCCGAAATAAAACATTATTTCAAAGTAAGAAGCCCCTTTATATGTTTTAATGAAACGATGACATACATTCTGATAATAATAGTCCCATCCACCTACCCTTCATCAATTGTTTGTTCGCATAATAAGTACCTATTGGCATAAGTATGATTGCATGACCTGTCATTTTATATGACGCGTATTATTCCTTGTACCATTCATTGTTCGCATTCAATAGAAGAACATGCAATTATAAACAAAGCAGGTAATCTAATTTACGCGCCGTCGCGTTTTAGCTTTATTGTTTACTTCTATAAACAAATTACCGTCAAATGTTTACTAACAACAACGTGATTGATTGCAGATAATTCTACTTATCATAATAACTACAATGAAGATGAATAGGTAAAAAATTGCTTTGTTTAAACCATAACAAAATAATCCATAGTATAATTTTTAATTATTGACTCTGAAGTGTTAAAACAGATCGTAGTACAAAGTTTTTACTTTATTACAACAGGACAAAGTGACAGCTCTGTATCTGATTGCAAACACAGTGCAATTTAAAAGCAACGGCACACGGTGGTTTGTCTCGCTACTGGAGATCGGACGTAAGGCACTAAAAATATTAAAAGTCATCATTTCAGAAAACTTTAAACGCTATTCGATTCCTCTAATAAAAGACAATAGAAATACATCAACTTTTGTAAAATTACGACTTTATTATTTTTAGTGCCCATGTCCGACCTCTATCTACTATAAAGACAAACCACCATGCGGCGGCCACTCAGAAATACATAATCCATCGATAGTCATCGCTTTCGATTTACTTCCGATTTGTATTATTTTTCCGCATAAATATGTTTGAAAGTAACAATATATTGAGGAAGAGAGGTGGCCACAGTTTGATAAGAGTCAGTTCCCTTTCCTTTGACGGGTTGCCTGAGAATGTTATTATAAACTCGAAAGGGTTTGGTTTTGTCATGTTTAAATACAAATAAGAAAGTCACAGTGATTTTAAAGCCTTGAGATTAATCACTATATACTTTATAAAGTTATTAAATGACTTGACAACAGACACCTTCTTCATCAAACCTAAAAAATCGTAGGGAGAAATACGAAGATTTGTATAAATTACTAAACTTCTTTGAATTAAATCTGGGGCATGCTTAAAGTAGAAGTTCAAAATTTTTCCAAATGTATATGTGTTCATAACATACTGCGATTATACCCTAATAGAATACAACTTGAAATGCGGCTAACGCGAGTCACAATGACGGTTTTAACATAATTTGCATTGTGGTCAAAAACCGGTCCAGTACAGGGTCTTACCATGCCCCTTAATTAGTTGATATAGACCAGATGGACCCAGAATGCGACAAATAATGGTCAAAACCAAGGTGGGTACAATCAAATAATTATGATGACGTAATTTTCTGGCCACCAGATTATGAAGACCTCAGTAATATAGATCAAATATATAAGAATTACGTGGAGGACTGTGGAACAGGTTATACGGGTGTTAATTAAATATATTGTAGTAGTAGACAGCAAAGCAAGTAAATATAAAAAAGAAGAATTCGAGTATAATTCATCATCTGACTTTCTGTTACAGATATACTCGTATATGTATGTATTATATTTAATATTTTTAAATACATAATAATCCCTACTAATATTATAAATGTGAATGTAAATCTGTTTGTTAGTTACTCTTTTACGCTTTAACTAGTTAATCGATCACCATGGAACTTCGCATACACGTTTTGAGGGGTACAAAAAGGACATAGGCTACCTTTTATCCAGAAAAAAACTACAAATCTTCGTAAACGATAGCAAAAACTAGTAGTTAACAAATAAAATATAAAGTCTCCATATTGGTTCGTTGTTTTCAATCTTATATTGAACCTAAAAAGTTTCTACGAAAAATAATGCCTTCAATATATTGTTATATTTCGTGAAGCATAACAAACGACCAGCATTACCAGATTGTTTTTTTGCCATGTCTGGATTGTGGAACTTTTTGAGTGAAAAAAAGTTTTTGAATATTTATATTTTTATTTGAGTTCAAACTACGTTTACGCGAAAATTCATAGCAAAAATAGGCGTTGAAAATTTATTTTGATAAAAATATGATATTTTAAATCAGATTTATACTCTATCGTTAAATAGTTGAGTCTTATTCGTTTTCTGAATATAAAAAAAAAAAAACAGAAACCAAAATGCACGCACGATCGAGTTATCCCCGAAAGCGTGACTGCGACTGTCACGCGAGGGACATTTAATTTTGATTTAAAATCGGGACGTCTGGCAAAGCTGTATACGAGACAAGGATTATATTTCTAACTAGCCTCTGCCCGCGACTTCGTCCGCGTGGAATAGTTACTTTGGGCTAACGCTAACACCCAGCGGAAGCTCCTAAAAAGGAAAAAACACGATACCCCGAAATACCCCGATTTTGAAACATTCTTCATTAGTGCTCCGCTCCTATTTGGCTTAGCGTGATGATACATAGCCTATTACCTTCCTCGATAAATGAGCTATATAACACTGAAAGAATTTTTCAAAACGAACCAGTAGTTCCTGAGATTACCCCCTACACCGTCACAAACTCAAAAACTTTACCTCTATATAATATTAGTTTAGATTACAAAGTTTAATGGATTGCAACCTCGAATCTATACTAAATTATCATTATATTAAAGCGCACTTCTATAGTGAAATCGTTGTAGGGTGGAGTTAAATGGAAACAATTTAAAAAAGATCTCTGATAAACCTTACTTATAATTTATAGTGAAGTGGTATTGTAGATGTTTTGCGGGTTTTGTTATGATGGCGTGTCTATTTGTAGGTGAATCAGAGAACACGTCAAGATGAAACGCGGCAAACTGGGTGGGTGTCATATGCCAAGCCCCTCGCATGCTTACTAACTACTTTATGTTTATATATCAACGCTATTGTTACCGTGGGAGTTTTACAATAGCGTCAATAGCAATGAAGTTGTTGAATTTTTATCACATGCCTGTTACGTATATCTACTAAATACAAAAGAATATTTGTATACAATTGTGGTTAGAAGGAGCTTAAGAACAAGTATTTCTAATATAGTATTCCTCTAATATACTACACAAACATACTATAATAGTTTAAGGAATAGCAAATAACGTCCATAATTAGCAGTACTAATGAATCAGCTATCCACATATAGTAAAATTCCAAACATGCGAGATACGAGATACTCATAGAGTACCAAATAAATTCTTTAAAATAAATTCAGGCAAGAAAAATCCTCAATAAAGAAATATATGTGTGTTCTACCGTTTGTATTATAACGGGTTGTGTTCAGAGGAATTGTTCAACATTAAGCCTGTGGCTGCTTTTCACCATTTTCGTCCCGGGCACTATAGTATGGAATACTTCAAGGGGAAAGCGAATAGGATATTGAAGGGTTGCCAGCGCGCATGTCCATAGGCTGCGGTGACTGCTTAAAATCAGGCGGCCAGCAAGGTTGTTTACCACCAACGTGGTATAAAAAAATTCAACTACTTGGTACAACAACGGAACAAATACTTTTAGAAGAAATAAGTATATAATATATGACGGAATTATTATGTGATTAAGAATACATTATTACATACCTACATGATTAATGTCATACCAGTTATTATATTTAATATCTATACATTGATACTAGTAACCTCATGTGTCTCCGTTCGTACTAAATGACGACATAAAAGTTAATAAAGATGAAGTACAGTCTAAAGTCACCTACTGGCGAGTTATATTGAAATTAAAGTCTTCTCAATGAAAAAACACAAAGGTGTGGCAACTTTCATGATGAACGGTGAAACGGTGATAAAATTTTATGAATCCCATATATACTAAAGTCTGCTTTTATAATATGTATGGGTCATTCCACCAAATAAGAACATTTTTACGGGGCGACCCTCGCGGATTATGTTTAAAATTTATGGAGGTGTTCTCTATCATAAGACAAAAATTCCCTGAGAGTTTTAGCTCTTAATACGCAGCGGTCTTGAAGTTATGATTTTTTGAAATTTTGGAAAAAAAAATTTTTCAACTTTTTCGTCAATTTTTCTGATATGAAAAACATTTTTAAACATTGTTTCGTCACAATTAAATTAAACGCAAATTCATTATAATTAAAATACTTTTATTTTTGAACTTTTTTGAGATGTGGACACAGTTTTAATGAAAGCATAACCAATTTCATATTTTAAAGGCACAAAAGTGTGTAATGACTGTGTACCTTTCACCGTTTTCGATTGAGAATATCGTACGTCTAACACATTTTTTTTTATTAAATAATCGTCATTAGCTATAAAAGTAAAGTCAACGCTTGTAAAATTTTTCGTTCCCCAGGAAAACAAATCTTGTGGTTTCAGTATATGCTCTTTATTGTTCATTTGTAATGAAGCTCTAGCAGCATATCGTTTTAATGAACCCGCAAGACCATCGCATGGTCCTTTGCCATGGGCAGTTGCAAAAAAATGCCACTCAGCGTTGATTTCGAAGTCAGCATAATGATAACATAAGTTTGTAAATGCTTTCTTGTTTTTGAATTGTTGTGGAGCTCCATCAGAGAAGTAAAAAATCGTATTGATGACAGCAAACTTCTTTTTAAGAAAGGCAATCAATTGCTCTTGAAATAAATAAATTAAAACTGTGTCGTGCTTAATTAAGACAATCTGAAATACCAACAAAGCTCAAATGCTTAATAGTATCATTTTCGTTATTATAAATCACACATTGGAAATATAGTAGCTTGATTATTATTCCAATGAAAGCCTTGAGCTGCTTCCTGCACAACGAATGCATAATTTTCCGCAAAGTCAAATACTACGGCGAATTCCCCGCTCTTTAAATTTATTTTTGTATCAGAAAAAAATCGACTTTGTGTTTTCGCAATAAAATCATGTTTCAAAAGCTTATCAAGTTGCGTCACTAAAGTCTCGATGAAGTCTTCGGAATCTGAAGTAACATTCACAATAGTACAACGGTCTGTTGATGTCCACATTTTATATTGGATTTCATTAACATCAGATTCATTAAACGACACACGAAAATAATCAGCGATTTCTTCATTATTTGGACAACTATTGCACATTCTGGAAAAGCACGATTCTTTTGGATTGTTACAAACTAATTTATTTAATAAATTTTTGTAAATTGGCTGAGATTCTACAACCCAATCGGTGTTTTTCGCAAATTTTGGAAAATTACATCCTAAATGGAATAAATGTAATAAGATTAATAACTAGTTTTAGTACAATTATAGAGAATGTCAAATACACAAGTACCTTCTAACATCAATTTTACATTTTGATGAATAGTACAAACACATACGACATGTGTACCACTACTTCCAGCAAGAATACAATAAGTAGGCCTCAAACTAGCGAATTTAGAAAATCCGATTGCCTCTGAATTATATTGCGCTTTGAAGCTTTGGTACAATTCTTTTAAATTACAAAGAATCAACTTTTGTTGTACCCTAGTTCGATTTCCATCACAATCCTTAACAGATTTAAAAAAAAATTAAAAAACGCGCGGGACCTTTCTGTCCCTTTCGAAAGTCGAAAGATTAAGCAGGTGGTTCAAAATTTCTGAGTACTATAATTTTAATATTAAAGAAAAAATTATATTACTATTCTGAATTATATTACTGCATAGTGAATCTAACATTTAATTTAATTGTGACGAAACAAAAAATATGCAATCGGCAAAACGCTATATTTTGTGTAAAAAACTCTCAGCTTTCAGAAAAAAAATTCAAATTTGAAGAATTTTGGGCTGCACACCAAAAAAAAATCAATTTTTCCACTTTAATTCGATTTTTAAGGGTCTTCTGATGAGTTTATGAAAAAATAAATATTTTCATTCAAAAGCTGAGAATTTTTCCTACAAAATACAATGTTTGTCGATTTTGTTTAAAAATGTTTTTCATATCAGAAAAATTGACGAAAAAGTTGAAAAATATTTTTTTCCAAAATTTCAAAAAATCATAACTTCAAGACTGCTGCTTATTAAGAGCTAAAACTCTCAGGGAATTTTTGTCTTATGATAGAGAACACCTCCATAAATTTTAAACATAATCCGCGAGGGTCGCCCCGTAAAAATGTTCTTATTTGGTGGAATGACCCGTATAGATAAATTACAATATTTTATTATCAGAATATACCAATGCCCGTAATTTCAAGTTTCTTTACCACATTGAAACGATTACAGATTAAAATAATATAAATGACGAAACTTTCTAGCAAACTTTATTATTATAATGTTCAAATGATACCTCTATATGTATAAAACTATAATAAAGAAGTAAAGTTTGTAGGAGGTAATAATCACTATCACTAATGATCGGATTCTAAATGTTCTTTCACTATTAGAAAGCATTGTTATCTAGGAATATAATAGGCTATTTTTTTAATTTTTATATTATAATTAATTCTTTCTGTAAATACATGGTTTGGTTGACTGTGAGGACTTACTTCAACAAATTAAGATTGTAATACCACATCTGGGGAATCGTGTAATTAATAAGATAGCGTTCATGACGCTACCTACAATGCAGAACCAATGTTGGCTAACACTCTCCTCGGTAAAGTATGTTTTTCGAGTACAACAGCATAGACCAATTTGTTGAAATATTTAATTAATCCTTGCGTTCATTTGAATCAAAACTAGAAACCTGTTTCTAAGCTTAGTTTGCTAAAATTTGTGATATATACTTTTATTAATAAGTAAGTTATTTCAATGTTGTAAGACACACACACCACATTTATCTTTAATGTTCGCTAATGTGAGGTGTATTATTCTTGATCTGTCATCTAGTTGTGAACCAAATAATATAAAATAAAATATAATGCGTATAAAATCGTAGACGGTTATTATGATACCGAGAGTTCTTGGCGAGATCTTGGAATGTCATGTAGGGCATTTAATATTTAATTCATAATCTTTTATTATTAGGCTCTACATTTTTTTAAATAATAGGAGGCAAATGAACAGATGGGTCACCTGATGTTAAGTGATCACCACCGTCCATAGACACTCAAGTGCGTTGCGAGCCTGTGTTTAGGGGAGAGGGACCGAACGAAACGCAACAATGCAAGCACTGTTACTTCACGTTGGTTTTCTGTTGGTCGGGTGGTAGTACCCCGGGCGAGCCGACCCATTCATACTGAAACCAGTAATAGCTTCAGCGAAGCTCTACTACCTACACAATTGTAATATTGGTGGTGTTTTACGTAATATAGTTTGGTTATTGTGCACAAGTGAAGATGACGAGAAATAATAACACGGAGCATGGATTCTGATTTGCCACAAAAACTTCTTGGAAAGTTATAACAAGACGGCCACCATTTTATTAGAACATTGAAACGATCGCAAGAAACTTGTACATGACATGATCTCTATATTATCTATATAATATTTTTTACATACACTTTAAGCTGTTGTTACAACTGTGTTAAAGTTATACAAAGAAAAATGACAACATTAATTACACGTAACGTAAAATTACAATACACAACTGTTTTAGCAAGTCTCGGTTGCTTTTATTCCGTTTTAAACCAGGTCAAACAATGTTTATTGTAAGCCTTTTAAATGTAACGAACAAATATTCTTTATTAATTAACTTCTTGTGCATAATTTACAGACCTTATCCGGTAAAAAATATTGCACCACTTTCGAAACATCTCATTGTGACTATAAAGTATTCCTATATTCTGTAGCGTGGGTAATAAATTTTATTTCAGTTTGTCCTTAGTTTGCTTCACACCAAAACCGCTTGTTCTTATTAAATATGAGCCTCGAAAACGGCTCTAATTTTTCTCCAGCTATATTTACAATTCGCGTAAAACATAGAAAACCGTGTATTTTTATGTTGACAAAATATCTTGTTAAAATGAATAAAAAATCTGGGTCACAATTCACAAGATGATTATTTTAAATAAGAGCGACAATTTAATCTGATTGCTCAATAAATTATCAATTATATATCTAATGACAACAAAACACGGAGAGGAAGTAAATTTAGTAACCCATACCGTCGCGAGGTCAACGAACTGTATTACCGATGTTTTGAAACTTGTGAATGTGCGATATACGCGCGTCGTGTCGCGTCGCTGCGCACGACCACAACAAAATTAAACATAAACACAATTACTATTGCACATCATAACGAATATTACAAAACTAAGAAATACTACACCGCGCGTCCAGATAAAAGGTAAACAACATCAAGTGTCCATTTTCTAATTTTGTAACTTTTGAACACTTTGAAGGACGCTGCCGTTCGGCATTTTGATGTATATATTTGCAATCTATACCGTTATTATTAAATTTTTAGACTATAATGTTTATTACTTTTCATTCAGATTTGGAGCAAGTATTATTTTATAGCTCGATAAGATTGAGCGAAAGCGGTCAAATACTTAAGATTAAGTAAGTAAGTTAAGATTAACTATATGAAAATATTCCCTTACATAAAATGAGTAGACACATTGTTGAGACATGACAATTTTATATAAATTGTATTATTTTCTTATGCTGACACTGCTTCCTATTGTATCCTCGTGTGATTGATTTATTGACTTTATTAAATAGTATACTGGATAATTATTTCTGTTATTAACTTCGCTCAATACTACTATTAATAATTTAATACTGTAACCATTGGGAATGAAACAGAAAATAAATGGGGTTTATTTGGTCATGCCTAGAAGAAAATCACCCTACGGTCAGTGATATTACCGCTGTCTCAATTCTTTGAATATTTATCATCTAGATATCTGTGTATTTGAATTAAAATGTATTTTGATAAATATAAATAGGCTAAGATAAATCAGCTCAGCCCAACACCTTTTACTCATCTGATTCACAAACAAATTTCTTTATTTTGTTCAGTATCTATAGACATAGACACTACACAGTAGATATAGTTTTTTTTCATACCATTGACGAATCACACTCCTTATATATAATTTTATTCGTCATACTTCACACTCCTTACATACATCTACAATATTTATACAATACTCAACCATATATATTATACACGTGATGAAAAAGTTTGTACCTTTTATTATGGTCGGATTTTGACCAGTGGATTATCACTAACTTAGTTAATACGGTATGTGCTATGTATACATTAAATAGAATTGCTTAAAATTCAGTTGTTAAAATACTTATTCTTTCAATTTTTATTATAAAATATACTAGTTTTATATATAATATTTTCTATACCAATAGACATCAACTCAGCTAATATGACTATTGATAAATAAGCAATAAAGTGTCTATCACTTGTCAAGGCTTATATTGTCTCTCATACTAATGAGATACAATATCTGTCATATTTTTATTACAATATATTGATCATAGAAAGTGAGCAAAGTAATTTAGACGCATAACTTCGCAAGTTGCTATAATTTCCTTGCGGCGTAGTATGATCTAAATGACGAAAGAACAATTTTCAAACCTGAAGCATTTTATTTAGCCGCAGTAAACTGGATAATACTTATCGAGCCGTGACCAGGACAATCATAACTTAGTTCATGCTAACTACCAGAATGTTACATTTCTGCAAGTAGTTTCTTCTTGTTGCTCTGATTTTTAGAGAATTTGAATAAAATAAGCCATAAACTAGACGATTCTCAATAAATTAGTTTTTTCTAGGTAAATGGGAATAGTGATTAGGAATTCCTTCTTTTTTTCTATCAAAATGCGTAGTTTCACTGCTGTTACTGCATGCAAGTTGCGGCAATGTTGGTACAGTTTTTATCATATGAATAATGACCATAGCAGGGGCATGTAAAACTTTCTAAAATTTCCTTTTACGTTAAAGTAAAATGTAATCGATTGATTTTATATTTTTATGAAATATATTACAATGTTTATCTTCTTGAAAGAAAAAAATATGCAAAGCTTTTCATTTGTTACCGTGACAATGATAATTCAATATTGGGTAGAATCTTTTTAATACATTTTATATCACGTAAAGACCGAATACATTTTGTACACCCCTGGATACACATATATAGAACAATTACGTCATAAAAACAAGAGGCAGCAATTAACACAAATTTACGATTACCTTATGCCGGTAAAGTTACGTTATAAATCATTATGTTCACATCAAGGATTATAATTGAAAATTAAATCAGTTGAAGGAGCTTCATACAATTTTTGATTGTATAAATAAATTTCACGTTCATTATTTTGTCGACATTGACATACATACGAGTTTTATTGACGTATGGGGGGCTATTATGGTCATAATTTTTTTCACACCTTTACCCCTACGAGATTAAACTTGTTTGTGTGAAGGGCAAGTAAATGCTTTATAGTGAGTGATCTATATAGTTTATACCCGCGACTTCGACCGCGTATGTGCACCAGACTCCTTGCTCCATTTCCCCACGCTAAGAAAATATACATCGCACTGTACTTACAAAAATCATAATTATTTCTTAAAACTTTCATAACTTTATGTAAGTGAAGTATGAATGAATACAATTTTACCATAATAGAAGAAGATTTGAAGTTTTTTATTTGTAAACTATGATTGTCTTATTAAAAGAAACTATGGCGTTTCACTGGCAGTAGTTTGCGCTTTGCATAGAAGTCGCGACCCCGCAGTTGAGAACCACGGAATAAAAACAAAAGAAGTTTCCGGAACACTTTTACTTTACTTTTAAAATGATGAATGAATGAATACTTTATTACACTTTTTAGTTTGTACACCGGCAAGCTTAATGCCACAAGTCATTTTCTTCCAGCAAACCAGCAGTATCGTTATCAAAAGTAAAAGTTATTGTAGGTAAGTGTAATCATAAAAGAAGCATGATAATAATTATTAAAGAATTTCCCCCACACGCTAACATTTGTTTCTTCATACAGTACATTGAGATATTAATTGAACCGAAGTACTAAAACTATACGATAATTTACTCTTTTTTTACTCTATACTATTTCAGCGTTTACTATAAAGGTAATAAAATATGAATGGTTCACCGCAGGTTACTAATAGTTGACCCTAATGATAACGTTGACCTTCCACAAACACAAACACAAATGAATCAAGGAAACCTACTTGGGCACGTCATCGTGCCTTTTTGAACAATGTTGGATTACCGTTCACGCGGTTTGATTGTATTTATTGTTTTATCTTTTATGGGACGTTAAACTCTTTAATCTCGACCATTTATTTAAATTGTTATTTTAATGTGTATTATTATATGTTTTGTATAAGTTCATAACGAAATTATAAAAATATCTCATATTCTAAACGGAACTATTCACTTCAATAGCAACGTTAGTATGTTCTTACTCGTACATGATGACCAAAGCGAATCGGCGCCATAAATACACAAATTATTTTTTTATTAATGACATGAAGACAAATATAGCCGTACTATTTATTCCATATAGACTTGTATTCGAATTATTTCCGTAGAGCAATTTACATTATAGATACATATATGCACGAAATAATAAAAAAACGATATAAAAATAACAATCAGTTAATCTTTTATGAGTTTACTTAGTTTCAATAAGAACAGCTTTAGTGTTTACGAGTTATAACAAAATTTAACCATTCAAATATCAGTTTTTCAGGTCTTCATTACATTTTTTTGAGTAAGTAATTATTACGTTGAAGTTTACCTATAGCGGCATTATTATTTGTTATAGAAAGAATTAGCTATTCTCTTCACTTCTAATTCCATAAAACAACGCCAGTAACAACACAGCATGCGATAAGGGCTTCTACCCACTTAAGAGTTCGGAACGTTCGGATAAAAACATTGTTTTTTCGTTATGCGTGAATTATTACAAATATCGTGAGGTGCTCGCTCGTCCATCAGGCTCGTTCACTAATTGCGGAGTTTACAATTAACGGAGTGCCGTCCGTAAACGAGCACAATTGGCGCAATGGAGAGGAAATAGACATACATCCTCGAACACCTATTTAAATACACAGTCATATGAGACGAGGAGTACGGTACAAATTTCTAAACACATGCGCAGCACAAGATATATTATCCTTCTACCTACAACAAACAGATAAGTCTTGAATATTAATTTAAAAGTGAAACAACGCCTTGTGAATACTAATGAAATTGTGAATAGAGGCACTGCACATTAAATAGTGTACGATAAGGATTATTCGACAGAAACTGTATTGATTTTTTATACATTTATATATATATACAAATATTTTAAATAGTAACAGTTACAAAGTTACATAATCCAAATACAAGTTACCATACAATAGATTTGATTAGATATAATTGTCCGGTGAAGCTGTTAAGGACTTGCTAGACCAATAGCGTAGTCAGTTCGAAGAAAAAAACAATAGAAGTTAACAACACAACGTTTAGAGTTCTTAGTGAAGACAAAATAAATTAAAATGAGATATTCATATAAATGAATATGGAAATAAAACTTTCCATGTTTCTATTGTAGGAACAAGTTTACGGTAGATTTTACAACGTTCATCTGTAATATACATTTTTTGCCATAATAAATATTATATTTAACGAGAAAGGTATAAATAATAATGTAACATTTGGATTTATACATAAAACAAATATAATGTACCATAATAATGTGAAACAGCCTGTAAGGATGACAGATTAAAATAGATTACACCATTAAATGCATTGAGGAAGGCCCAAAAACTGCTGCATATGGCGTTCGTGATATTAAAAACGTGAGAGTATTCATAACGCGACGGTCGCGACCAATGTAGAAACATAGGCGACTGCAATAAAATTAAATAAGATTGCTCGACACACATACATCTCGGCAAGACGGCAACCGGTGCATGAATGTTACCGTCCTTGTGCGGCCACATTGTCACTGCAACCGCACAACGCTTACACATCTGGGTCAACTTCTTTCCGCGGTTCATTCGGAAGGAAGCATAACTATTTATAGGAACTAGAAAAACTCCGTATACATAATTCCATCTTATCTAAATCTATTAATGTGTACAATAAAAGCATAAACGCCTAAGTACTTTTTAATCACATGCATATACGTATATGCATAATATTCCGGAGTTTGAAGGCGTATGTGTGGGCTGTCGTGATCATTGAACACGTCCCTTTCTTAAATAAGAGGCCTTTACCCAGTAATCGAGACATTAACAGATTGGTGTTATCATTATTATTTATTATATAGTATAAAACAAAATCCTCTGCCGGGTCTGTCTGTCTGTCTGTTCGTGATAAACTCAAAAACTACTGAACTAAACTAAACTAAAATATAAAGAAAAACGTTTTTATCCGAACTAGGTAGTGGTTTCCTCTACTACTAGAAGCGCTTTTCATACGCTGTGTTCTTACTGACGTTATTTGGCAAACTGGAAATTAAGACGATAGTTAATTCTTCATATAAAATTTAATAATGCCACATTAGGAAAACCTCAACGTAATAATTCATCATTTTCTTATCCCACCGAAGTAGGGTCGGCACAACATGTTTGGCATGTTGTGATGTATTATTATTTGGCGTAATTTTTACACTTGTCCGCCTGCCTGACGTCAACCCGTAACGTAATAATTATTTTCTCAAAGAATTATTCTAACAAAGACCCGTAAAAGTCTAAAACTGATATTTCATTGGTTCCATAACTTGTAACTTGTAAACACGGAGTTGTTCTAAATGAATTTGATTAAACTAATACGATGTTATCAGAAAAAAGTTAAATACGTATTGAATACTTGTTTTAAAAAGGTTTCAAATTATATGCACCGCGGTCGCTGAATGTTCGCCATCTTGCTCTTTTGTCTCGCTTTGGTTACGTTAGGTTAGACTTGCGAAAAAGTATAACGCGAACTTGCCTCGGGCGATCGCGGTGCATTTAATTCGAAACCTTTTTAAAGCGAATATTCAATACGTATTTAAGGTTTTTGTAATAACACCGATAGAGTTTACTAATGGGTCACATCATCCTTTAAAATATATTACATATAAGGATGAGAGACAATATTAATTTCGATTTCGATTACATGATTAAAATATTTTAGGTACGACTGGACCGTACGAGGAAAGTGCAGTGGTTTAAGCAGTAGCATTGCCCGCTGCCTACGCGTTGAATTTTGTGGTTTTGAATATCAAATAAGATAATTATTTGTGTGGTCCACAATTTATTATTCTGAGTCTGGGTGTATTTTGTGTCCCTGAAACGTATATTAAGAAAATCCCTCGCGATACAGAGCATAATCGCCACTGCAAGAATAACTTTTTTTTTACTATTTTATTTTAGCAAGTGACATTTAAAAACAAAAAATCTTGTTTCATAGATCGTTAATTAGTGTAATATACAAGTAATATATTTAAATGTTAATTTTATTGCTGCTCGTAATTGATTTCTCCGAAATGACTCTAACAATTTAAATGAAAATTTTGCATTTAGATGTTTTACTTTCCAAGTTATACGAAAGACACCCAGCAAAGCTCTACGTTACCCAAGTACCTATTGAATTATTAATAGTAACAAGTTTGTTAGTCAATTTTCATTCATTTCGCTTGGATTAATTTATAATTGCTGAGTAGAATTTTTACTAATATTACATTTACTCATTAAGCTGAATGTGAAACCTCTAACCAGACATTTTGAGATACGATACGAGTATATCGAATAAATGTTTAAAAATATTTTGAAAAACAAGCTTTTATACAAATGCGCTAAAATATATAATCGAATATGTTTCAATGGGTATGGCGGCCATTTTTGAAGTTATACTTCTTTTAGCACGTTAGGGAAAAATGATGAGAGTACATTTTTACGATGCGCGCGCACCCCGTCACGAAAAACCGACACCCTGAAGTGAGCTATAGTCAACATTTTGTTTCTTTGTATTTCTTTGTATTAAAATTTTCAATGTATTAAATACCTTTTTTCTATTGTTAGTGTCGTTTTTTCTACAAACGTAGAATAAGGCGAAAGATAAAATTTTTGAAAAGATTTTTATCTTGTTACGTCAAAGAAGTATAACTTCTAACGCGTGTACATAAATAAGTACACACACACTTTTTTTTTCGTGTATTGCCAACAGGATTACAATTTCGTAAGTCTAGAGGAACTGGTTAGATTTCAGCTTGCATGATTTTACCTAAACAAACTAAAAACCTTGCAAGTTAAATAGAAGCTTTTAAAAAATATTTTCTATACGCATTTATAAAAAATATGTTTGGCTAGACATCCAAGGTCATATTAAAAAAACAGCAACTGGATTATAGAACTAACCATATGATAGTAAACGAGACATGTGTTTCAACATTTTTGATGAATTCTATATATATCGCAGGCGCAGAGACATAAATGTGACAGCACGCTCTCCTGGCTGAATGCCAGTCGAGATAATAAATCAATTTTTTTTTCAAGGTTTTATCTATTGTAATAGATTATAAAAACAAAAAAGAAATACCTACAACGTAAGAACCACTATAAACAAAATGCAAATTAAAAACACGATATCATAATATGAAAAGGTAATAAATAATGCAGCACGTTTCAATACACGTGAATTATTCAATCATTTATGGTCCTAAGGAACAGTCATACTGTTAAATCAGTATCGAAAAATGTCCAATAAATGTATAAATAGAATATGACATCGCAGGAAGAAAAAAAAGAATATTGTATATATTAAATTCAAATTGATTGTTTAAATTCATAAATACCATATGTTATGTCTTTGTGGGTGTAGTTTGGCACATTTTCAAGATTGAACCCAGACTTAGTGAAATAACTGCGCACTATCCCGACTAAATGACCGAGTATTTTGTTTACTCACATTAAACTGTACAAAATAAATTAAAACGTCACTCATCAGAAACTACCAAACAATTTACAACTCCCATTCAATTTTATATTTGCTTAATATTTACTTTTAATTAATCTTGACCCTAGAGTTACTAAGTATTGCTAATATAAAATAACCACTTGTGTGAAATCCACAACTTAATTGATGTAATGATTGTTTTACAGTAACATCTAAAGCAGATTACACGAAAGCATTTATTCTTACTACGCGGTGTACATACCACATATAAAAAACAGGGTGTGCTGTATATATTTCAAATGTTAATTTAACACATGCTACACGATAGAAATGAAACTTGTGTATTACAGGGAGACATTTAAAACAAAAAATTGAGCCGCCACGGCACGCTGATAGATGTGAAACATCGAAATTGTTCTAATTTATCGCTGTCAGACATATTTTATTGTTAAAAAAATATTTTTTTAATGTAGAACACAGGTTACCCTCACATGTGTAACGTAGTAAACAACACTGTATACACTATAGAGCTCAGTGCGGCAACAGAGATTGCGCAGTCGCTTGCGCATGGCATCGCGTCGTCACGTCTCACACTTACTCCACGGCCTGTATCACCACGCCAACAATCAGGTTTACCCTCGGCTATAGATGTTTCACATCAAAAATCCAACGTAACGCGGTGTTCCCAGGCGGTCACCCATCCATGTACTGACCGCGCCCGACGTTGCTTAACTACGCTGATCGGACGACAAGCGGTGTTTTCAACACTCTGCCCGACACAATGTTTATCTTTACTACTTTTCTTCACAAAAAAAGGTTGCCGATCAGAATTTCAAAGCCATTCCATAATATGTTTCACTTCTACATATTTGATCTATGCATGTTTATTATTCGCGAATTTTATATCTTATGATTATTAGAATTGTTAATTTGGTCGATAGGCCACTGTCATTCATAGGTTATATCCTCGATTCACCGACGAAAAAATCTAGCTTCTTTACGCTAAACCTTTATTTTAAAAGTAACGTATCATAAAATATGAAATATTACGTATATTTTCGAATTTTTGTGTGACAAGATTAAGGTAGCAATGTATTTTTATATGACTAAAGAACGTATACGCACGTGAGGTAGGGAAGAGAATTTACCGGTAAAATACACATTTTACTTATTTTACCAACGTGCTGTCGGTAATTTACCGGATAATTAACCAAAGTACTTTTTTTGCCTCATGGTGGGGTTGATACGTGATTGAGAATATGTATAGTACAGGCTAATAAGAATTTACCTTATCATTACATAGTATAAAACAAAGTCCCCTACCGCGTCTGTCTGTCTGTCTGTTCGCGATAAACTCAAAAACTACTGAACGGATTTTCATGCGGTTTTCACCAGTGGATAAAGTGATTCATGAGGAACGTTTTGGTTATATACCAAAACGTTCCTTGTGAGTAACTCTATCCACTGGTGAAAACCGCATAAAGATCCGTTCAGTAGTTTTTGAGTTTATCGCGAACAGACAGACAGACAGACGCGGTAGGGGACTTTGTTTTATACTATGTAATGATTATTAAAAATTAATTATGATGTTAATTAGTATTGATAATAATTAATTATGAAGCTCTTCAAATACCCAGCTTATGTGTATAATTCTGTCAATATGCCTAATACTTACTTTAGCAACATCAATAAATCATGAGTTTCGTAAAATTTTTGTACCGCTTGGGTAGTTAATTATCCTTTTAAAATATATTTTACCGGTGAAATAGCCAAATATTTAACTAGACAGTAATTGGATATTTGTCCGCTCGAAACACTAACGTGAGGTATCAAAAAACAAATTAAGTTAATCATTTTAAGATTTATTAGAAAGAGAAATCTTTCATACGTATATAAAAAAGATTATGCAGGAAACCAATGATATTCCAATGAATTAAGTAGATAATACATTAAAAAAGGTTTTATTACTCATGAAATGCAAAAGGTGAACGCACGACTACGGAAAGAAGTGAGTGGAGGCCGCGTGACGTAGCTATGTTGAAACCATCTTGTCCTCTGACGTAGCACGGTACCATTGTTGGTAAGAATTGCACGTTCAAGCACGCAAATCACATAAAATATTCTGGTAATAAAGGCTATGTCCACAATTCCGCATCGTCAAAATAAACACAAAACTAATGTATATAAATATTAAAATCTCCGCCAAAGAACATGTGTTTGTCTTAAACAATCCAAATTTGGATAATGTTAATGTCTGCTGAACATTTGTGATTGTAAGTGGGCGAATATTTAGAGGTCGATGCAAATAATCC
This sequence comes from Antheraea yamamai, assembly GCA_036509395.1. Taxonomy (NCBI): domain Eukaryota; kingdom Metazoa; phylum Arthropoda; class Insecta; order Lepidoptera; family Saturniidae; genus Antheraea; species Antheraea yamamai. The sequence continues at coordinate 14,361,045 of AP028438.1, forward strand.
AATTACTCATTTCTTTTAGTGTCACAGAATGACGTATTTCTTGTTTCTACTATGACAAAGTAATGTTTAAGTAATGATAACAAGACCATAACAGGTAACTTACTAGGGTAGTTAAATCTATCATAGAATTAAATTTCGTTGCTTTTTGGATAAGTTAACAATAGTCCTGAAATTTGTTATTGGTTATTGGCTGTGTTCGTGCAGCATAATCACTTTCTCTACACATTATTATAAAACAAAGTCCTCTGTCACACCTGTCATTCTATTCGCAATAAACTCAAAACCTACTGAACGGATTTTCACGAGGTTTTCACCAGTAAATAAAGTGATTCATGAGGAAGGTTTAAGTATATCATTTGGGTTTCTATTTATTATCAGGCCGGGATAACGTCCGTCGGGCCCGCTATTCCCTATAGATAAAAAATCCACAATAAATGTAGGTAAAATTTATAATAAACGTATTTTTCTTTTCTGCACGACAATCACTCACCAATTATGATGAAAACATTATAAATAAGATTGTTTCCCGTTTACTTAACCTCAAAATTAAAACCAATTTAATTATTATACATAATATATATGTATATTGATCATTATTTTATTAAGATGAGTCAACTATATTTAGTATAAAATGTAACACTACGGAAGTTGTTAATAATACGGATATCCTAGACGACCACGCATATATTTGAAGAAAGATTTATTTAATTGTGTGGATCCTTCTAGTCTTATGGAATGACCTGTAGCATATATATGAAAATTTAGAAAAACTTTACCGTACGATTTATTTTTACATTTCTTATATAGTGTTACATTTCCGCAATTTTTAGCATAAGTAACACACCTATTTATACTAATTATGCGCATATGTAATCCTAATGCCTTAGAAATTTTATTTTTCCAACGTGAACACCAAAAACGAAAACAAGTGCACGGTAACGTAACTGTGTACAAATTCTATTTGTATGCGCTTACGTCAATATGTAAGAAAGGTTTCTCATTTTGCAAGGACACAAAAGAGTCGCCGAGGCTTTTGTAAATTCATCAGACATGACTAAACGAGCGTACTTTCGTACTTTCTGTATTAATAACGTCGTTCTAAATAAACAACAGTGAAATTATGAAGTTTTAATTTAATATAAAAAATACTAATTTATTCAATACGGTTTTCCGCAGTGCTATATATTTTTATCTATACCAATATTATAAAGCTGGAGGGTTTGTTTGTTTGGTTGAACGCGCTAATCTCAGGAAGTACTGGTCTGATTTGAAAAATTCTTTCAGTGTTAGATAAATCTTTTATCGAGGAAGGATATATATATCATCACGCTAAGACCAATAGGAGCGGGGCACGAATGAGGAATGTTTCAAAATCGGGGTGTTTTTTCCTTTTTAGGAGCTTCCGCTGGGTGTTAGGGTTAGCCCAAAGTAATTATTTCACGCGGACGAAGTCGCAGGCAGAAGCTAATAATAGATATTACTACTACTTTTAGTACGTATAAAGCCGATATAATTACATAAAATTATCGATGTAATTTCTGCTTGGCCATATTAAACTTTATATCAACCAATCAAAATGTATATTATTATAACGAACAGGTAAAATTTGTACTTCTGTAGAAGATATTTTTTGGAATGACTCTTCCACTTTTGATGATTCTTTCACCGAATGAACCGTTTTCCTTGAGTAACGTGGGCCAATTTTTTTCATTTTAAATATGGATCTAGAATGAGTATTGTGTATAACGAATTAGAAACCGAGATAGACATAATTAGTAACTCGTTAGACACCTTCAAGGAAAAGGCAGTATTTTTATTGATATTCATTGTTTTTGTATTTCTGGTTCTCTATATTAAGTATATTAATTACGTAATAGTTCCTTATATAATAGCTATTTATGATGTTCTTATTTTATTTTATATTCTATCTTCCTTTGTAATTGAAACTGTATTCCATATAGCGCATGCTGTGGCGCCCTACATTTAGAGATCAATATGACTATAGATTTTTCGTGTATAGTGGTAATTCATGTTTGGTGTATTGGTCACTAGCTGTTCTAAATAAATAAATGAAAATGCAAATAAAGTAGCGGGAGGTAGCTAGTACTCGATAAAGTCATGTTATCTATGATAGTATTTTAATATATGATTTGGAACGTAAATGGAAGCACACGTCTTGTCATAGATGATCTAAAGGAATCGTGAACATACGTAACTGCTAATGGAACGGCTAAGTGGTAAACACTGAGTTCACGTCAAATCTTGTAAAAATATCGCTACGTTCGAAGTAGCATCGTGTGATAAACCACAGACACCTGATGCTAAATAATCCGAAAGATTTATGCATTCGAAGCAAATGTAACTGAAACGAAACTATCATGAACATATTGTATTTCATAATAGAACACGTGTGTCCTGATAAAATTTAACTTTTGTAGCGCACCGTATACTAAAAATTCTACTGTAATAAAAGATATTCGATTCTGTATGTTATTTAAATGTTTCTTTTCGCTTTACAACCATAAAATTATTAGAATTATGTAGTAACAGTAACTGAAGTTCCAGACAGTTTAGTGAAAAAAACAAATAGCGCCATTAATTAGCAGTACGCAGTGAATAAAGTATGAAAAGGTCAGTCAACTGTTGAACCAATAACTTACTGTAATCAATATTACACAAGAAAACTTATGGCGATTTAACTGTCTACTAGTCATGTGAATGTAAAAAGAAATGAAAAACGTCCAAAAGCATTGCAAACCTAACATAATAGAAATGAGTTGATTTAAGAATTATGTTATCTCGTCACGTCTTATTGTATTCAAGTATTCATTTAAAATAATCTTAGCACATTCTTCTACTTCATAGAGTTTTATTAGCAATTATAAAGCTCTCCATTGGTCGTACTAGATCCTGTAAATCGTCAAAAATACAAAGCCTAGAACTTCGAAGTGAGAAGAGTTGAAGTTTTGGCGAATGTACGCTACAACCAATTTCACCCTGTTCATTTTCCCTACGCAGGGACTACAACAATAGACTTCCATCATTGCGTAATCGATGTCTATTTATCTTTATGTAACTATCTATCTTTGTTTGGGTAATGGTCATCATATGATATTATAGTGTCCTTCAAAAAAAGAGTGAATCAAATTTTACTAAACGCATAGTATTCCTGGCCTCGTCTTGACTTTACCTCAAGTGCGAATGAAGTTCGAATACTCGTAGAAGCATTTATATGCATCGAAGCATTTCTTTTATGAAATGATGAGGTAACGATAGTTTTTCCTGTTCAAACGTGTGGGATATCTTTTCTATTTTCATATTATGTCACGTCACTCACATGCAAGCAACACATAGGCTTAAACGATTTAATTATGATGATGAAAGGGAGCTCCATTATAAATTAAACAAATATTTGTACATGTTTGAAGAAAAAATATTCACAAAGATAACGTACATATTCATGTAAATCTAGATAAGGTTTTCTAATTTATCAAGATCATAAGTTGGAAATTCGTCACGTACCTACACAATTTAAGTATGGAATTTTCTGTCTGATTTTATAACTCGAAGAATTGTGTTTAACAAATTGTAAATTCAAATATGAGATCTCATAGTGTTATGTAAAGTTATAAGATGACTATATCAGTTACGATATTCATGAATATTTTTTTGCATAAATCAATTTTAAATAAGAAAATGCACTATTATGCACAAAAGAAAAATAACGTGTGCAGCATATTTCGATGAAAATACTGTTCACACTGTAGAAATTTGAAATGTTATAAGTTCTACTATAATTGTAACAACTTATGGAGCTCGAGAGAAAATTCTTATATTACGGCTGTCTTTACCCAAATGATCGTGGTTTTAAAAACTTTCAAAAGTGATAGTAATTATGATAATTGATAATGCAATATCGAAATCAGGTGAAATAATAGCGTATAGTGACATATACATACTAATTTAGTAATATACTATTATTATAATGTATTCTGTATTTAATTTATACACAAAAGTCATTCTTTAAATTATGTTGTGTAAAGAAAAACGACTACAAATTACGTTCTAGTCGTATGTGTTTATTATTTATTCTACATTAATTTGTACACAAAATATGTTTGGACAACGCATTATAGAAACGGTTCATGGACATTAACTATAATAACTTAATCTTTTCAATATGAATAGTCTATATAGCGTGCCGCGTCGACTTAATATTTTGTTTTCCCATTTTTAACTACAGTAACATATAATGTTACAACATTATTCAAGGGAGAAAGTAATTTTTAAATTGACATTTTGACCGAAATAGATTTTATGTAAATGAAACTTTTACATATCATATTCTTGAAACCGTGAGCTATATGTTTTTGAGTTATGCATATGTAAAAAACTATAATCGTTTATCATTCAAAGAGACCCGGGGAATGTACGTTGAAAAATCATACAATTTTGACATTACTTCGTTCAACAGAATCTAAATACATTTAACGAATAGGAAATAACATTCCTGTATACTATATTAAAAAGAGATCGAAGATAAGGCCGCAGACTTATATGCGACTGATGTCGTTCATAACACATAACAATATTTTCACTAAAATACTTTATGAATCCGTAGCATTTTGAATGGCAAACGGCAAAAGCACAAACTCCAACGAAATTAACTATCAATCACAGTTCCTTCACTCTTATACTTCTATTTCTCAAAATATTATACAAAAGTGATCAAAATTCATATAATTTAATGTGAACTTTATGTATATAAATTAAAATTAACTGTCGAATGTATGTATGTTAGCACATGACTCCAGAACAGCTGTACTTATTTGGATAATTCTTTTGTAATTGTGTTTTATTTGTCGGCGCAAGGTTTATAGGAAAGATAAAGTTTGGTAAACATCGTACGGAAAAGCGAAAAATTTGGGATAAAAATGGGTCCATATAAAAAATGAATAATGCAGAATATGGAAGATAAAATTGTAAGACTGACATTCAGTTGTTTATTTCATTATACGGTCGTAGTGTAAAGTAACGATTTTGTGTTATTTTCTTCGTTAGTCAGGGAGGGCAGCGAATTTATAGCAATAATTCAATTAAAAAATTGATTGATTTTCACTAAAATATAAATATACATTTAAGAGTAAAAAAATTATATTTTTGTTACAAATAGGAAGACGTTATAATTTTTTTGAGTATCGAGTTCTTTGAAATAAATACTTCAAACCAAATATTTATCAAAAACAACGTTTCCACGCTATCTTAAAAATTATTTATTAAACAATCCATTAAATCTTAACAATTTTCACTATTGTTTTTTACTGTTTGTCTATACAATTGTTATAAAGAAGTTTGTATGTTGGTATGAGGCAATCTTCGAGATTATGAATGTCATTTCTCCCTAAAGCTATACAGTATGTATTCATTTATATGGATACTATATGCAATGTAAGAAAGATCTTTTTAGTAAATGCCTGTTGTCTTGAGACGCCGTTATAAAAATAACGTATCCAATAGGATAGATATAATAATATGTAAGCTCTTCAAAGATGAAAAGTCTAAGATCTACTATATCTATAAAAGTTTATATATGTATAAAAAGATGTACGTGTAAATGTAATTAAAATTTAGTGTCTTATTACTAACATAAAAGTATGTATATATATATACATATTAAGTATAAAAGATTTTTTGTAATACCTGTTTTTCAACATATTATCCGGAACGAAAACGTTCCACCAGGATGGCCGCTTCTGGCGTATGTATGTGGGGGTATCACTCTCATCGTCCGTCTCGTTTCCGCCAGACTTACGCCTTTTCTTACGTTCAAGCTGGAGTCGCGCCGCCCAAGATCGTCGGCGACCTTTATCTGAGGGACCGTATCGTTCTCCGGGAGTAGGTACTGCCAACGATGCTCGTCGCGGTACTTCGGGTGGTGGTCCATCGAATTCTGTCAACTTCCTGTATCTTTCAGAGTAAGTGGCTTCGGAAGCCCTTCGACCGTTGGATGTTGGACGTGAGTGAATCGTTTCGATTGTAATCTCTGTAAACGCCTCGTCGTCATCGGTGTCCGGGTTCAAGGTTTCGTCACTGAAACGGCGCGGTGTTTCGTCTACCGCTTCCTGCAGACTAGCCAGCTGAAGACTGGGACGATGAGTCCTTGCACCACGTGGGATGCGATTTGGCCGCCCGGGGATGCGAGCCAGCGACACCGGCGACTCCGTCAATGTAGTAGCTTCACTATTCATTGTCACAATTTCACTTCACTATAAAATGTTCCGACACTACACTTATTTAGGAAGGCATGATAATCACGGTTCCGCCATTTCAAATATACTTATAATATTGACAATATCCAGAATACGTTGTTATTGTTTTTATCGATTCGTCGTTTCGGCTTAAATGCTTTAATTAGAATAAATGAAAATCCAAAATGTATCTTGAACGAAACATTCGTGTGTCCATGTCGTAATATCGCCCGTAAGAAATTAAATATGCTCTTAAATAATCAAAACTGTTTTACCTTAAAAAAAAAATTAAAAATCAAACACGACTACAGTTCAGATATAAGCAAAGTCAAATAAACATAAGAGAAAATAAAATTTCAACTCCGTTTTATTCATGGTGGTGATATAGTCGACAAAAAAAATTACATTCAAATAACACTTCAACCCGAATGCTAAGTTTGGTTATTACGAAGGAAGTTTATTATACGTTTTGATATATATATATATATATACAGATATTTCTATAAATACATATTAATCGTGATCACTATAAAATGTGTCTGCAGTCGACGATTATTATCATACTGCTTATTTGATTTCGAGATGAAAAGAAGGAAAAAAATTAGCTTATATACCTATATATAGACGTCATCGTCGCGGCGTCGTGTCGAACTAGTCAATTATTCAGAAACTTGGATACTTTTTGTCGTTTTGATGAAAAAAACTGTATAAATTGAAAGTGCGCTTTAAATAAATGTAAAACTACGTAGGAACGGGATATAAATAAATTAAATAGAAATAGTTGTCTCAGAATAGTAGGAAATCGCAGCAAGTGTCATTACTAAGCCATATAAGCCAACTGCGGTGCGGCCGCGGCTCCGCGATTATAGCTTTCGTAACTGCATCGGCGTCTGTCATCGACTCACGCGCACTATCAACCAAGTCGCCACGGGGAAAGTTGACACCGTCTTACATAAATATGTAGTAGCTATTTCACTACTACGATCAATTTCATTATCATTATATTGCTATATAACCTCTATTTTAAACTTTACCACGCTTTGAACGGATACAATAATGTTTCGTGTCAAAACAAATTATGCTTTTAACGTTATATTACCTATAACATGTGTAAATTATGACTTATAAATAACTGTTACTGATTATTTAAGCTGGTTTTAGGAGTATAATTTAGTGACATAATTAAAAGACCGATATATTGTATAGTTCTAAAGCGAGTTGAGTTTTCAACAGTAAAAGACATTGTATTTTACATACAAATAAAAAACAATGTCATTATATTACTAAATTCATGTACCAAACAAACACTACTCTATTCTGTTGGGAACAAGACATCCTCTTCAATAATCGTCATGTGAGATTTTAGCACACTGTTACAAACTGATCATGCAAAGGAAATGAAATCTATATTTTGCAATTCACATCTAGGTCAAGTAAGTGCGTGTACCGAAACTGACATTGCGTTAGGACTTAAAATGTGGCATTTTAAAATGTTAACATTTGAATGCATATGACATTTAATTTACAGTAGATTATTAACATATGATTAACAGTACTACGTAACTCATTTTTTATTTTGATTTATGAATATAAAAAGGAGACAGAATATTTATGAGTTAACATCTTTTTAATGTCCGAAACATTTATCGAATATATAATTTGAGATATCTATAGTACTAGAATTATTATAAAAAGGTAAAGTTTGTATGTTTTTTAGAAGGTAATATTTGGAACCATAATTTCGATTATAAAAAAAAATTCACAGATAGAATTTTCTCTGAATAGCCTGAATATTGTATATAAGCTATGTTACGTTGAAATTAAATTTTATATTGAAACTCATGCGAACGCGTACAAGGACTGGTGCTAGTTATGATATAAAAAGTTATCACAGAAATAAACGTTATGACTTGTAAACCGAAATTTTAAATACATATTTTATTTTGTTTTAGTCTACGAAACCAGAATTAAACTTAAAAATTTAATAGTAAAGTAAGAGTTTTACGCGTAGTTTACACCAAAGTCTACTGGACGCAAATAGAACTTCACGGTTACTTATCATTACATATAATAAAACAAAGTCTCCCGCGATAAACTCAAAAAATAATGAACGGATTTTCATGAGGTTTTCAAAAATATATAAAGTGATGAGGAAGGTTTAAGTATATAATTTGTCAATGTATTTTTTATTATCAGAGAGGGACAACTTCCGCCGGGCCCTCTAGTGCTAAAAATAACACCAAAATCGGGAAACAAAAAACCGAAAAATTAAAGGATAAATAAAAGAGAAAAAAGAAGGCTAAGGAACTTAAATTTCAAAGTGATTTATATAATCCAATATCATACATAGTAAGTAGCTGGCTTAGCGGACGTTGTCATACCCTAATAATAAAAAAAATCAAACCGCAGCACCACCAACCAGCTTAGTAAAAGCCACCACGCTGACCCTCATACCGTTTCATTTCACCGAGTGCTTGGGCTTACTCGCAAAGATTCGAGTTGACGTCGATCGACACAGTGTTTCAACACACAAACGTGTCACATATTAAATAATTTCGACAAATGGAATAAAAATTCATAGAATTCTAATGCATTTCCCTTTTCAATACTAAGCGAACAACTATTTATTTTATGATTATGTAAAAATATCTATCACTACACAGACAGACTTACAGGCACTTAAAAATATTTCAAAACGAAATCTTTTCAAATCAAGGTTTCGTTTATTTCAACATTTTCAACACGATTGACTAACATTTGAACCGATAACTAGTGACATTAGTACAAATTTTATAAAATTTAAATATTAAGTACTATAAAATACAAAACTAAATATTGGCATTAAATCTAAATTCTGAACTAAATTCAACTGTTAACTCTGAATGAGGTGTTGATAATTAAAATTTCGTAAAAGGTTATCCCTATATTAGTACTCGAGTACTTAAAATGTACTATTTATAAATTTAACAGAACAAGTAATAAACCGATGTCGTTTCCACTTCTCTTAAGCCGCCTGAAGCTTTTGATGTTTGCATGACGTGTTATTTCGTTTGAAGTAATGTATCTATTTAAATTGAACTTGATTTTATTAGATTCAAATCAACAAACGAACACATGAATTAGTAAATAACAATAATAAATATGCTATGGTGATCCAACAATTAAGTAGGAATACCTACTTTTTAAAGAAATCTGCCTTCTTATTAGAAAAAAAAATTTACTAACCACACATGCCACTTTCTTTATAGAAATATAATATTATAACGTTATTACTGCTCAACCGATTATCGTGAAATGCATGTAACACATTTTGTTAGGGATACATAAAATGACATAGGGTACCTACATCCAGAAAAATGTACTGTTTCCGAAGGCTTCAGTCAAATCTACATTAAGCCGCGCGTAAAAGTTAATAATTATAACTTACGTTGTATAAACAGAAATAGTTGGAAATAAATCAAAGTTACGTTGCATAATGGAAAAAGAACAGCATTTGAATGACTATGCAGTTTATGATAAAGCACGTACGTGGGCTGACCAATGTGTTAGTGCCTATACTATCACATCTTTCACAGTTATCTCACGTCTCAATTGTTTCCAATAGCTTAATTATTAATATAACAAACTGTGGTCCGCAGTTCCGTCCGCCTAGAAATGTTTATTTTTATAGTATGCACACATATGTGCGATCTGCCTGATGGTAAGTCATGATTGCGGTCTATGGACAACTGTACTACCAAAAGCATCACATGCTTATAGACAACCTTCCAACGAACTTTAAAAGACGACAAATTTTCCAATAAAAATGGTCTAATATTACCTGAAATATTTTACCTGTACCTCCTACGATTTCGAACTTCTATCGACTATATAGTTAAGGAAGAAGTGCTACTATTACATTATTTATATTGATGATATATTAATAAAGAATAACTGAATATTGGCTTGGATTGGATTGAATACATCAATATATATCAAAACAATTATGTAATACAAGCTGATGGCTCCCTCGCTTCGTTGTATGTATTTCTTCCTTCCTTCCTATATATATCATAACAAAAAGTATCCTATGTCTTTCCTTAAGTTCTAAGCTGCCTCAATACCAAATTATATTGCGATTGATTGACACATTTACTCGCGAAATGATAAAAAATAAAGAGACAGAGTAACTATCGCATTTAAATTATTAATATAGTATTATTCACATACAAGTATTTCGGTAATACGTGACGTGAGAGCATGTGGTCCCAAAGTTAAAAGCTGAACTAAAGAGAGGTCAATGCTCGCAGCGATAAATGTGATATCAAACATACGAATGATTCAACCAATAATAGGAGAAAGCTTATAAAAAGCGAAAAAATTCCATACCACTGCATACACTACCTACAGTCATATAAAAAACTATAAATAATATTTTAATCGCTAAGTGTTTACAATAAAACCGTCATCTGCCTGACCGAAAAACAAAGAACCACAGACAGAATATGATTTATAAATATTTCAAAACAGAATTTTATTACATTATTTTTTTCTTAGTAGAGGTGCAACTTGTTTATTTTAAAGATTATCGTTTTGAAATGTATTATACGGCATAAAATTACTAACTAATATTGCAAAGGTTAACGAGATTATTTGTTTAAAACTATACATTTTGTGAAAGTGCCAACCAAATTTGAAGAATCCGTCTTGATTTTTAGAATCTATTTATCAAACCAAGTAGGTAATAGTGATGGCGGAAGGTGTGGTTAATAACTTTGATGACCGAAGAGACGGCAGCTAGGCCGTTGGATAAGAACCGAGCATTACCGACAAGGGCCGAACTGTGAATATTTATGTCAGCGAAGTACCGTGTCACTCGGCTCCCTACGCAACGACGAATTTATTTAAGCTTAACTGCTTTACAAATAATGAGAATTAAAGATAAATGGGTGGTAAACCAGATTACTATGTATAGAGTATAGCTACCACTAGAATGATATTCGTGTTGAAAGTTAAACAAGGTATTTGTATTCTCCATCTTAGTTATACCTGTTGAAATGAGACTGAGGAAAAACGTATATCACTTACGAATCAATATATCGTGAACGTATATGTCGTATGTTTATATTACATTAACTTTGAATATAGTTTGTGGCAAAGAGGATGTTTTACAAAATACTAATATTGTAATTAATAATCAGCACATAAATAATTTATGATAAAAAAAGTGTGTGTGTACTTATGTACTTCTTTGCCGTAACAAGATAAAAATCTTTTCAAAAATTTTATCTTTCGCCTTATTCTACGCTTGTAGAAAAAACGACACTAACACAATAGAAAAAAGGTATTTAATATATTGAAAGTTTTAATACAAAGAAATACAAACAACAAATACAAAGAAACAAAATGTTGACTATAGCTAACTTCAGGGTGTCGGTTTTTCGTGGAGGTGTGCGAGCGCATCGAAAAAATTTACTCTCATCATTTTTCCCCAATGCGCCAAAAGAAGTATAACTTCAAAAATATGTACGTTTTTGTCACCTGAGACTATATTTTTCTGTTTCTTTAAAATTTTCCTATTCTCCTTTCTGCAAAAAGCACAAATTTCTAACGCACGACTATATGTGATAAGTGAATATTCGTGCACGAACACTCGTACTTCAATTCGAAATAATGAATACACTACATACAATAAAACGTATAAATAACATGTCTTTGAGCGAGAACACCAACTATAAATGTATGAAGATTTGTAACGTGAATTACTTGACTACATCTTTCCTCATCCCAAGTACTCAACTTAAAACGTCTTTTCAAACCAAAAATCAGCATACGCCTGATATATAACAGACGTCTGCAGTTTTGTCTTCTAAAATTTGCTTATCTTTTGAAGCTACAGATTTTTCATTTTAAACTACTTCTATTCATTACTCCTTACCTCATGTAGGTGGGACCTACATGTAGTTCTAGATTATACTCTAAAAAGTCCTTTATCTTTCTGTAAAATTGAAGTCAAAAACAATTACAAACTTTCGGAGATTATCTACGACAAACAACTTATCAATTTTGATTATGTGTTTAGATTGATGGGAAGACTAATTTAAAAGCACTAACTAAGCTAGACCATTTGAAAATGTCGAATGTAATGCGAGTTAAACTTATGAATTCGTTAGTTTATTCTACTGGCTATTATTATAGTGAAGTAATAAATTTTATTCGAGAAATAACATGTTGTGTTACTAAAGAACATCGAATAAAATCAGAATACATTGAGAAGTTAAGAAACAACGAGCGTCAGCAAGAGACAATAATAATCAACGCATAACTAATAAGATGCGAGCGACGACGGATAGAATATAGATTAATTGGTAACGAGACAAACAAACTGAGACAAAGAAAATAAACTCATTAATTCAATGTTATTGAACAAAGGATACAATGTACAAAATTCGTTTAAGTGCGGAGTCCCCTCTACGAAGCGTGAATAGTAAATATTTACATGTAAATAACTATCAATAAAAGAATATTAGGCTCATATTTATATCTAAGCGGAGATAAAATTCTGATTTAAATCATAAGCATTCGTTTATTTTAAATTAAAAATACTGTTAAACATTCTAAAGCTACTATTAATTCATCTATACTTCTATAAGTACTAATATTATAAGGAGGTTATGTTTGTGAGTTTGTGAAGTTGTTGGGCCAATCTCTGGATCTACAAATCCGATTTTGAGAATTCTCTTAGCAATAGAAAGCCACGTTATTTGTGAGTGTCATAGGCTATATATTAACCCGAAAAATGAAAAAAACTGTTTTGTGGTAGTAGGATTAGCAAATTAAGTTGGAGAAAAAACGGCCGAACGAAAACGTTTCTTATGAACGCTGCCTTAACGATGAGAGATATATGAATGAGTTCTAAAGAAAAGTTATAGAGCTTGATAATGCCTACAAAAAAGTCACTGACAGCATATGTCTAACTTCAAAGTATTTTTTATTATCAGAGCGGGACAACGTCCGCCGTGCCGGCTAGTTTTGAATAAAGTAAAAAGAGATGTTAAAAGCTATATAAAATTTCTCCAATAATATGTACTTTTGTTTAATTGAGCCCAAAAATATATATGTCTATGTAGTATTTTTAATACTCTGTAATCTAAGGATAAGAGAGCTACGGGGATGGAGTAAATGCGTGTAATAATTCCTGCTCTTAATTTTCATCAAGTTTGTAAAAGTTAGGCAGTGAAATTTTCTCATATATTATTTACGTTTCACAATCGAATTACGTATATTATCTACTTTAATCCATAAATAAAACCGAAATACATATTAATCTAATCTTAATATATATATTTCTTGTGTGCGTGTGTATGTGACTGAACTCCTCCTAAACGACTGGACCGATTTTGATGAAATTTTTTGTGTGTGTTCGTGGAGATTCGAGAATGGTTTAGATTCACAATTGGACCCGGCAGGTGGCGCTGCGATCGACTTTTAGGATTTTTTTTGTTTTCAAGGCAGGACAACGTCCGCCCGGTCCGCTAGTCTTAATATATATATTTCTTGTGTGCGTGTGTATGTGACTGAACTCCTCCTAAACGACTGGACCGATTTTGATGAAATTTTTTGTGCGTGTTCGAGTGGATCCGAGAATGGTTTAGATTCACAATTGGAACCGGTAGGTGGCGCTGCGATCGACTTTTAGGATTTTTTTTGTTTTCAAGGCAGGACAACGTCCGCCCGGTCCGCTAGTCTTTATATATAATTCTTCTGTACGTGTGTACGTGACCGAACTCCTCCTAAAAGACTGGACAGATTTTGATGATAATTTTTGTAAGTCTTCAGGTGGATTCAAGAATGATTTAGATTCAAAATTGAACCCGATAGGTGGTACTGCGGTTGAATTTTTGATTGAAAAAAAATATCAAACCAAATAATCAGGACAACGTCCGCCGGGCTCAGTAATTCTACATTTTAATTTGCAGATCTATCGGTCCAATTAAAAATACTTAGCTATTTTCGCGCAAAGTAGTCCTTTATTAGGGAATGTTCTAGACTATGTAATTTCACGATAGGCAGATTGAAAATAGAAAAATAACCAGAGGTTGTTAGTGACGTCAATAAAACTTATTTTTATAAGACGCCCTTAGGTTATCTACCATTTACAAAATATATACTTTAGAGCAAAATAAGTGTTGCATTAAGTGTTCTTCAGTTAATTAATTTCAATAATGCTTTAGTTTCAACATCAACATTTCAATATTTTTTACGGCTTGCTGATTAACTAACGAGATATTATTGAAATGTTTTGAATTGTGTTTTAAATTTAACATATTTTACTTTAAATGTGTGTTCCTTATAAAATATTTTACTGAACGTATATCTGGCAACTTGTATCTCTTGCGTTGCAAAGACACATGGTCGCATAAATATTTTTTTATTTTTTTTCGAACTTCCTACGCTATTGACCTAGCAAGGTCTTAACAGCTTCATCGGACTACGTCGCATAACATGATTACTCTTAGAATATTAGATTACTAGAAGCCGTCAGCGATTTCGTTCCTATTAATCAAAATAAAAAATAAAAATAAAAAATCATAGAATATATAATGTCAATATAATATAGCTTTCTATTAACATCAACATAATTTTATATAAGAATCTGTAATAGCGAATTACATCCTAGAAATAACCTCTTTAAAATAATATAGAATAATTAAAAAAAAATAACTTCCATATTTTTGACTATCACTTGTATATAATAAATATAGTTAATTCGTCATCTGAGCTCTTCAATAAAAATAATGAAATGAAGAAAAATTTGGAAAATTTCCAAGATTTCATTTATTGTAAATATATCGACCGTTTATCATTAGAGATGAGATGACCTGATTCCAAATCCGGAATGAGTAAAATAACAGACCGATTAATAAAGGGTTTAATATGTGTGAAATAACGTTATAATACATTAAATTAATCTATATCAATCTATATCATACATATGATAAGAATGTAAATCTAACGTGTCTATGCTTATTCGATTTTCGTGAAAAAAATTGTTGCAGGTGTCTAGGAATAAGTAATAGAATAACATTTCAATAAGTTTTAGAAATGTCTGTTTGTATGCACACGCATCACTGCTAAAGTACTGGGTTCACAATAAACCCTCAGCAAGAAAATCGTAACACATATCGTCGGGAGTAACTTAGTGTCTGTTTCATTAAAATCGGTCCAGTCTATCAAAAGGTATCGTAATTGTAATGACAACGCGGCGTAAGTACGAGCGAAAAGTAGACAATGGACTTAATACATTCAGATGACTTTATTAATCACTGTTTTTTACATGAGCTTCCACGCAGACAAAGTCGCGGGCACAGCTAGTGTTTGCTATATAACTGTTATTAGCAATAAAACTAAAAAATATTGCGACATATATTATTCGTTTATACTCTACGATCTACATACTAGACAAATTATTACATTACATATTATGAAATTAGATGTGCCCGCGACCCCGAACCTGTTTGTTATTATATGTTATAAGTACTATTTCTGGAAAGATCTAGCAAAATGGATATTATTTGAATAACATGCGTATTTAATAATCTACACGTGCAAATGTTTACCATGATAGTTGAAGGGTATAGATGTTTATGTGCTGAAACACCATCTAGAGGTAAAAGATAGCAAAAGAGATAGTGCGAAAATTTCGGTTAAACGGTTCGGGAGTCGATACACTCTAATGCGTATTAATGACGTATTTAGTAATTTGCAAAGCATAACAATCTCCTTCATAAAGAAAAAATGTGCTAACTTTCTTGGTGGATGGTCAGACTATATTGAAGTTTATCAGTCTGATACATATAAACCAACAGCCATTTCGCGGTGTAAGAGTCAGACAAACGTATCTACATTTTCATAATTTTACATGAGATCAAAAATACTTTGAAAATTCGCCTCTTCATAATTTACCAGCTTTTTAATATACTTAATATGCGATTGACGAAAGAAAAATATATAGTAATATATTAACATAATTTTAGAGCTTTGAAAAAGTTAATGATTATTTAATTATATAGGGTTACATAGACGCAATACATATATATTTAAAATTCGGTTGACATACGATAGTGTGGCCCTTCGTCATTTTTTAAACTTTTGTTTTTATGCTACTTAAAATTAATTAATATGTCATTTATGACATTAAGTTTTATTTTGTGTATTGTATTTGCAAATACGTTCCCGTAACTCTTAACTGGTAGTAAGATAATTAAAGCTAATTTAGCGGTACTCATAATACATTTTTTGGCTCTATTAAAAGTGATTCTTATGTTATTTCGTTCTTTTGGAATTCGTGAAATATTGAATATAATGTTACCTCCTTTTGGCACTTCATAAAGGACCACATTCTGATCTGGTTTATGAAAAAAAAAAACGATTTTTGGATTTTTGTAGATAATTTCATCTGATTCTTATAGCGCGATTTATATATTACATAATATATAGATCTCCGTCCGATTACCTTTCAAATTATAAACTAACAACTGTATAAATTTTGTAGGTGGTAGAGTCACGCTGAAGCTATTACTGGTTTCAACATGAATTGGTCAGCTCGACCGGGGTAGTACCACCCTCTGACAGAAAACAAACGTGAAGTAACAGTGCTTGCATTGTTGCGTTTCGTTCGGTCAGTGAGAGCGCCGGATACCCACATCCTCTCCCCCTCCCCGGTCCCCCAATACCCCCTCCCCCAAAAACAGGCTGGCAACGCACTTGCGACTCCCTGGTGTTGCAAGTGTCTACGGACGGTGGTGATCACTTAACATCAGGTAATCCACCTGTTCGTTTGGCTCCTATGATATAAAAAAAACAACAACTAAATAGTATGTAAGTATTAAGATATTAAATAACAATTAATCGATTAACGAACAAAACTCTTTGGGAAAAACCTCGAACGTTGCGTCGCAAACACCGTCGGACATTATCAGTGAAGCTCAGTTAAGTGTTGCGGTGCATAACACAATACTCAAGTTACGTTTGTTACTTGAAAAATGTAGGTCGTGTCCGATTTCAAAGTGTTGCGGGACTTGCACAACTTAATTCAGAACCGCGCCGCATCGCGCAGTCCGCGTCCCAGACTTCAAACCCGTTTACCGAGCAATACCGTCGGAATCACTTTCATCGAATCGATTTAATATTATTTACGATAAGATAACAATTATCGTGTATTTGTGAATCATAATAAAATATATCAAACTATTTGTATAAACTGATTCAGGGTCAAAATTGTCGTATTATTCATATTAACGTGTATCAGGATGACATATTTTAATTGTTTTAAAAACTTTTTTTAAATTAATCTGTAAATGACGGAAAACGGAACCAATAAAATAATGCTAATAATAAAGTACGTGCACTCGTTTTCACTTAATAATTCAACGAAATTTAGCCAGATCATTGGTCAAACTGTGGATCGAATCAAGTCGCAAGAAAACAAAACAGAAAGTTATCCAAATTTCCATAGACGTCTTGCTTTATATTTTTAGAAATAAACGATAGCAATTACAATCATATTTGAGAAATATCATGTAGTGTCACTCATATTATTTTATTATCGACGGTACTTGTTTAAATTCAAATGCAGTCGTAATATTGGAATAAATAAAATGCAGTGTTTTGAAATATTATGACTGAAAACAGTTAATTTAAGTCACAAAATAAAAATATATGAGACATATACAATGTATAAATAGAGTACGACAAGACACACGAATGTAGGGACCGTTTAAAACCTGAAACGTATATCACAAATATGGTGTTTTTCCTGGTCGCGGGATATGAACCGACCTCCTTTCCCCACTGCACTGGCGCAATGAACAAACAGAAAGAATAACTAGACGAAGATGTCGACGCACGAAATTGTAGCGGAACTTGCGTACGCGACTTTCACTGTGGGGTTTGTGAGCGTGCTCGTGCTCAAGCGTTCGAAGCGCGCGGCGCTTTGAATGACACTGATTGGCGCGGTGGACGACTGCTGCAGGGCCGGTGGAGCCCGGAGGGGCAACCCGCCTGTGAGGTGCCGTCACCGTCTGACCGATAACCTCTCTGAAACCTACCCCCTTACCACTGTTTCTTACTTTAAACGAACATAATCACGTATTACCTACAACTACCTTCAGGATATACATACGAGTATGTTGTGATTCTTCATGAAATTATATACGGAGTACATTTACCTGTACATTTTGTTGGTAAAAATTCATTAAAATACAAATTTCTAGTGTTAATTTATTCAAAATCTTGTTATTTGGCTCTATATTGTGTAATATTGGTGGTGTTTTACGTTGTATAGTTTGGTTATTGTGCACAAGTGAATAGAATCGGAAATAATATCACGAAGCATGGATTCTGACTTGCCACAAAAACTCCCTGGAAAGTTCTAACAAGACGGCCACCATTTGTTAACTCATTGAAATGATCGTAAGAAACTTGTAATATCATGTACTCTGCAGTGGAGTACCTTCATCGGCAGTATATATTATTAATTTAGTGTATTTTCATTGTTTACAAATGCAAAATCATTATAATGAAGATTCAGATATTATGGATTAGCATAATCAACTGTGATCATAAAATCTGATGTTTTCTATTAAAACTAATTTATTACTTTTATCTCAATTTGTATATTTGAATATTCTTTTTGATAATAATTGTGAATATTATACCAAGATATTTATGCAACGATTCGTAAATGACAAAGGATCATAAAATTAGGTTCGAGGTATAGAATGTATTCAAAAAGACTATCATTTTATTGCAAGCTAGCTGATATCGGCTTCATCTGCCTTGTTTATTATCTTGGCAATATATTTTAAGTTCTAAAGATACACTTTGCTTATAATATTTCTTAAGTATTTTATTGTAGTGCTAATAAAAAACGTAGTTTCGTAAAACTTTAGTAACTTTATAATAAATGGACATATCATGATACTTTTTTCTTTAAATAAGGACCAAATATTTAAAAAGTAATACTATAATAATAATACTAAAAGAAATTGGTCGTAATCTATCCAGTAGTTCTTGCGTAATCCGCGGACAACTGCAGACCTCTTATCATGTTATTTATACATAAACAAAAAGAAGAAAGAGACAACAAAAAGCTTAATCGCTTTTCTAAACATGTTATTTGATTAAATAATAGTTCTATTATATATTATATATTATACAATGTCCGTATATGCATTTAAATTAACGCTAAATATATTCCAATATATAATATGTGAAAAAATTAGCATCTTCGATAAACATGATGATAGTCTGCGGATGTGTTAGCTAATATCCTGAAGAGATTATATGTACAAGCAGGCAGCAAAAACTTGTAATATTCCTGATACATATCTAAGAAAAACATAATTTAATAACTGATTACCATAAAATAAACTTACTTTATACGAAGATTATTATATGATTTTATGATATAGCATTTACGATATGCCATTTATAATAATTATTACATTGTCCTTTGTGAATATTATGCAGAAAAAACATGTTAAACAAGTATTAAGTTACATTATTTTCGAAAAAAAAAAACTGTTCTCATAATAATGCTTTGGATGAGGATAAAAACGAGCAGTTAGATACATGTACGTAATTACTAGCTGCTGGCAAAGAGTTCTTTTTAGAAATACTTTATAGGTCCTTAGTATTTGATCATAGTCTCATCTGACAAATGACGACATGGTCTAAGATGATAAATACGTCAAACCTAAAGGGGCTGGCTATCAAGTGCAGCTGCCGGAACACACCAACAGGTGCTTGGCGACAGAAAATTTCCGATCTCATACAAAATTCTCCTGGGAATTATATATTTTATCTGGATTAGTATGAACTGTTTTTTTTAATTAATGTCATATTGTCAATACTATTTAAATCCTATAACCAATTTATCTATACTAATATTATAAAGAGGTAAAGTTTGTGAGTTTGTGACGTTGTATGGGGTAATCTCTGGAACTACGGATCCGATATGAAAAATTATTTCAGTGCTATATACCTTATTTATCGGGAAAGGTTATAGGCTATATATTATCACGCTAAAACCAATAGGAGTGGAACACCAATGAAGAATATTTCAAAATCGGGGATTTTTTTCCTCTTGAGAGCTTCCGCTGGGTGTTAACGTTAACTCAAAGTAACTATTCCACGCGAACGAAGCCGAGGGCAGAGGCTAGTGGAACTATAAAGTTATTAAATCTTCTGTGTGCTTCTATTTGCCAGTGAATCTCGACAAATACTACGGATTCGTAGATATAGTATATTTGAAGAAAAAAAAACATAATTCAGGCAAACATCCAAAGAAATTTGAACTTTAGAACGTTTGTTCTACGACTAAAGTTATATATAATTTCGTTCGTGTTATTGCCAGAGGAAGTGCCATGATTAATTGAGTCAAAACATCCTATCTGTATAAATAATTAAATGTGGAAATATTCATTTATAATTCTATTTTTATAACGTTTTAACTCAATTAAGCTGTCACAAAACAGGAATCATATCGGATGTATCAGTCTTTACTATCAGAAATAAGCTTACAGTAACGACTGAAATATAATTATTAAACTCTATGATATCAATGTGTCTGTGTAGAATTAGTTTTTCAATATTTATTTGCGACCATGATAATGTCAAATTGTGGTCACACTGTACAATATTTAAATTGATATTCTTATGGAAAAACCTTTCACTTGGATAGCACCAACTGACAGACGCTTGTTTTTTCTATTAATTATCCTCAGGTATTGTACATACAGTATATGCATGTAAAATGGTTTGGTTTGGTAATACGAAATCTTGAATCAACGTTGAATAATTACTAGGTAAAAAGAGGTGGTAGAGCTACGCTAGAGCTATTACTGGTTTCAGCATGAATGGGTCGGTTCGCCCGGGGTAGAAGCACCCTCTCATAGAAAACTGACATGAAGTAATAGTGCTTGCATTGTTGCGTTTCGTTCGGTCAGTGAGAGCGCCGGAGGCCCGCCTCCCCTCCCCTCTCCTCTCCCTGGTGTTGGTACTGTCTATGGACGGTGGTGATCACTTAACATCAGGTGATCGACCTGTTCGTTTGCCAGCTATGACATAAAAAAAAGGTATATGGGCCACTAATCTTAATACGTTGAATATTTCATTTGTTACGGTAATAATATTATCTACCGACTGACAGGTACCCGCGACTTTGTATATGGAGGAAATACCATAAAAAACGTTTACTTCCCCTCTCCTGCGCATGCGCACCACACCGCTTTCCCCGCTTCTCCACATCAAGAAAACAGATATTGTTGAATGCGTAGCGCCTATAAAATCGTAGTTTCTTAGAACTTTAATAACTATATATAAAATGAGGATATCGTGATACATTTTTTGGGTAAGGACCAAATATCTAAGAAGTAATTTTTTTAAAGTTAATAGTAATCTATCCAGTAGTTTTGCGTGATGCTAACACAACGGCATACCTCTAAATTGATAAATATATATAAGAAGATACGAAGGCTAGAAAAAAAAGTATCGAGGATTTATATATGTATAAAAATCTTGCACGTACACGAAAAAAATAATAATATTTAGTAAGAATAATCTATACTATAATAAAACTGTAGCAAGGCCAAATCTGTACATTAAATATTTTTTGAAAATTTTGCTCGGGGTAGACTTTGTTATCGATATAGAAGCCAAAAATAATCTTTTTATAATTTTTGTCTGTCTGTGTGTCTTTCTGTCCCTGTGAACACGCATCACGCTGAAAGTACTGAACCGATTTTAACGAAACTTGACACAGTAATAACTAATATTACAAGGTTACATTTAGGATACTTTTTGTCCCATAAAACGCAAGGGGTTCTCCAGGATAACGAAAATCAAAAAATTCTAGTTAACGTAACTAGACTTTTTCCGACACCTTAGTACAAGAGCCAGCAACGTTGGAAAACGAGAATTTTAAAAAAGCTGGTTCTTTAATATCAATCAAACAGGATTCGGGGGTTAACGTTGTGTTTTTTAATGCGCATCACACCTTTACAGGTGAAAATTTTGATTTATAAATAATTTTAGAAAAAATAATTGTCGGTTACATTTTAACGCTATTAAAAACATGAGTTTATCACTGCCAAACAATTTTGTTATTGACAATAATGTGCCCGATGATATTCTTTATAAATAAAATAATTTATTTCAAACCATTTTATTTGTTCCATTGCAAAGAACATATTTCATTTTATTAACCGTTATGATATTGAGATTTCACCGTAAACACTGAAAAACAACGATAAACGTAGACATACGACTTGAGACTGACGTCATCTTGAATACATGCGTCTATAACAGGCGCTTTCACAATTATCGCTATCTTTATCATACATAAAATTGGGTAAACATATCAATGCAGTTGCAGAATCTAGCTCTAAGTTTCTAAACGTTTTCAAAGCATTAGCCGGTTTTAATTGGGGTGTTCATCCATAACATTTAGTTCGTTTATACTTCAATATTACACGCAGTCGAATTGACTATGCGAGCTTTCTTTATGATAGTAGTGCTCAGGTTAACCTCTATAAACTTGGAAAAGTCCAAAACCAGGCCATGAGAATTATCGGGGGTTTCATTAAAAGTACTCCAATCCATGTTATGGAAAGCGAATTGAGCGTATGTCCGTTACATCTTAGGAGACAATATTTAGCTGGAAAAATTCTATTTAAATTTAAGTCTATCGAAAAAAACGAACTAACCAATGTATCAGAAGAACTGTCCACCCCTTTCTAATCACTCTATTGGCGTAAAAGAAAAAGACCATTATTAGTTTCTATATTTTCTCAATATAAAAATACTCCAATTCAAATAAGTATAAAACATGAACGGTGTTATTACAAAAAAGTTAAATACGTATTGAACCCTGGCCTTAAAAAGGACGGCCTGGCCTTAAACGCACCACGGTCGCTGAATGTTCGCCATCTTGCTCTTTTGTCTCGCTTTGGTTACGTTAGGTTAGACTTGCGAAAAAGGATAACGCGAACTTGCCTCGGGCGAGCGCGGTGCATTTATTAGGAAACTTTTTTAAACCAAGTATTTAATACGTATTTAACTTTTTTGTAATAACACGGATTATATTCACTTTACACACCTGGGTCGATAACATTGATTTGCACAATATAATTAAAATAAATGTAGATGGTATTTGGAAGCCAAAGCGTCAATATGATGTTCTTAAAATAAAAGATATTTGTCTTCAATATATAAATAAATATTATCAAAATTTTGTTAAAATATACAATGATGGATCTAAAGCTGGGAATTATTTAGGAGCCGCATTTTTTGAGTCAAATTCCAAAACTTTTATGAAATTTCAAATTGATGGAAATATTTCAATTATACACACTGAATTGATAGCAATTGCAGAGGCGTTATCATTTTCACAATCAACTGAGTCCATTAAGATTGTTATTTTATCCGATTCAAAAAGTGCTCTTCAGCACGTAGCTCGATGTACCTCGACTTTTCGAGGAATACCGATAGCCTACATACACTATCTTGAAGCAAGTACTAGATTTCAAAGCAAAGAACAAAGTAATTGTTTTACAATGGATCCCTTCTCATATATGTATAACTGGGAATGAAAGAGCTGATCTTTTAGCTAGAGAAGGATCCTCCGAAAGTGCTCCTATTAATATTTTACCAACTTACTTGGATGCATGCGCAGTATTTAAAAATAGCCGTTACTCGCATTGGAAGGAATACTTTGATGAGCGTTCTAAAACAAAACGAATATGGTATAGAACGAGTCAGCCACGCCCCTTATGGTCACCATGGATTGATGACAGTACGATTTGCCGTCGGGAAGCAATCACAGTAATGAGATAACGCTCAGGACACATCCCATGTAAAAAGTTCGCCTACCTAATGTGTAAAGTACCATCACCACTCTACCAGAGCTGCAAGCTCATCGATGATGTGCACCACATCCTGGCAGAATGTGTTCAAAGCGAAGATATTAAATTTTGGCTTAATGCTTCTGGTTCGTTCCACACTGGTTTGTACAATTCGTTATTGTCTGACCCCATTTCGAAAAATGCTAAAGAATTGTACAAAATTAATATAAGCTATTGTTAAGTTTATTGTCATTCTTATTGTTATATAGTTGTATGTCATTTAGGCGATATAGTCGGGCAGGTAACTAAGCCTTCATTAAAAAAAAAATAATAATAATAATAAAATTACAGCAATCTTAACATGGTTTGAACATACTTATTTTATTTACATAAATTAGCATCGGGAAAATTATTGTTAATAACAAAAATGTCTGGTAATAATAATTTCATGTTTTAGTAGCGTTTCAAAGTTAGTAAAAAACAAAACATTCAAAAATTATATAAAAATCATTATTTTTGCCTGTAAAGGTGCGATATGCACTAATAAACGCAACGTTTACCGGCAGCCAGGTAGCCCGCACTCTGTTCGGAAGAACATAAAGATATATAAAAACTGGCTTATTTTCTTTTTCGAAACCGTTGCTAGCTCTTAGACAAATAGTTACAGGCAAGTGACATTTGACGCGTCGTGCTCATGTCTTTTTAATATTTATATTTTTCTTCAATACAATGGAGTGTGAAAAAGTTTTAATACAAGTTAAAAATAGTTATGATATCATTCAGTGTTTCATTTATCATTATTTATTTTATGAATATATTTTATCGTTTAATTTACAATTTAACTCAGCAACTTGATATTTTATAATGTAAACTCTACTGATTGTATAGTAAACGTCTACAAAAAAGGGAAAGGAACTTCTTTAGAAACTGGGGGTGCATAGACCTCGAAAGCTTTTTTTCACATTACCGCCAATATATGTAGGTTAGTTTTTATTTTTTATTGAACCCAGTAGATGATGCTACGAACGGGTTGTAGGCTTATTTTAAAAGATTTCTCACATACCATCTGGGTATATGTTTGAGTGAGTCCCTTGATAGTTTGGATTCAAAATTGAAAATCTTAGGTGTGGCTGCAATAAGGTTTTAGGTTTATTAAAATTTTTCGCATTTAAAAATACAATTGACACCAGTGATAACCGATTTGGTGCAGACGAAGTTGCACGGTTCAGCTAGTTAATTATAAAAGCGTTCAAACCAATAAAATGTAAACATAATTAATAAGCGCTTCAATCAATACATCGTATAATGTAGAAAGCATTTCCAAACGGTTAATCATCGCTGCTTTATATAAAATCAGTTTTAAGTCAATGTCGCTTGATAATTTCAAAGCTTGAATGCATTAAACTTATATAGCTTGTTTATATCTCCCCTGACGTTTTCCTTCATTCCAGAGGACGCAATAAATTCATAATTATGTTTACCGCAACTCAAAAATATTATTCTGAGCTCCGAATAAAACAGATATCACAAAGATAAAGAAGTTCTTGCCAACAAAGACGATTTTAAATAAATGTTTTACACATGATTCAGATATGTTTTTAATTCTGATTTTATTACACCTTTTACGTTATCATTATTATTTATTATTATTACATAGTTTAGTTACATAGTATAAAACAAAGTCCCCTACCGCGTCTGTCTGTCTGTATGTTCGCGATAAACTCAAAAACTACTGAACGGATTTTCAAGCGGTTTTCATCAGTGGGTAAAGTGATTCATAAGGAACGTTTTGGTATATAATTTGTCAAGGATTTTTTTATAATCAGGACGGGACAACGTCTGCTGGGCCCGCTAGTTTAGAATAAATCTGCATTTGGATTACGTTTAAACAATAAGATATGTTTCGATATAAACTATCACAACCAAAGTTTTCTAATCCGATTCGAAATGTAATGTTTTCAAATATGTTATCTAATAAAAACTATATAATTTTCATATTATAGTTAATAGTATGGAAATGTTATTATGAGAATATTAAAAGAAAAAATCAGTCAGTTATTACGTCAACTATTATTGTGTAAACGCCGAGAACACAATCTGTACTAATCGCTACATATTATAAAACAAAGTCCTCCGGCACGTCTCTCTGTCTGTCTGTTCGCGATAAACTGAGCGGATTTTCATGCGCTTCATTAATACATAGAGTGATTGATTCACGAGGAAGGTTTAGGTATATCATTTGTCAAGATTTTTGGTAAATTGGTTGAAATGTAATGATAATTGTTAGAAGTATCGGAAAAGGTCGAAAACGCTGTCTAATCCCTTCAAGAAATAACAAAACAATTAAGATAATAAACGACGCAGATGAAGTTGCGGGAATCAGCTAGTACTAAATAAAGCTCTTGGATTGTTTGTTTGTTTGACCGTGACAGTCTTTGGGACTCCATTGGAACTGACTACTCTTAGAACATAGAAAATTTAGGTCAGAAGGTACGTTGTTCGAGAATTAAGTAATATCTCGGGAGGGTTTTTTGTTGTTAGGCGGTGTATCAGGGGACGAGAGCCAGCCGACCGCTTGACAATTTCCGAAACAGGTAGAACTGTGAATACTTATGGCAAGAGATATCGTTAACCATACCTCCGGTATTTGTTTTAGTTACTGAATAATCAATAATATAAAATATACGAATCAGGTAACGATGAAAACAAAAATCATTTAAAATGAATTGCAATAAATCCTGCACGTGGTTATAAATACATGTTACTATTATGATTAATCTAATCATTTATAACATGGTTACATATGCATAGGTGATGTTTTTAATTTTTTACGTGTAATGTTATTAATAGTTTTTTTTTTAATACGTTGTATCATACTTATTACTTATGTATTTAATAGATCTAGTTTAAATGTTTCTAGACATATATTACTATTCATTTTAGTGCTTAACCGTAACTTAAAAAAGTATGATATAATAAATCTAAATACATACTTCCATGGTTTTCATACGAATTGTTTTAAAATTTCTTAAAATAATTGTATTCCTTTCTCGTTCAAAACTAGATTTTCTATAAATTTTTCGTAGTCGAGGCTTATATCATCCCATTTTTCTATGTTCCAAATTTCAAGATCATAATCCAGCGGACTATTTGGACTCTTAGAAAATAAATATACAACGAATTTAAAACCGATTTCCGACAAAAAGCGTACACACGTGGTGTTCTATAGGGTAAACCTTGAAGGATTCACTTACAATCTCTTATTGAGTTTGACCTATCGTTGCCAATTTGTGAAAAGTTTCCCAAAGTCAGGAAAAACACGAGTCGGTTGCTTATTAATAGTATGTGGAGGAAATACAAGAGTTCTAACAATGTATTAACTCACCCCTCTTTTTTATTTTCTTCTATTCTGCATACTCTTGATCCGCACCTCTTTTTGCTTTTGTCTAATGTGTTGTACACGTTAAAAATCCTATCCGTGAGCAACTTTTTTTTTATATTCATTTTCCTATTTAATTTTATGTAATTATTAGGTTTAATGACGTTGTTACCCACCCACATTTTTACCTACCCACCCACGTTATTACCCACCCTCTCACATTACTAACCCACCCCTTACCTGATATATCGATAGTTTGATGATTAACCATTAAAGTATCGATATAAATTGAAATAACTGATGTCTGTACTAATGTGATTTCCATTACTTGAAAAACTTGTAACAATAAAAACTAGATGTCAAATGCCAAAAGTAATATATGCTGTATTGCTCGTCATGACCTTGAAAAGGTGAAGATGGCGAAAGTTGTTCAGCTATAATATAAAATCTTAAACATAGTTATCTATTGATTAATTATGTTGTCATCTACAAAAGTATCCATAGAAAGGAATTTAAGTGATCCCAAAAACAGGAAACCAAAATCGACTACATAAATATACTGACAGTAGTAATGTAAGCGATAATTTAAATAAAAGTTTTATTTAGTAATAGTAATGTCACAAAGCTAGAAAAAAGTACCAATATTTTTAATTTACTATATCGGTCTCGGCCGAAACTAGAAGGGTAGTCTAATTATTCGGTTATAGTATCTCGTTAAAAAAATGTATTTGATCAGACTCTATTATTTGTATATATTTTAACTTTTGCCTACGACGCTGTTTGCGTTGAATTCGAAATGAAACGATTCCCACGTCACCTATTCTAATATGGTTTAGTAATTTAAAAACCTTCACGGACATGCGGACATTATTACGCCAAAAATTTATTGAATAGTATAGTAAACGCATAAGAATAAATAAAATTCGAAATGAAACGATTCGCACTTCACCTATTCTAATATGGTTTAATAATTTAAAAACCTTCACGGACATGCGGACATTATTACGCCAAAAAATTATTGAATAGTATAATAGTAAACGCATAGGAATAAATAACATTCGAAATGAAACGATTCGCACGTCACCTATTCAAATACGGTTTAGTAATTTAAAAACATTCACGGATGTGCGGACATTATTACCCCAAAAAATTATTGAATAGTATAGTAAACGCATAGGAATAAATAACATTCGAAATGAAACGATTCGCACGTCACCTATTCAAATATAGTTTAGTAATTTAAAAACATTCACGGATGTGCGGACATTATTACGCCAAAAAAAAATATTGAATAGTATATATAGTAAACGCATACGAATAAATAAATAAACATTCATGTTTATATATAAACAGAAGTTTTAAAAGCGGTAAATCTGTGTAGATTTTGTTCGCAGATCCCCGGCTACGCTTTTATATAATGCGTTGGTGGTTGCATTGGTGGAGGAACTGATATATTTTGGTCTGAAAACAACCCAATGATCTCAGAACTGCAATTCTGTTTAAGAAATTAGCTATAGAGACATGTACAAATGGGATTATGCCTTTTTCTTTATCAGTTAATTTGATTAAATGCAAATTGCAAAAAAAAAACATAAATGAAGTAAATTATGACGGGCATAACATTTAAAACGTAAATAATAAGTTTATAATAATATGCGGTGTCATGAATCTCGCAGTACCCACTCACAGGCACGTATGCGGTTATTGTATTCAAATTACATATATCTTATTTCTGCACGTTACGTGAGCGGAAAACTCAGGGTTGGCCGCAACCACCCTAAATGCTAGCTAAGAATCTATTCTGATTTTCAAACTGAGGAAATTCAGGATACATGTACACATTTTCTTATTCGAATTTTATTAAGAATAATATTTTAGTTACACATATCACACGGCCCTATAATGTTATACATACATATATTACTGTGTATAGTTAAATACACTGGTGCTTGTTAACACACACCACACTATGATGTCTGATGAATGTAAAGAAGAACCCATGATGCATAAATTGCTGACGGTAAAGATAATTTACGATACTAATACACGAATTGGTGATATTACTGCAGATGATACATCACTGCGACAACATTACACATATCACCTCCACACACGTGCACGCATACACGCTTACACATGCAAGTGGAAGGGTCCTATCTTTTTTCCCTTATCAAACTGAAATAGTTTAGAATATTATCCGATACGAAATATATATAAGAGTTATTGAGTTATGTATGCTTGGTACACATATATGTTTCAACAACTCATATATGTATGAATAGTAAGCTTAGCTTAGGTTAGCTCACATAGGTCGCGAATTGCATGTATCAGGCAACAGCCAAAGCCGAGGTGTGTTAAGCGCTCGCCTTAGTAGTCCGGTGAAGCTGTTAAGACCTTGCTTGGTCAATAGCGTAGTCAGTTCGAAGAAAAAAAAATTACTGCAAATGTTCGTAAACTAGCATGTCGTTATTGCGTCACCATATGGTTTAACATTCACTATTGTGTTCGATTCTAAATAAATTATTAAGTCATTTTCAGGTTTACAACAACAAACTTGATATTTATCGACAAACGCTGATAACAGTCACCAAACTTAAACGAGTATGAATTATGGTTTAAGTGAAAAAAGTTTAATTATCATTTTTCACCAAGATGTACCACAGGTCCAAAACTACTTTAAACATTTTATTTTGATACTAACTTATTATTTTGATACTAACTATATTGCAATTATATAAACACGAACTAACCTTTTTGGTATTTTCGGATTAAACACAACAAATTATATTGATTTTTGCAACATCTACATCGAAAACTTCCGAGTTGTGAGTAACCTTAGAAACTCTTAATTATTTAATTCGTTCCTTGGGGTGAGTATGGTTAGACCAAATATATATCCGAACGAATAAAGTTATATATTGTTCAAGGGTATCCGTTGATATTTCTATTTAAAAAGCCGTAAAATACTTTAAAATATAAAGGAATAAATCGGATTTATGTATGACCAACTTTTGCTCGCGGTTTCGCTCGCGTTATTGTTAATTTTCACTTATTCCTTCGGAAAAGTATTTTTTGTGTATGAAAGGTACCCTATGTCCCTTTACATACTTCTGCCAACGTTTATACAAAATCTTATGATAATCGGTTGGGTACTTCAGGTGTGAAAGCGTAACAAACATACTCACTTTCACACTCAATTATAATATTAGTTAGGATAGAATTTTCCTGAAAATCATTTCATTCCTAGTATATAAGCTACAAATACAATTTTCTACAATGTATGAAATACGTGTAAAATTGTGTATATGGTAATCACATAATTAATCACTATTTATTACCAATTTTTAATAACTCCATAATTTTACTCTATTTTTCATACTCATATGTCCATAATTTTACCTACGTTGCATGTTATTTAGAAGAAAAAAAAATGTGGTAATTTAATGTCGTAATCAATTTACGAGTTTCAAGTTTGTACGCGGCGTGTTGTTGATTTCGCTTTTATACGTTAGATTCAATAGTGCAAGTTACAGGTTTTGTATTTACTGTTACCACATATTATTTATTTTAAACATTTTCAAAGTGTTCTGTTAGTGTAATTATAATGCACGTGTTACTTTTTTACTTATCACTAAATAATATACCGGCTGATTTTTAAATGAGGAAGTTACTGATTTCTATCGTCATGTAGGTACATTAAGTGATGTATGACATTTTCAAATTATTCTTCAAATGACTGCGGAATAAGTGTTAACTACAAGTTGTCATTTGTTTAAAATTAGTGATAATATATAGAAATTAACATTTAACATAGTTATTTGCTTACTATTAATTGCTATAAAATACATAACTAGTGTATAAAACTATTATAAGACATATTTCGTTACATGGATCCGAATGCTTGGCGAAGAAAAAGACTCACACAAACAGGATAAGATTAACAATACGTATATCAGAGGAATTTTCAAAATAAAACTAGTGACAGAGAAGTTGAGGAGTAATAGGTTAGCATGGTACGGGCATGTTATAAGGAATGTAGTCCGGTGAAGCTGTTAAGACCTTGCTCAGTCAATAACGTAGTCAGTTCGAAAAAAAAAAATGTTATGAGGAATGATGAAAGTCATGTAACTAAAAAAGTTTTGAGTATGAAAGTGAACGAATATAGCCGTACAGGAAGATTAAAACAGGTATGGTTGGATTGTGTGAAAAATTATATATAAAAGGTGTGAATACTGAGATGACATCTGACAGGCGAGATTGCTAAAGGAATACATACTGTGTCGACCCTACTTAGGTGGGATAAGGGTAAGATGATGGTGTTATAAAATACATAAAACCGTACTTTGTAAAATACTTTTTATGTCATTAATGTTTGGCGTCCAATGCTGGCTAACGCCGCTCGCAGTTAAACTTCATAAAAACGTATTTCACAAAAGCAAAGTGACAACAGAAATGGCAAAATATCAGCTTAAAAAACCTTATATTCATATTATGTACCAGTCATATGCTAAATGTGAATTCCTCTTTGTAACCTAACTCGTAGGAAAATTTTAGTATTACGTATACAGAAGTAAGGCTAACGTTGCTTCGTTAAGACTCGGTACATTATTACATATACTATTGTCAATTCTAATTTTCAACCATTTATGGTATCGCATTGCTTTTGTGAAATACGTAATTAGGTACCGGGTACACTTAGTTCGCATGCGTTGTAATATGTCATCATAGGTCATGACCGTCACAATGTCAGTGTCAATTTAATCATTAAAAACAACTGAATATTTGCAGTAATTCGTTAATTGCAATGTTCAGTCAGTATCATCAGTTTCATAAATTGGTATTTATGACACTTTTCTAAAAGTTTACATTACCTTTGGTACAGTTAGTCTATGAAACAAAAGTTTAAGGTCATAACTCTGTAGTATTATCCGTTAAAATTCTCATTTACGATAGTTTGGAAATTGTTATAGTTATCTTACATTTCTACGATAGTTAGTCCAATGTACAGTATTTAATAACAGTCTTAGTATTTATTGTCTTCTTATTTCTGAATAATTAAAACAGTCAATTGATGATGTAAACATCTTCTGCAATTCATAAAATTCTTTATGACACTAGCGGACCTGGCAGACTTTGTTCTGCCTTAAAAATAAAAATCCTAAAAGTCAACCACAGCGCTACCTACCGGGGCCAATCTAAACCATTGTCGGATCCACTGGAACACGCACACAAAATTTCATCAAAATCGGTCCAGCCGTTTAGGAGGAATTCAGTGATATACACACGTACAGAAGAAATTTATATATAAAAAGATTAACAGTTTAAGTCGTAAAATATAAATGAGTCACATAAGTAAATTCAAAAATTTACTACAATAACCCGTCCTTAGATATGCTTTATGGATAATTTTCGATATTATCGTGTCGGGTAATGATATCACTCATAGTTGATTTACGCAGAATAAACATAATAAGGACCACATACAAGAGAGAAAGATAACACTTTAACACGGTCACAAACAATATGAAACGTAACAAGTTTATCACAAAATTCTCGTAAAATATCTATGCCACAAACGAATATGTCCTAAAAGTAAAATGTAAATAGGAAAAATACTTGATGATTTCACTAGATATGCTCTTATTGTGATACTAAACATAGACGGTAAATATTATACCAAGTATGTGTATAATAAACACGATAAAGTATACGGAAACATAAAATGAATACGGTAGGAAACTTTGTTAGTTCCAAGGGAAATAACTTGTATATACAACGGGCGCTCTAAAGTACTATTTACTATTACATCTTCTTCACATTTCATACCTAATCATATAATTAAATACTATGTCTTATGTTTATAAGAACAAACATTGAATTAATACAAAACACATAACCGTTGCCCTTTCCAATGCCAAGTAACAATCGTATTACGTATGACCTTTTATAATACAAAGACCTGAACCGACGATTATATTTGAAAAGTTAGAAGTATACAATTGAAATTTAATGTATATATATGGCGTATACGTTATTTATACTTATTATACTCTCATTCTATACTTATTATACTCTCATTCAAGAATACCAAATAGTAAGGAGCATTTAAACTGCACGTTATCGCTTAATTTGACACAGATGTGTACTGAAAGATTAAGTTTAACTGATTTTGTTGGCCCACTTATACATTCCATTGCCCTTTGGTTCGACATTGGCATATTACTCTGACGTACTACTACTACGTACGATAATCTACGTTAGTTATAAAAGATATATTCAGAAATTTATGTTTTAAATGTCCTCATGTGCTTCACATATTTTTTGTAATTAAAATAATATACTGTAATCAAAATAAAAGGGTTATAGGGTAATTATATAACGTAAATAAGTAACCAATGTAAAATTAAACAATAAAAGGTTAGTATAATTAAATAGTTACATAGCTAGAAAACGTGTACAGGAAAAAAGTTGTCAATTTTGCTGCGAAATGAACGCAAATTATATGTTGTGTATGTACCATGTAGTAATACATTATCCCTTATAAGTTTTGTTAAGTATCCATCATTTAAAGAAAAGTTCGTAATATTACCTCGTCATAATGAATGATCATGCTTTTAAGCAAATATTTCTAAGAACGTCAAAACTCCAATCATCAATAAGATAATCTTTAAGAAACAATTTATGCTTCAGTATTTGTCAAAATCGTTAACAAAAAGGATAAGATTTAAAATGTAAACTATTCTGTGCAGTTGATATTGAAACTGACGTCATTCCAGTTGACATAAATTTGCAATCTAATCTATCTAATCGCGGTGGACACCTTAACTTTGAATGGATAACGGTTAGCGGTAGTGTTGATCTCTGTAAGAAAAAGTCCGCAACGGTATTCGAACTGTTACCAAAGGCATTTAATGAGGTCACCACACGTTGGACAATGTACATGTATTTATCACTTCTCCCGGTAAATTGATCACAATTATTCAGACAAGTCTTCTTTCAAGTCTGCTTTGAAATGAATTGTAAAGTGGTAACAATTCTTTAAAACAAAGTTAAGGAGTAGTTTACACATGGAAATATTATATTGTAGTAATTTACAATATATTCCTTCGAGTAAAATATCGAATGAAGGCATAAATTGAATACAGCACGTGTTCATAACAATTTTCTCCCATGTATGGAACAACATAGTTTCATATAAATATTTAGGCAAAACAACATTATTGGTACCACTGTTATTTTAACATAAAAAGGGAAGATAGGGGGTACATCTAAAATTACATGAACACAAACTATACCGGACAGTCTGATATCATAAGTAAATGACGGATCATATCCGGTTGAAAATACTAACAGCTGTTCATAAAACAATATTGATAAATTAAGATAAAACTTTACCAAGAACCCGACCGTAACGCAATAGGTATCTACGTGCAATGTAAAACGTACTACGAAAAGAGTGAATCACTAGTAATCTTAAGAACCTTTTGTGACGTGTTCATAAAACATAACTTTCTTTATTGTAATTGCCGCAACATTATGCGTCAAATGTGCATGAGGTATACGTGCAATATGCACTATATTTGCCATCTATAATAAACAAACAAACAAAATGTTATTATACTTGATTTTCATAATTATATGTTCTCTTAAAATGCTTAAATTGTATGATTCTTGAATTTCAATAAAAATATGAGATAAAGGTAATCTTGATCGTTTTACGGCCGGTCTCAATAATCTACCTAGTTAAATGTAAATGTAAGTAGCTATCTGAGATAGATCCTGTCTTCTAATCTATCTATGACCGGTGTTTCAATAACATTATTCCTTCAAGCTCGGATAAGGCCATAGATATAGATAAGATCTTCTAACTCCAGTTAAGAACGTCTCTCAGATACGTTTTGTTTCTGCGTTTAAAATATTTAGTATCATGTTTACGATGAACATTATAAGTATATTTAATATTTATATTTACTAAAATTATTATGATTCGCTAAAAACTATACTTTAAAATAATTATTATTGAAAAATAATATTTATTGAACACTGTTTGCTCTTGTCATTTTACAATCTACTAAAAATTCGAAACGTAAAATAACAAAACGCTATTGTTGACTAGACTTAAAAAAAAGTCGACGTGATTTGCCGCTGTTTGTGCTTTTTCTATATTATAGTTCAGATTCTGCAAATTCAATTTCGTAATTTAATCGAGTATCAAAACTATGATCTTCAAATTCCCATCATCTGAGCCTCAATTAAATACACCGGCTTCATACAAATCAATATCATTAATATCACAAAACAAATCCATGGTTTTTTATTAAAATATATTATTTAAGAATCCTTCAATAACGCATTATCCTCCAAAATTGGGCGATAGGCAAAGATCAAACAATGGATAGTATAAACAAAGGAAAATTAACCGTAAAAATGTTATTGAAACGCTTTACTTTTTTTTTCTATGAACTTATACAACCAGCGTAACGGATAGACCCTCCGGCAGGTAGTTTATAAGGAAATATAGAATTCTTTATCTATCTGTGTTTATTGAAACGCAGAAACGGGCCAATAGTTAGCTGAGGTAGTTGTTTTAACTACCAGTTATAGATAGATAGGTTATTAGAACCGGCTGTTAGAGTGTCCCGCTAAATATATCGTTTTGTTCAAGTCTTTCAAATGTTTGTTTAGCTGTATTTAGCATAATGAAAGCCCAGAAGAAACATGTATCTATTACAAGGTAGAATTAATGACACACACTGCCAGACAACTGACAGCAATTAAAAAGGCACCATCGTAAGGTATAGATATTACAGTAAAATTAATTATGAACCTAAATAAGCCCTGATTGATCCCGAAGCGCAACTAGTAATGACAAAACATTCCTAAACATTTTCCAGTATTTTCTATAATAAACTAGCAGATATCCCCTCTCGTTTCTCTGTGCAATAAAGAAATTTTACTTTAAAGAAATGGTTAATCTAAAAAATAAGTAGCCTAGAGTCATCTACGAGAAATGTAAATACGTTTAGTAATTTTTACGTGATTTAAACCTCAGAAGAACTGTATTCTCGCTTTTTTCCGTTATATTCACCATATTGACCAGATAACTTGTTCATTTAACTTTAATATTCTTTTTTTAATGCTTAATATGTTCATTTCGGACTTAGGATGACAAACGATCATTTTGTCTTTGACCATCGACATCTCAGCAACCAATAATTGCATCAATGATTTTACTCCAATACGACCATTTTTAATGAAGATAGCTAAATATTTGTTTCCTTTTGGATCCCTTAATTTTTTCCTCTAGTGTGTATACACTTTCAGTATTGACAATGCTTGTGTCATGATCTCAAAGTAAACTTCTAGTATATACGAAGCATTCCCGTATAATCCAGGAGACTAAACTAACTGCCAATATATAAAGCAGAATATTCTCAACGTTCAAAGAAGATCCTGTAATCATTACAAATATATTTTGGGAAGTGTCCAAAAGTTCAGGAAACATTCCACATAATTTCGTCTCATGTGGATCTATCATAACATTCAACATTGCAAGCAAATTTTTAAGGTTCTGCGTAATAATTGTATGTAGTATGCAAGAAACCCTATCGAGTGACCCTTCCCATGTGACATTTGAGATATTCTCACGGACACTAAGTAGTTATCAACGCGACATTTGCAAACGAAGCAAACTTTAATCATTTGTGTATACCTAGTACATTGTAAGAATGACAACATCAGATTCAAATAAATTCTATTTAAAATCATATAAAAAAAATATTTGCAGTTTTTTCCTCTAGAAACATCTACACACAATATATTAATAGTCTGGACTTGTTTTTAAAAGACTATACGACTAGTTTTTATGTATCTGTTTAAATATTATATGACAAATCATTTCTACAGTTTTGCCGTCTACGATTCATCGATATACATATCCTAAATAAGTTCAATAGTTTCTGAGATTAACTCAGACAAAAAACAGACACTACAATTTTATTTTATATAGTATATCATTACACAGTATAAAACAAAGTCCCCTACCGCGTCTGTCTGTCTGTCTGTTCGCGATAAACTCAAAAACTACTGAACGGATTTTCAAGCGGTTTTCACCAGTGGCTAAAGTGATTCATGAGGAACGTTTTGGTATATAATTTGTCAAGGATTTTTTTATAATCAGGGCGGGACAACGTCTGCCGGGCCCGCTAGTATATATAAATATAAAAAATATAAATATTAATTTTCATATAATCTTAATGATTATTGCATTACATATATTGATATTATAAGAGGAATTTATATTCATTTTCTTTGTTTTTGTAAATAAACATGTCATTAATAACATTAAACGTTAATGTTGCATGCTGAGTAATTTTTCACAAGGCTAAAAGAATATAATTCATAAAGACCGAAACTAAAATTCGGTAAGAGAAAAGATATTATTTTTCGTCCCTGTTTTTAAAAAAATATAAAAAAACTTTGACCTTGAACCTTATTAATTAACAGATCTGCTGTCTTGTGTCTAGTCTAGTGTGTGTAGGTCAATGATAGCCAGCGATACTACTGATCGGAGAGGTTGTAGGTTCGCTCACCATCCTGGACGGTGTTTTGTAAGATGAGCATGATGATCAGCTCTGTATCTGAATGTAAATTACCTATACATATTTATGTTATATCAACTATTCTGTTACTATAGCACGAACGCTGCTTACTCTTGTATTATATGACCGTGTGAAAATTAGCCTCTCCGTTATGATAAACCATTTGCAAATGTATTAACAACAAAATATGTTGGCCACTCGCATTGGGCATTACTATATTGAATTACATTTTCTATTATTGATCAGCAATTATGAAATTTTATTATCGGGCTTAATTCCGCGAATTAAAATTAACCACAAACTTGACTTCCAATTTACCTGTATAGAATACAGTAAATAAAGGAAATTATAGGAAATCGATGCAACATCAGGAAAACCAAATCAAGTGACGCACAACATTTATATTATTTATATCATCAGTATTTTTATAATTTACTTCAGAATTCAGGAAAATATTTCGCAACGACTGCATTGCACGTTTTCAAAGAACGTGCTCAGTGCAACCCTTCTCTGTGTTTATTAAACAGACTCGGATGCGAGTCATCTGCGCGCCTGCGATACATTTGTTTACGATTGACCCATTGTATACTGACCGTAACGGTCATTCTAAACATGCACATAATATACCTTAGATGCGAATGTAAACTTCTCAAATCTAGTTCATAAATATGTTTAGGATCGCTTACCAATTACCATCGAATCATTATCATCAATCAAAATCATGGATCCTTCAAGCGTAACGCGAAGAGACACTTACGCATGCCGGCATGACAGTGGCGACCGGCGATGGATAGTGTCTCTCGGTGGTTGCCATTGTTTTTGGATTGTACTATGCTTACCATCAGGCATAGTTCAGTCACTTTGTCGTCCTACAATAAAAAAACGCGCTATATGCGTCGTTAAATTTCAAAATGAGCTAAATAAATCCAAATTTTAACCGATCCCAATATTTCACTTTTTTTTTAAGATTTTAAAATTCTATACATATAAAATATGAAGATCATAAAAAAAAACTAAAAACCTCATGGACGTCACAGTTTGAAATTCGTTCTCAGTGTATAAAAACTGGAAATCTTAAAAAAAATAAACATGTTATATGAACGATTAAAATTGGGTTTAACTCATTTTGTAATGTAACGACACATATCGTGATATTATAATTTTTCATTCGCTGACGTTTACGTATTTTCACAGCAGACTGTGCAGTAAACGAGTTAGGAAGTGACGGTGTCAAACCGAGAGAAATTTGGCCATAAGCGGCCTTAGCAGAATAATATAGATGAACATTAAAGAAAAATACTTCAATTGTATGTGATTTAATAACAAGTAGGAATATTTTGGTAATCCAATAGCACTTTGTCGATAACCAAAACAGTATTACGTACCAATGTAAAGTATATCTGAAAAAGGGGTCGATATACCGTTCGTGGAAAACTCTTGAAGTAAACATAGTGACATGAGCGATGGGCAATAACCAGGTAACTGATAAGATTTCAGAGTTATTATTAAGGATGTTAAAACACATCCACGGTATTATGATAGGTTTTTGCTCAATAAAATGTCTACACTTATTTTATAAAGGCAAGTGCGATAAAATAATTAATTATATAAATTATAAATAATAAATAACATAATTTAAGATTAATAATAGGATAATTTAATTAATTTCAAGACTGTTAAGTGTGAAATAGAAATACGGCAACGCACAATGCTCGAACAATGGAACAGCGTTATGTACAAACGTCAGACGTTATCTTGACAGGTTTACACACTTTAACAGCGTGTAAGGTAGCAAATATAGCCTCTGAGCAACATGTTAGCATAACATTAAAACGAAGAGCTACCACATGATCTTGATTACGAATCAAAAACGTAAAGATAAAGGAGCAGTAATTTCGCTGCGATATCAAACTATTTTTAATATAATATCACAAATTGGATCGAGTGTTCATTCCATATCGGCGTTTCACATATTTAAAATAATCGTAGTCCTCCTCGAACATTAGAAAACTAAATTGTTTTTGATTACTCAGCAAAATAAGAGAATCAATAAAGTGTGATTTGATACCTTACACAAGTTAATTCGGTGATCAGAAATATACTTATTTTTAGTTCAGTACAATTTTAAAATTAAGATTATAAACCTTTTCCAAATATAACAACAAGACACTAACAAAACTCATGCCCTAAAACAATGTATATAGAACTAGCGGGCCCGGCGGACGACGTCCTGCTTGATAATTTAAAAAATCCTAAAAGTTAATCGCAGCGCCACCTACCGGGTCCAATTGTGAATCTAAACCATTCTTGGATCTACTGGAACACGCACACATAATTTCATGAAAATCGGTCCAGCCGTTTAGGAGGAGTTCAGTGACATACACACGTACAGAAGAAATTTATACATAAAAGAAGATAAGGCAAAACCATTATTCACATCTTATGATCTCATCAGAAAACATTGCAGAGACTCGCTAAATGTTTTTTTTTTTTTCATAAAAGATTTAGAAACATAATTGCTTTAATTTTAACAAGTCCTCGTCATCCACATAATAAAGTATGAAACGAATACATAAATTAAGTCTTTCATCGCGAGAGACATTCGCATATTCATACCCGACACACAAATGAACAATTGACAGACCCATTTGTAAAACATTTTTTTTATTTCGTCTCATAAATAAAAATTCTTTCCGTATAATTCGTCTTCTGTATGCAGCTGATAAGTTATTAAAATTATCGTTTATGTTTAAAATTATCGTGCAGAGTTGACATTGTAAAATTATGTAAACGAACAATCAACGTCAAGATGCGTTATAAAATTAAAATGGCTGATCATACATACCACAGGAAAGACAAAAAACTCATGTAGACACAAGAATAACTACAATATATTACAAATTAACACTTTTTATTGTAAAATTAACGGATATATGCGTACATTACAACATTATTATTTCAATAAAACCAATATAATCGACTGCGGAGTATTATCTAATAAATACATTTATCACAGATATTATTATTACCAATGCCGATACCGTGATAAGTGATAATGAGTAATTAATAACGTTGATTTTAGTTAAATCACGAACATCCGATACATATGCGCCTAAATTATATTAAACTGTACCAGCTAATTATATTGTAAAAAAAAACTCTTTAAATTACTGAATTTTTTTAATCAGATATTAACTCTATCGTTGATATTTTTCCGATATCGTGTAAATTTAAAAATATTGTTACAAAATACGTATATTTGATGCGGTCAGGGATGCCAATTAATACTGTAGGTACACTGTGACTATTTATCCGGGCAGAACTTCGCCTTACAACGACTTCATATAGAAGTGTGTGCAGATCAACGATATCTTGCCCTTTTATGTGACAAACTGTGGAAGTCAAAGCAATTAATATTTACTTAAATTTCCCCAAAATAATTCAGTAACACAAAAATAGTAATAACGATTAAATTATCGTTATTTAAGTAATACATCATTTCTATATAATCGTTCTTATTTATGTACAGAATTGATGTATCTAATATGGTGGCGCTAGTGTTAATGTTCCGGTGGCGTTGCAGTCTCGCCTTTCGGGTGTGTCGTAGCAGTACCGGACGTAGTCAATAACAATATATAATTCATTGAACAAGCACAAGTATATAAATAGACAATGGAATGGGATGCACTTGTAATAAATTGCTAACGATGTGATGCATTGCAGTGGACGGATGCAGGTCTGCACAGCATCATCTCGAGAGGTGTCAGAGTGGCGCCGCCCGTCAATCATTCAATTACGCGCTCAATTCAATGGATTACATCAATGGAACATTAATTGTACATAGAATTTGCTCGAACAACGTTCAAATTGCTGCATTTTGTGTCATTATATTGTCACAGGAGTTGACCGTTTTCTCATTAAGTGAAGGTTGTCACAGGTGTAGTTTAGTTCCGCATCTGTGACGTCATATACAATGCAGTCTGTTTGTCATAAATAATCGAGTAATAGATAATTAAATAAAAATAAACAAAGTATAAAATGAAAATTCCTTATGAAATTGTGTACGTCCTATTGCGTCAAAATCGAATAAATTCCACAGTATTGGGTTTGATTGCGCAAAACATTTTCGCTAATGAGGGCTTGTCAAGTGTCATTCAGTTATGTTAAGTAAGAACGAGTAATAAAACAAAGTTATCTTATTCTTTTCACTTGAGTTATCAGGAACAGGTGATGTTGCAAACATTAAGCGGGGGCTCGTCTCTTCATTATCTGATTCTGACACATTGTTTCTGTTATCTTAAGGCAATGCGCAGTTGAGATGTAGTCATGTTTTCACCGCTAATCGAATAAAATAGTACTAGGTACTTCAAATGCGTATGTTTCATGAAAAATGTTTTACAGAAAATCGATGACAAGAGCAGGCAAACATTTTTTAAACAACAGCACATAAAATCGTACTACGATAAGCTATCAAGAATAACTGAAACCAGAATGAGAAGATGACCTCGGATGATCTTCTCTCGTGCCCCGTGAGGGGCGCGCGGGGAAACCGCTTCAGGGAAACCCTCTGGCGGTGGCTTCATATCTGACCGCTTCACGGCCAGGTCAAGTTCTCGAGGGAGACTTCTTGTGGAAGTTCACCTCTATGGTCTTCATTTACTCTCGTTGATTAACGAGTTCTCGTATTTGCGGTCTGAAAATGGTTTTACGTCTTCTTCTTGGTTGCCGATCTGTTAAAGATATATGTTCAGCTGGCCTGGCGTGCAGCGGCGCTATCCCCCTGAGGTGGAGGTGCGACGATGCGTCCGCCTTGCTGAACAGTCTCGTTGCCAAGCGTCTAATAAATTCTTCGAGACTTTCTGCTTGAAGATCGCGCGCAATTGTTTTATTGCTCACGTATCGCGGAGCTGATACAATGAGCCGCAGTACGGCGTTCTGGAGCTGTTGTAGTTTCTCCTGCATGGTATGGGAAAGGCAACCGTACCACGCCGGGGCAGCATATGTCAACCGTGATCGTATGTAGGTTTTGAAAATACCTATTTTTGTACGTAGCGGTAGTCTCGAGCTCAGGACAGATCGTAGCGCCCTCTTTGCGGCTCTGGCTCGCGCTAGGGCAGCTTCCGCCTGTAGCTTAAAAGTAATATTGCGATCTATTATGATTCCGAGGTATTTTACTTTATGTCTCCACGGAATGGGCTCTCCTTGTAGAATAAGTTTCGGTGGTTGTTTCTTGGCCATTCTCGTTATGATTATTTGTGTCTTTTTGACATTGACGGTGAGCCTCCATTTATCGAACCACTCTGGGAGGGCGTCCAGGGTGGGTTGGAGGAGCGCCGCGGCTCTGTTGCGATTTATCGAAGTGCTCAGTAAAGCAGTATCGTCGGCAAACAGCGCCAATGAGAAGATGAGCGATATTGAGCATAATTTATATATTTTTTTCTTTCCTTGGCGTTGCTAGTCTATAAACGGCGGTGATCACTTACCATCAGGTGACAAGCCTGTTCGTGTGCCCCCTATAGTATAAAAAAACCTAAAGGGGAATTAGCTCTCAAATGTATCTACAGAAATCAACTAGAACCGCATATCGCCAAATTTTTACTTGGAGCTCAGCAACTAGCCAGACGAACATTACAAATAATATACTAAAACCTCATTATAAATTTCATACCGACGTTTTCCATAAACGAAAATTCAGTTTCCTTGTAGGATTTGAAGTTACGGCAACCCAAGCTTTTTCAAAGAGTAATGGTAAATTTAACAGACGTATTAAAACTTAAAATCGGCAAACGTTTATACGCGTTAGTAGTAATCAGAACATCATAATACAAAAACAAGGCATTTATTTAAAAAAAAAAGAAGTAGTTACCACGAGACAACAAAAACATTATCAAGAGTACGAAGTCGCGGAGATTACCTAGTGAAAAATAAAGTATGATTAACATACGATCTAACGTTCCCTTGAAGTTCAATAGATACTAGCAACGAGACAAAGAAACGTTCATTACACACCATTGACCGTACCGTATAATAATGTTTCAGTGTTCATAAAGGAACCCACATAAGAATGGTCTTAAAACGGGTCTGAGTGTGAAATTAATTTATATGTGTAACTATAGTACAATAGGGTAAGTTACGTATATTGAACCGCCGCGTGATAACACGGTTATAGAAAACACAAAGCGGCTCGGCCTCGCTCTCTCGCGGTCATCACGACTGCCGCTTGAAAACACCAGCTCGTTGCTCTCGCACATTATGTCACTCATTACTGTTATACGTGTCCAACAATACCTGAAACTTCGAAAATTCAAAAAACAAACGGAACATCATGAGTAATCTTTAGTGCCACTGAATACGTAAAAACATATATTTTTCGTCGTGAAATGGCAAAAACAATGACTCGATTATTCGTGTACAAATACGGCGATTATAAGAATTTTACAGAAGAACGTACACAGTCACACATAAATAGTGGAATACTACAGGGTAATGTTTCAAGGTTCCTTGACGCGTTCATAAAGATTACTGCCTTATTTATT
Source organism: Antheraea yamamai (assembly GCA_036509395.1). Lineage (NCBI taxonomy): Eukaryota > Metazoa > Arthropoda > Insecta > Lepidoptera > Saturniidae > Antheraea > Antheraea yamamai. The sequence continues at coordinate 14,405,694 of AP028438.1, forward strand.
TATCAAGAAATCATTTTCCAGATAGCCGTGATAAGGTATTAAAAATAATAGTATCGAAGCTGTGATTACAAAAATTACGTATATTTTTTATTAACCTAGTCAAAGATGTAAAGGAGCTTCACAAGGTATCTATGGACACAAAACCCTGACCAAAAAAACAAACCGAGCCTCAGCTAAAGGAGAATCGCAAGAGAACAAAAGGAAACAATGGCATGAAGATACACCCCAACCCATCCCCATAGCTCTCCTTCAACTGTGTCAGCTAAACTTTTAATATCGGCCGAGGACGGCTCATGACATGCATAACGGAACACTACTAAATTAAAAGTAAGCGGACATTCGAATAATGTGGAAAAATTAAATACATAACTGGGTCACAACAAAATTCTAGTCTTTATTAAAAATGTTATTTGCATGGAGCTTAAACGTAAGGTTATTCCAACCGTTTTATGAAACCGGGATTTTCTTAAATGTCACATTTATAGTCATATATGAAGAAAGTAAAAGAATAAAGGATAAACAGAAAGAATGTATTAAAGAACATTTTAGGATTTTTGTGTTTAATGCGTCAATACTGACCAAATTTCAATATAATTTTCACTTTAGGGCAGAGTTAACTAATGTAGTCTTTTATAGCATTATATTTTTGCTTATAGTATATTTGTATAAAATTTCTTTTTTCTTAATTGGGTCTCCATTACAGTATTATATGTAGTTTTATAAGGCACCTTATATTTTTTTAGGTATTTACTGAAATAAGCTGTAAAGGTCAAAGGTTTAACATTTAACTCGTCACAGGGTAATCGAAATCTAACGTTATATGAATATATACGGGCTTACTATTTGAGTCCTTAGCGTTCACATAAAAAACTATTCTCTGATAGTAAACCGGGAATGTGACCATTTTCGCGGCCAAAAAAACGGCACTAAAGCTATAAGCCTGGTGCCAACTGGTAATAACGACTAAAATGTACAGTTTCGAGTAAATCAGTGCGAATATGAATCAATTCCACTTGCGAAATTTATTTATTTATTTAAAATTTTATAGCGATATCTTTTTACTCGTCTGCGTAAAAAGAAAGATAATGTTTTTCGAGTATGTATATATGCAAATACTCTTGACATTCTGCAGCATAAACGGCATGATGGATTTGAACATTTGAGATATCGCTTGATTAGTCTTAATATTATTGGCAGACTACTATTTAAGTATGACGTCCTTAAAAAAAAACGACTTTTAATTTACCGATAGGCAGCTGAATACTTCGTTCATCAATACAAGTAAAAATAAGCATTTTTTTTGTTTGTTTTTTTTTTTTTTTTTAAATAATAATTCTAATCTGACTACATTGTTGTGTCGAGTATGATGTATAATTTATACGACTTCAAATTTAACATAATACTTTAATAAGCTCAACAATACTGATAAATAACAATTGGCTACAAACAAACAAATAGCTCTCGTCATATGTATTACAACTCCATTCCTGCAACAAAAGTTGGCAGAAATTAGGTTTAATTAGGTTATGGTTTCAAATAATGAACTTTTGACAAGCCATCATGAGGAAATTTGTTCAGGGCTGCTCGTAAACCATTATAATATCTCCCAAAACATTCTTGACACTAAGTACGTCTATACTGACACGGCAGAGCGTATCTCCGAGCTTACAACTTCTAACTTATATAAAAGGCAAAACAGTTTCAAATTTGATTACCTTATAAAGGAGCGCAGTAAACAAGCGAAATTTAGTTATGCGGGATAGCTCACTCTTACGCTGACAGAGTGAAGATAAGAAGTCAGTAAGGTGATGGTAATGTACATAATAATCGAGATACAGAATATTTCAGAAGATAAACATTTACAAGGTCTGGGAGTCGGTGCTCAATCAAATGATTTTATTCTGTACTAATATATGTATGTGCCAAATTTGTTTAAAAATGTTATATAACATAAAAATAAACATTAATTTATTTATTTATATCCACATAAGGACAATAAAAGAAACGAACGTAAAAAAAGAACAAAAAAAAAAACAGATGATGAAAAATACACTGTACTAACCAACAACGTGCTAATAATGCAACATAATGAAGGTTGCAATATTTATATGACTAAATAATTAATTGTAACAGAATTAAAAGTTATATTAGTTGAAAAGAAATGTTTCAACCAATAAAAATGAAAAAAAAAAGTTTTTTTTTTGTTTATTCTTTAACAGTATAAATCATTTTTTTTTTGAAAATCATTTGATTTTAGTTGACTGCATTTTGATTACAGTTTACATCACCACATATTATAAAACAATGTCCTCGGCCACGTCCGTCTGTCTGTTTGCGATAAACTCAATAACTACTGAACAGATTTTCGTTCGGTTTTCACCAGTAGATAGAGTGATTCATGAGGAGGGTTTAGGTAAAATTTGTCAAGGTTTATTTTATTATGAAGGAGGGACAACGTCCGCCGGGGCCGGTTGTAATTCAAACGACAAACAACTAGATGTAAATATTAAAAAATATAGTTCGAGTTCAGGTACTTACATCATATATAAGAGATTCAAGTTATGAATTGTTCAACCATCATAAGAGAAACCGGGTCGGTTTAAGGTTAAAGCCTTATTTTTAAGCATTCCTTTCTACTCCATAAAGGTAGTAAATGCAACGTTTCAGATTAACCGACGCTTTTAGAAAGGCTTAACTTAAAATATTTTATGATATTGGTTATATTCTAAATATGATCTTATATTTCTGAATTCATTAAACTACATTTATCTATATATCTATCCTGAAGGTTCATTTTGACGGGTAGATGTAGGGTTACGTTATATTGTATACATTGCATAATATAAGAAGTTCCAACGGGCAGAACATGAATCCGCATAATGAATTCTGTAACATGTTTTTTTTTTTTTTTTTTTTTTTTTTTGGGGATTCGGGGGGGGGGGGGTTAAAGGGGGGTGGGGTCCCGGCCCCCGGCGCCCCCCCTTCCCCGGGGGGGGGAACCCAGACCGGCGGGCGACATCCCCCCCCCCCCCCCCCCCCCCCTTCCCCTTCTTCTCCCCTTCCTCTCCCCTTTTTTTTTTCCCCTTCCCGCTCCCTACAACCACCCAACGGAAGCACCACAAACCCCCCACACCAAAAATCCCCACATGGGGGGGCACGACAGGGGCGGGGAGGCCCCCGGGGGGGGGGGCGCCCCTATGTCAAGGACGCCCGGCACCTCCCCCCCCCACCCACCCCCCAGCCAACCCGGGCCGGCCCGCCCGGCCGGAAAGAGCGCGCTAGCCACCCCCCCCCCCCCGGACGGACCTGGCCCCCCACTCCCCCCCCCGAGGAGGGGGGGGGGGGGGGGGGGGGGGGGGGGGGAGCGGACGGTCATGTCATTGTTCTAGAGCAAGGCTGCTTAACCCTATGCCCGCGGACGACTATTAAATGACCCGCACAAGCAAGACTAAAGTGATTTGTCTATTTCACAAATTTAAAAAATATTTAAAATACCGTCACACTGCGGGCAAACATTTGGCGTTAGAAGAAATAGGATTGTCAATTACTTTTTTCGTTTTTGTTAAAACCTGTTTTAAAGTTATTGAAGGTTGAAGTTTGATTATTTTCAGGCAGTTTTTTTTTTCTTATATCATCATCATAAATAATCTAACTTCAACCTTCAATAATTTTTAAACGGTGAGTTTTACCAAAAAAATGGTAAGGGAGTAGTTGTAGAAAATTCAATTTCCTACAAATATATGAAACGAGATATTTTTTTTCAATTAGTAAATACCGAAATTTGAATTTTTTTTTTGTAATAATAAGAAAAACCAAAGATTCTGACAGGCGGACGACTTTCCGATTAAAATGAAAAGCTCATATTAGGAGAAAAAATTTTTGAGGTCTCTACCAATTTATTTTTCAGAGTATAAAGTAAAAATAATAGTCGATTTTTTTGACCCAACCTACTGTATATGTATTGATTGAAAACCAAAATAATTAGACTTTTGATGAATATATTCTTTTTTAAATAGTGAGCAGTTAAGAAAAAATCGGCTTAGTAGATTTTTATTGTATGAAGGCTGAACTTCAATTAGACCCTGTTGCTTCGTCCTAACAGCTCTATAGCTAAAACTCGTATGTACTGATAGGTCTATAGGTCATATCACACATATACCACTTTTTCCCTGTACGTTCTCTTTTTTGTTTTACAAGCGTGCACGTAATTGGCACAGAATTAAGTACATTCAATTCAAAATGTATTAATTGACTTTGGAAGATACTTTTACGGGTTGTTTATATATAAAATATTACACACAAATAAAATAACATACAAACAAATCATTAAAATGACGAAACACAGGTAAAGAATAAAGATAAATAGGAATGACTCTTTGCGTACAGTATCAAAACAAATAAGTCATCGTTTGTATCTGTTGATATGGGTTATTGTTTATTTGTTTGTATTAATATACTACATTACTTCATTTTGTATTGAACCTCTCTTTAATACAGACATCTGTATATTTTTCATTGCGATATATTTAACTATACTTAGAAAAATATATTCAAAATGGACAGTGTTGTGTACAGTCTAGATATTTTTGTTTTATTGAGAAGCTGTGGTGATTATAACTACCAGCTAATTTATGATACATTAAAATCAAAGGTCCAATCTATATTAAACAAAAGGGATAACAAAGTTTTACTACATTTTTGCTCTGTATATTGTTTCAGTTTACGGACTAGGTAGATACAATATAACTACGATTATAAAGATCCAATGTCACCAAATTAATTAGCTTCATTTCAGTATAACGTGACTCCTAAAGGTAAAAAAATATTTCCCTTAAGGTTGTCGAAACACATCCAAATCTTCACAAAAGTCGGGTAGCTTTTCTTCTTAAAATACTTTTGATACTTCGATTTGATAATTCAGCAACCGTTAAGCTGGTATTGAATTAAATAAATGTTGAAATAAAATTTCTTTGTCAGGATTAATAAAGTACGTACACATACATACTAAAAAAAGGGACGTCCATCTGAGAATCCAATACATATTTTACTCTATTTTTCTATTCTCAGCGTTAGATGTAAGACTAAATTTCTGAAAATTATCCACATATTTTACATATATTGTAGTGTACTATGTGCTATCTTTTTTTCATATTATTAAGTTCGGAAAAAGGGAAACAAGCGCTCTGGCAACAACATAGTGTCAAGAACCTTATTTAGTTCTACCGCTTCAAGCCTTAGGCGGGCTTAGCCCGCCACTGCTCATATTCGCTAAATTATATTCATGTTTTGTACTTGATAATGTATTTCGAATATTGTAAAACCTTAAGTAACAACACAAATTAGTGCAAAAACAAGATTGCAAGACACGATAATTACGCAACATGCCACATGCGACTTTGTGATTTGTACCACACTTAATAAATCGTTGAGAAATCAAGAGCAAAATAAAAAGCTGTGCGGTTAATGTGCACATTATCACAAAAAAATAAGCAAATTAATTATATAATCCAACAGTTCATATTACGGAACCTGAAAACGACTGGCACACAAATGATAAAGTTGACTTACTGCCAATGAAAAGGCCCGGTTATTCCTTCTTTGAGACGATCCTTAAGGGAGCGTTGCCTCGATGGCCCTGGACCAGGCGGCAGCGCACCAGCGCCAGCCGGCACGGTGGGCGGCGACGACATTCCCTTCTACCAATCTCGTACCCACAATAACATGACACGCCGGCGCTGATCACTACAAACCCGCGCTGCAACACACCAGAAACGAACAAAGCCAAATAAATCTTCCGGAAGCCAAGCTAAATACATTTATGCAAATTAATGCTAAGCAAAATGAAATTAAATATCGCATGACACAATGAAACCACATCAAATTCCGATTATATTGACAACAATAAAAAAACAACACGATAATGAGAATTTTACTACATAGAAGAGAAAGGAGCAAATATTGCATTAGAGTACATCATGAAAAATTCATTGAATTATCTTTTACGGTTTCTCTGTAATCTATTTTTTCATTAAAAGTCTCCAAAATTTTCATTAACAAAAAAATTGTTGTAAAAATGAAAATTGTAAGAAACCGTTTTTAGGATACAATAATTTTTTTTTTGACTACTTTATACTGAAATATATTAATTTTAATTCCATGATCAAGTGGGAAAAGGGGGGTCCACTTGAAGTGATCTTACCCATTAACATTACGTTAGCATTATTATATTATTAAACAACATATTCCCATAATGAAACCATTGATTTTTATACATGGTAATTTGCATTAATTATAGTGCCTTACGTAAAATATTAGCAACATATCACTACAATAGTTTATTTGCATACAACATCAGGCGCTGACACAATATTTCTTAAGCCGTCTTTATTTTTAGACTTAGTACACGTATTTTCACAGTATTCCTAAAATACGTTACTATTTGATACAAACGTGTATAGATTATATTGCCAGTCTGTGGATAATTATTTACTAGAGCAGGACAAATCGTAGTACACCGGAGAAATGAAATCGCTCCTTTAATCTAAAAACGTTAAACTCTAACGAAAACTTTTTTTAAAATTACCAGAAAGTAAATTAACGTTGCGAGAACAATACGTTCTATTGAACATCCACCTCAATACAATCAAAACTACAAAAACAAATGATTTTTGTTCTCTTTTTTAATTTAAACGAGTGAAAAGTTAATTTAACCTCTGAAGATAGTTAATAAAAAGAAGTAATAAGTCCATGTTTTAATAAAAATTAATTATGTAATTTAAGTATTTAAAACTATTTAAAAAATGCATTACTTCAGATTCATTTCATTTTATTTCTTAAATATACGTAGTTTATTCGGTGAAACTGCGACTTAAGTTTTTATTATATTTGACTTAAGTTTTATGCTAATTATTGTAATTCATGATGCTGTCACTCAGTTTGTATTTTATAAAACAAACCGAGTTAACTACGAACTTTTTTTAAATGCATATTTAAACGTATTTCTATTACAATAATGGTGATATCTTTAAACGCGTTTTTCCAGACGACTGTATTTTTGAGGTACTTCTTGTTTTGATTAAAGCAGCGAAATTTGCAGAGTGCAAGGTACGATTTTTTTTAGAAGAAAATTATGATAGCGCTGTACAATCCTACTGTAGATTCCGTATTTATCAACAATATAAAAACTCAACATATATTGTTTAAATTACGTTTCATATTCGTAACCTGAGTATAATATAATCGTTATAATATATTTTTATATCCTTAAATTTGTTGTATTCCTTATGAAAACAGTATCGTTCGTTATGTGTGCATATGACTTCGAGAAAGATACAGATTAAACCAATATGCAAGTCTGTCCAATTTAATGAGTGTTTTTTATACTGTGTACAATACAATACCACAAAATTATATAGTTATTGTGTAATATTTTTAAGGCAATTACATATATCGTTGAGTCAATCTTATTTCGAACTAAATTCTGTGGCCTATTCTTAATCAAACAGATAAGCCTATGATATCTGAATCAAAATCATATTTTGTAAGTTCAATGACGAAATCAATTTTTTACTTATAAAGATTAAAAAACAAATACATTCTTATCTCTCACTAGATCTTTTGTACAAACCAAAAAGTAATCTTAGCATTTGTAAGTCATAATTTGAAATCATGTCTGGATCTTTCTGGATGTTCATCTGTATGTTTATGGTATTCAGTTGTACGTATCTACGTAACCTTATAGAAGTATGCTTGAATGCTTATTTATTAACTATTTATCATTAAAGACCGCTCAAATTAACAATTTAATGAAACTGAAAACTGGGATCATCGGTGTTTTCGCTTTGTAAATATTACAATCACTAGTAATTCAATGATATATCCTAAACCATAGGAGCTGTAAAGGGGACAATGCTATTCTAATGATTCGTGTGAAGTATCTTTGTCGGATGTGACAGGAATGTAATACTTCAGTATGAATACTCTGTAGCGGTCCGATAACAAGAGACGAAGCAAGTATCGATCGGCCCTAAGCAGCACCCCGCACGTCTGCCTTCAACCCGCTACACCGAACCGCGCCGGCCTAGCTCACCTTACGTAAGTCCAGCTGATCGCACCCACCCGGTAACCTTGGCGACCGACTGTTTCCATGCATTTCTAGAATACAACTATCCGAAAAGACAACTCAGCAAATAATCGCGCCACAAATTAAAAACTTGTGATAGACGTCCTACACCTACATAGCCTATTCTCGAAAAACAAGATATCATACAAAAAATAGACGCGAATATTGCATACCTAGATTACCATGGCATACGTAAATATTGTCATTTCCTTTTTCATTATGACCCCCAAGTAACATACTAAAGCAAGTTTTTATTTTTGTTACTTTGGAAATAAAATACTTGTTTTCAACTAAACTTATTTTGTATTCTATTTGAATAATGACGCTTATTCATTCAAAAGGTACTCATTGACTCATTGTACATCTTACTCGCAATTTATTTATTCAACCCACATATTAAAATTTAATAATATACCTATAATACCCATTGACATATAAAAACCCAAGATACACAGTCTCGAATTTTTAAAAGTAGCGCTCAAAACTGTCCCGCAAAAACTTCCCAATATACATACGTGGTTATAGTTATGCGATAAACTTATGATTTTACAACTTCGAGTTTCCCTGAATGATTTAAAGTTGTTTTTACAAGGACGCAAGCGACGCGAGACTATTTGAAATGAGTGCATAACCCAAAATTATGCACTCATTTTTGTGTGCCGCCTGTGAGACGTTAAGTGTGTATCTTGGGTTTTTGTATATCAATGATAATAACATCGAAAATATAAATAACTCTACAAAATAACATTTTTTAAACACATAAATTGACCGCAACAGAGAGGTCAAACCTTTTTAACCCCATATTTAAAATATATTTTCTAAAGCCAGTGCAGTGCATATATAATATTATTATGCATGTTCATACAGATTATAGAACACCATACATTTTGCAGCCTAAAATGACGTAATTTCTACGAAATTTCAACAAGTGTAATAAAGTTGTCAGTAAGCACATTACGGTGTAACTACTTTGAGAAGTGAAGACCAACAATGTCAATCGATACTACTCACAACACTGGAAACTTATGGACGTTTATATGTGCGTGCTTCCACGTAACGTGTCATTATTGTTTTCCAATATGTAAACATAAATGCTTTCTAGCGTAATAAAACTAGCAAACAACACACCATTATGACTAGAGTTTAGTTCATAAAGTATATCTCAAAAAGACCTTCAGGGTATTTTTATAGTATACCGATTGATATTTCTGACTTTTGGAGTTGTTGCTCTCTGCTGAATGAACGAAAGAGTAGGACTCGGCTGTTAATGCTCTCTTATTATTTTCTTTCATTTTTAAACTCGTATTTTTTAACAAAATACCTTCAATAAGATGTAACTCTTAATATATCAATGTTTTTATATGTAATAACCAAGAAAGCCACCGGAAATTGCACATAAATATCAGGTATCATCAGTTAAAAACGTATTTTTTTGTTGTTTTTCACTGTCTACATTTCTATATAGTTAAATACTTATTTTAAATACTTATTATCCGTTACCTCCTAGGTAACGGATTGCACAGATCAATTGTAAAATGCGATCACATTGAGATACTATAACGTATTTTTCACCGTTATATGGTGTCGCGATCAAATCAAACACTTTCACAACGTAATAAACATTAAAATTGCATTTATCAAATAGTACACAACAAGAAAATTAATCAGAAACCATATAATTAATTACCAGTACTAAACAGTATACTAAGATACCAAACATAATAAGTCTACAGACAACAATGCCATGACGATATGAATAATGAGTGATGAGGTGCAAATAAGCATCTAAAGTGGTCCATACATGTATACGACGAACCAAAGTATGAGATTCATGTGAGCAAGCGTCGACTGATAGAGCGGCATAACGCGGGCGCGGTTTGTGTTTGAGAGCAGAGGCGTTCGACTGATCCAGCAAGCTAGATGCCACGAGGGTCGGGCAGGCAGGGGTGTGCCGAGTGGGCGGCGCGGCGCACCGCTCAAGCGCCCACCCCTTCATACCTCCTCTGTACAATCACAGGAAGGTTCTCCGACACCAATTCCATAGAACTCCATAGAGATATATCGAAAAACGGTATAACTGCACAATTCATTATACTATTAGCAACGGTAAAGTTATAAATCATTGTGTACTTAAGTGTAATCATGAGTAACAATATCTGTACATGTAATTAATAAAAAAAATTTAGTTAGGTTTAGTTCCTACGAGTTAATTTTCGAAACAGCAGAACCGATTTTGACATAACTTTTACAAATAGACAGAGGAAGTTTTAGAATACTATCTAAACCACATATAGACGAGCTTTTCGATTACCAAACAGTAAAGTGCCAAACAGTATTTACATATTTTCAAAAAGGTAACTTACAATCGTAAAATTGCTTAGAGAGTAATAACAAAAATGTAATTAAAAACAAAAGATGGTTAACTATTAATTCAAATTAACCGCATAGTTCTCGTGAAATGATATAATAAAACCATTTTCACGAGAATCGGATACCAATTACTCAATAAATAAAAGCAATATAAGCAGATCCATTCGAATTCTCATCTTCAAGGCCGTTAGGAGGCAAGTTTTTTACCTATTTATAATTGTTAATTCCAGTGATGATGTTTATAGTCAATGCACCGACTAAACCATACAATTTCAACAAGATATATGTACTGCATTTGAGATCGTGTTACGATCAATTCCACTCAAAAATGTCGTGTATTATTGTAACAAAAAGATCATATTTAATTACAAAATTATACAATAACAAAACATTTTACCGTCTAACACTAACTATATTTTTATTCATATCGAAGTGTAGTAATGTACTTTGATTATGTAAAAGATTACTTTTTTGTCCTTAACCGTAATCAGATTTCATGAGTACTAAGATTATAATCACAAGCTGTAAGTAGGTGATAGAAACAACCGAGCGTAATATTTGAAATGATATAACTTACATTGAAAAATATATCAAGAAATATAAAATACTAGCTGTGCCCGCGACTTCATCCGCGTGGACCCTTATGTAAAAAACAGTGATTAATAAAGCCATCTGAATGTTTTAAGACCATTTCCTTATCTACTTTTCTCTCGTACTTACGCCGCGTCGTCATTACAATTACAATACCTTTTGATAGAGTGGACCGATTTTAAGGAAACAAACATTAAGGTACTCCCGAGGATATGCTTTACGATTTTCTTGCTGAGGGTTTATTGTGAACCTAGTACTTTAGCATTGATGCGTGTTCATACAAAGAGACAGACAGATATTTCTAAAAATGATTGAAATGTATTCTATTACTTATTAGTAGACACCTGTAACAATTTTTTTCACGAAAATCGAAAAAGTACAGACACGTTACATTTACATTCTTATTATATGTATAGATAAATACTAGTATTCCATACTAGCTTATACCTGCGACTATGTCTGCGTCATTTCTTGTCTGAAATACATATTTTATAAACAGAGAAAAATATAAGCACCACACCGCTTGCCCATTTTAAGAAAAAATCGTAGTTTCTTATAACTTCAATAAATTTATATTAAATGAAGATATTGCGATATGTTTTATAAATTAGGACGAAGTTTCTAGGAAGCAAAAGATTTTTTTTATCGAAATCTGTCTAGTAGTTATTGTGTGATGCACACACAACCGCAGACTTCATAAATAGATTTATACTTCAATATTTAAATACATTTAGTTAAATAATGAAGATACAATAAACATTTTAAAAAACAAGAACAAGTAAATTATTGTAATAGCAGGAGTATTATCAAATATTTTTATAAATCCTCCTTTTTAAAATATATTTAAATTATATATTTCCTTTTTTTTATTTATATATAATCATAAAACAGATTATATATTATTATTTACTAGCGGGCCTGGCGGACGTTGTCCCGCCCTGTTAATAAAAAAATCTTGACAAATTTGATACCTAAACCTTCCTCATGAATCAGTTTACATACTGGTGAAAACCGCATGAAAATCCGTTCAGTAGTTTTTTAAGTTTATCGCAAACAGCCACAAACGAGGCAGAGGTTTTTGTTTCATAATATGTAGTGACATAATACACAATATAGCAAGTATAGAAATAATTATTGTTAGGTTCGTAATTTGCCATACAGTCTTTTTATCTATAACTTTACGTTATTTGACCCTACAATATAGAGTTTTTTTTTCGATCTGACTACGCTATTGGCCTGGCAGGCCTTTACAGTTTCTCCGGACTATTATATATAATGTCATAAAGTGGTCGACTTAAATGTCAATCTGGTATAAATTAATCAAAATAGACCGATCGATGACGATCGCGTGTATAGTTAGTTACATTCAATTTTAAAATACGTTTTATCGGAAATAGTGAAACTAGGTTGAGGAGAAGTTGCATTGAATGCGTGAGAAATATTCCATCTGCTTACTACATCTATACATCACAGTACAGATGTATGGAGTGTTAATAAATCAAAGAGATTGTTGAATATGCGTGTCGACCGTTTTCCTTGTAACCTTGACTTATAGAGCCCAGACGAACCGGCATATTTCCATTACAATGCGATACGAATCCAAGACAATTCTCTATACATAATATGTAAAGATCAGAACTATTTATCTCACTTTAAGTTTTTTTTTCTTGGGTTTGACAAGGCGTTGACGCATCTGCTTGAGTCTTCTTTTATAAGTATGCAGCGAGAGCTAAACTGTAAAGTTAGGGAAAACATCACGAACTAAGGAAGAAAACAGAAAATTTTGGAAAGGGTCAGTAGCTATGTAATTATTGAAGTTAAGGAAAGAGGTAACTAAATTTTAAGGTAATTACAAAATTTAGTTACAAAATGTTCAAAAAGGTTACGACTTCATCATTAAATTAAAATTATGTATATGTAAATACTAGCGGGTCCGGCAGACATTGTCTCGCCCTGATTATGAAAAAATCCTTGATTATATACTAAAACGTTCCTCATGAATCACTCTACCAATTGGTGAAAACCGCATGAAAATCCGTTCGGTAGTTTTTGAGTTTATCTCGAACAGACAGACAGACAGACGCGGTAGTGGACTTTGTTTTATACTATGTAATGATATTATATATGTTACAAAAACTGTTTTTTTAACTTTATCGGTGATATTACAGATTTAATTCGAAACCTTTTTAAAGCAAGTATTCAATACGTATTTAACTTTTTTGTAATAACACCGATAGGTTTTAGCGTGTGAACACAATCTTATCTTATGTTAAATATCGATGTGGTCTTCGATGGTAAACACGCTACACCTAGAGTGACTGGATCTCAAGTGCAGGTGCAGCTCTACCACCATACTATGATTTCATCACGAAGTTTTCCTTCTCCAAATAAGCTTCAACTCATTTGCAAGAAATCTAGCCTAGGGTCCATTCACGTATTACGTAAGCAGATTTTTGTAATTTCTGGCCGCCCCCTCTCCCTGGTCTGCAAAAGTAAGCAATGTTCCTAACCCTCCCCCCCATAATTACGTAAAGATTTATATAAGTGTAATAATCAGTCTAACAGGAAATCCAACTAACACTCTGTGATCACTGTGACTATTTATTCAAGCAGAGCTTCATCCTACAACAGCTTCGACATAGAAATGAATGTCCGATTAACGACGTCTTGCCTTTTATAGGCCGAACTCTCTAACAGGGTGGCGCTAGTGTTAATGTTCCGGTTCCGTATCGGACGTGTTGCAGCGGTACCAGAAGTAGATGTTTAAATAATTTGAATATCATTTTAGCTTATAAAAATATAATAAAGGCCATATTAAATCATTAAAAATAATTATAAATATAGAAATCATTACATAAGTGTATTCAAATCGTTTCTAATTCATTAAATAAATATTACTGACGTAATCAGCATCCACACCCCCAACCGCTATGTCATCAAAAATAAGCAAATCAAGGCCCTCATCAGTGCTTACGTAATACTTGATTGACCCCCTACGTCTATCGAAGCGGTTTACCAACACGATATCAACAAAGCCATCATCGCTTCATTATCAAACACTATTTAATCACTATTAATTTGGTTTGATTGTCTACTAGGTCGCATAGTTACACATATTGTTGACCTTGGAATAATGGATTGTCTACGGTAATCAGTCATAAAACAATATTTTTCTTGATACGGACGCAACATTTCAAGACGATAGCAAAACACAATGGAACATTAATATATTATATGTTGGTGGAAAAATACAGTGATTGGGTTATTTAAGTTCACTGCTCTATTTACATGCCCGTATGTTTAAATAAAAAGTCCGACAAAGATAAAAATAATGTGGTCTAACATACATCTTACCAAAACGTATGTATAACTTACAACAAACTTAGAGGAAAAAACTGGACTACTACTATTTACTAATTTGAGTAAATCGATGAACTGTAATAAATTCTTGCAACCTTTACCGTGATCAGAAAAATAAAGCTTAAGTACATAAGTAATAAACTGTATATACGCAGTAAACTGGTTGAAACGTGTCTTCTTAGCTTGACTAATTTGATCAACTGTAACAAATTCCACCACATTCTGAACATACTTTCTAAGGCCATAATAAAAATCTTACAGTAGTAACTGATTCACACTAAAATAATATAAGACACTCATCAACACATTTAAATTATCATTGTATAGAAAATTATTATTTATAGGATTTTAATGGTGTCTTAGATAATTTAATTACTAACATATTTGGCATTTATATTGAGTAAATAAATAAGGGATTTTGGTGTATTTGTGTTCTACAGTCATAGTGCAGGAATATTTTGTTTCTCGTTTTTGTTAGCCTATATTTGATGACACATGTAATTACAAAAAAAAAACCTTGACTATACTCGTACCTACTGGAGGTCTTGAACTAACTCACTGGTCAGAAATTAAAACATATAAGTCACGTACTAAGATATATATAATTTTTTTTGTCGAACTGTTTACGCAATTTACCTAGCAAGGTCTTAACAGTTTTACCGGACTACTAAGGCGAGCGCTTAAGACACTCAGCCGATTTTATTTGGGCAATTAGCTTCAGGGGACACGGCACACCTCGGCTTGGGCTGTTGCCTCATACATGCAATTCGCGACCTATCTGAGCTAACCTACATATTTATACTTATGAGTTATTGAAACATATATGTGTACCAAGCATACATACCTCGACAACTCTAATATGTATTTTGTGTCGGATAATTTTTCTAAACTACTTTAGTTAGATAAGGGAAAAAATACAACCCTTCCACTTTCATGTGTAAGCACGACCTGCACGTGTGTGGAGGTGATATGTGTAATGTTGTTGCAGTGTTGTAAGGTTTTGTGTCACTGTATCCCGCGAACAGCGGACTCAAGGGCTCCACGCCGAGGCAACGGACCTAGGCTTGGGCCGCTGCCGAGGGGGAGGGGGGGGCCTAGTCAGGTGTGCGGGAGCGAAATTTACCCCCAGACCACGGCGACGTGATCTGTGGTTAATATGTCGCGGACATCTTTTATAACGCGCAGCGTTCGGTACGGGTTATACATAAATTAAAATTCAATACCGTGAATGTCATCTCATTGTTTAAAGAATTGTAAAGAGATCCGCCATATTAAATAGGAAAATAAATTTGTATGAACATATAATCTGTACAGGTATATCCTACTTACTACTTAATGATTAAGAATTATATTATTATAAATTAGGTAAACCAAAATGTTGCCAATAAGTTATGTCAAAAAAACATATAGCAACATTATACATATGTATATCAAAGTATGACCTAGCTGATATGCACCAAAAGATGAAGAAAATAAGAAAACCAATTTGTTTTCAAAATGAAGGGAATAAATAGATTATACTTTTTGTTTTAAGACAGCAAAGTTAGTAGCGTGCTACGTCAAGGTTCCGAGTGTTTTTTATTGAATGAAAAATATGTGGTATACTCGTCCTTTTCTTTCTGCAAAAAATCATTACTAAATGTACGATTTAGATACAAAATTATGTTATAGTATGAGTATAAAACAATGTTATCATAACCTATAATTTTATTTCTAGTCTGTATATTATTTTCCTGATAACATATTAAAATTGCTAATAGTGTTTATATTGGGTAATTTACCTGGTCAATATGGATGATCATAAAATAAGGCTAGTCTCATTGACAGCATGTGTATATGTAGAGGAAAGCATTTTACTACACTCAAAATAAATATCTTTATTCCTGCTTATATCTAAGGAATATGTTAAGCTTATATCTGCGTTTAAATTCAAAACTTTAGAGCAGAATTAATTTACCGAAATAACAGAAATATTTGAAACTTCATAAACTATAAACAGTTTTATTTTATTTTATTACATTTTAATTCCATGATTACTTTGTAAAGAGACACATGTGGCATAGAAATCGAGTTATCAGCATAATTCACTGATCACTTTTATTTGCAGTAATTGTGCACTTGTTTACTCATGATCTAGCTGAGCCGTGCCCACTTCGTTGGACGGTATATACATTTATAAAAAAACTACTTTTTGTAACTTAAATATATAAGTTAGACATATGCTGTCACTAACTTTTTTGTAGGCATTATTAAGCTCTACAACTTTTCTCTGGAACTCAATCATATATCTCTCATAGTTAAGGCAGCGTTCGTAAGAAACGTTTTCGTTCGACCGTTTTTGTCCGACTTACTTTGCAAATCCGATTTCCACAAGAAAGTATTTAAATTTTTTGGGTTAATATATAGCCTATGATACTCACAAATAAAGTGGCTTTCTATTGGTAAAAGAATTTTCAAAATCGGTTTAGTAGATCCGGATATAACCCACTACAACGTCACTAACTTTACCTCTTTATAATATTATTACTAGCTTACCCGTGCCCAGTTCGTTGGGCGGCAATAGAACGCCTATTAACTCAACTCAAGGTACAACTTTTTTCTAGAACTCAATCATATATTTCTCATCGTTAAGGCAGCGTTCGTAAGAAACGTTTTCGTTCGAACATTTTTTCTCCGACTCCTCAGATATTACCCCCTAAAACATCACAAACTTTACCTCTTTATCTATAGATATTAGTATACTAATCTATACTAATATTATAAAGAGGTAAAGTTTGTGACGTTGTGACGTTGCCGGTGGGTAATCTCAGGAACTACTAAACCGATTTTGAAAATACCTTTCCCAATAGAAAGCCACGTTATTTGTGAGTGTCATAGGCTATATATCATCACGTTAAGGCCAATATGAGCGGAGCAACGATTAAAAATGTTTTAAAGTTGGGGCTTTTTTCCTTTTGAGAGCTTCCGCTACGTCTTAGCCCAAGATAACTATTCCACGCGTACGAAGTCGCGGGCAGAAGCTATTAACTAATTATCTATATCTATATTAATATTATAAAGAGGTAGAGTTTGTGGGGTTGTAGTGGGTAATATCTGAAGTGTCGGAGAAAAAATGGTCGAACGAAAACGTTTCTTACGAACACTGCCTTAACTATGAGAGATATATGATTAAGTTTTAGAGAAAAGTTGTAGCTTGATAATGCCTATTACCGCCCAACGAAGTGGGCACAGGTCGGCTAGTAATATTATAATTAATTAATAGCTTCTTCCCACGACTTCGTACGCATGGAATAGTTATTTTGGGCTAACACGCGGCGGAAGCTCTCAAAAGGAAAAAAAGTCCCGATTTTAACCCATTCTTCATTGTTGCTCCGCTCCTATTAGTCTTAGCGTGATGATATATAGCCTATGACATTCACAAATGACGTGACATTCTATTGGCAAAAGAATTTTCAAAATCGGTTTAGTACTTCCTGAGATTACTCCCTACAACGTCACAAACTCACAAAGTTTACCTCTTTATAATAATAGGTCTTTACCTATGAAATTGCCGTTCTGCATTACTGGCCATTTCAAATCAAAATAATTTTTGTTTGGCTAAGAATTCTAATTTCAAATTAATTTTATTTTAAAAACATGGAATTCTTTTTCCAAAAGTAGTCATTTGTTTATTGATTAGTGTTACACTTTCATCGCATTTCAATCTTTTTGTCATCATGGATACGTTAAAAATTCGAGTAATTATGGAATATGAGTACCGTCGTGGCAACAACGCGGCACAAGCGGCACGCAACATCAACGACGTTTACGGAGCTAACACTACAAGCCAACGCACCACCTGTAATTGGTTTGCTCGCTTCCGTTCTGGGAATTTCGACCTGAAAAATGAACCTCGCGGTCGTCCGAAGACTTTAGTCGACAATGACGAATTAAAGGCGATTGTGGAAGCTGATGATACAAAATCTACGGCTGAATTAGCAGCAGCTTTCGACGTTAGCGTCAAAACAATATTGGTTCATTTGCGTCAAATTGGCAAGGTAAAAAAGCTTGACAAATGGGTGCCCCACGAACTCAATGATCGCCAGCGCGAAGTACGAGTCGAGACGTGCCTTGCAATGCTCAACAGACACACAAATGAAGGAATTTTGAACCGCATTGTTACCTGCTATGAAAAATGGATTCTGTTTGATAACCGCAAGCGCTCAGCGGGTTGGTTGGATCTTGGTTCAGCACCTAAACAATGCCCTAAATGAAAATTTTCCCCTAGAAAAGTGATGGTCACTGTTTGGTGGCCTAGCGCCGGTGTGATTCATCACAGCTTCTTACCAAACGGGGTGAGCATTACTGCAGATGTGTACTGTGAAGAACTGAACACAATGATGGAGAAGCTGGCAGATCTCCAACCAGCATTGGTCAATCGCTCGTCTCCGCTGCTCCTGCACGACAACGCGAGACCTCATAGTGCTCAGCAGAGGGTCTCCAAGTTGCAAGAACTGGTGTTGGAAGTTCTCCGTCATCCGCCCTATTCACCAGACCTTGCGCCTACAGACTACTACTTTTTCCAGAATTTGGATAACTCCTTGGCGGGAAAAAAATTCAATACCCGAGAGGCAGTACAAAATAAATGCCTTTGAAGAATTTGTTGCTTCCCGTCCAGCTGATTTCTTTAAGAAAGGCATCAATACACTGCCACTGCATTGGCAAAGATGCATTGATTGCATGGATGATTACTTCGATTAATACAAATAAAAAATACATGAAAAAAAATCATTTAAATTTTTTCATACAAAACGGCAATTTCATAGGTAAAGACCTAATATTAGTATAGAAGTATAGATTATTATTAGTATAGATTATCAATACAGAAAACAGGATGGCTTTTTCAATCAACATTTATGTATGTTAAAGTTCATATTCGCCGAACATAAGTAACATTTTTAAGTTTTACTCAATATTAGAAAACACGTTCATAATATGATATTATCATGCATACATATGGTAATTTAAATTGCGTCTCAGCATTAACGATACCTGATACAAAGCGCATCACTTATTTTATACTATGAAACACAGTGAAACCTCATTTTTGTTGAGTTTAATTGTTTATGTAAGCCCTTGAAACACAGATTTAAGCTAATAGGATAAAACCCATGCAAGGTTTGACTGCGGAAATACCACCGTTAGGCTTAATTCTGCCGCTTATTTTATAATATACTAGCGTGCCCGGCAGCCGTTGTCCCGCCCTGATTATAAAAAAATCCTTGACAAATTATATACTAAAACCTTCCCTGTGAATAACTTTATCGACTGGTGAAAACAGCATGAAAATCCGTTCAGTAGTTTTTGAGTTTATCGCGAACAGACAGACAGACAGACGCGGGAGTGGACTTTGTTTTATACTATGTAATGATAAGAGTCATCGGTCCATATTTAAAAAAAATTCAACATTCACTGTACTAACGCGTGTTTTTGTCTTTTGATTATTCCCAGCGGAATTGTATCACAATAGTTATTGTATAAGTGTTATTGTTATTGTATGTGGATAACATATAGCGATTGTCATTACGATCCTTTGTACGGAATATAAAACGTGTTTTTTATTTTTATTTCGTAAGTTTTTGATTTTTTTTTTGCCTTAACCAACCGTTATATGTACTCATGGCTAAAAAAACTATATGTATAACTATTATATAATAAATGTAATATTAACCCAAATGTCACTCAAATAACACATTGGTGACTGGGACTTGCTGGAGCGAGTTATCATTACATAGTATAAAACAAAGTCCCATACCGCGTCTGTCTGTCTGTCTGTTCGCGATAAACTCAAAAACTACTAAACAGATTGTCATGCGGTTTTCACCAGTGGATAAAGTGATTCATTAGGAACGTCTTTGTATATAATTGGCAAGGATTTATTTATAATCGGGACAACGTCTGCCGGGCCCGCTAGTAGTAAAATAAATACAATTCCAATGAAAAAACACTTTGATATGCTGAACTGACATAGTGAATTATCAATCTATGCAATGATGGAATACTTTTACTTATAAGCCAACAACAATTTATATACCTAGTCTTGCCATAAATACTGAAACAAAGAAAAAATACTTTCTATTACAACAAATAACATTTATTACTTTTACAGTGTGTTAGTTTAATACATAAATATAAAACAATTTAAAATATAAAAAGCTTATTCAAAGTGGTCTCCATTACAGTCCTTTAAACGTTGAGGCCAGTTATCAATAGAAGCACGCACTCTTTCCATGGGAAAATTCTTCACTGCCAATCGTACGGATTGTTTTAGGGACTCCAAATTATCATGGCGTTTAATGCAAGCCGTACTCTCTAAAACTGACCATAAATCATAATTCAGCGGATTAAGATCGGGACTAGACGACGGCCAGTCTTTAGCTCTGATGAAGTTCGAAACGTTCGTTTCCAACCAAGACTGCGTAGACCGAGCTTTATGACCCGGCGCCGAGTCTTGCTGGAAGGACCATTCTTGGTTATAGAACATGGTGTTGTTAAGGGGATGCACTACTTTCTCAAGAATAGTATCTTGATACACTTGTGCCGATGTTTTGATACCTTTCTCACAATAGTATGACTCAAGTCACTCCTTCAAACTAATACCTCACCAAACCATCACTGAAGTCGGACAGTGCCCACGTTGCACTCTGTCGACTAATTGGGAAACTTCCTTAGAGCTTTGAGCATAAATATGGTCATTTTGTTTGTTAAATTTTTTTTGTGACCTCCTTTGCGTACTGCTTCAGTAGTTGTTTCGATTTTACCACCCTATTCTTTTTTAAATTATCAGTTAAGAAATGACCAGTACGTCTCTTATAGGTTGCAAGTCCTAAGTCATCTTTTAAAATACACGACACGGTTCTAGTTACTTTCGGACAGGATTTCTTCGAATTGTATCCCTTACTGCTTTGACCACCTTTTTCGTACGAACACTAAGTGGACGGCCAGATATTTTTCTGTCACAAACAGAGGAGGTCTCGTTGTACCTATTAATAGCCTGGTACACAAACATTTTACTAATACCAAGCGTATGGACAGTTTTAAATATTGCATTTGGCTCCATACCTGTTTTGTGTAATGCAATCACAGCGATTCGGTTCTCTTTATCACCCCACTCCATTTTAATATCGCAAAATATTGTACAACGTATTGGCGCCAAAATGAGAAATTTCAATGAATAATCATATAAAAATGACAGATTCCAAATTCAAATGAAGTATTTTGTTTATTTTTAATTGTAACAGTATTTGTGGCCAGACTAAGTAAGTAGAGCTATCTAACACTGAAAGAATTTTTCAACTCGGACCAGTAGTTCCTGAGATTAGCGAGTTCAACCAAACAAACAAACCTTTCAACTTTATAATATTAGTAAAGATATAAATAAATATGTAAATTGAAATAATAATACCAATTGTACTGACAGAAAAATAAAATAAAAATGAACTGACTTTAAAGTCAATTTTATATAACTTACGCACAAAACACACATCTGAAAACAAGTGTTATTAAAAGTCAATCTTGAATTATCAAGCTTAACATTGTCCATTTAAATAAACATTAACCACTAATTAATAGCAACAGCTGTATAAACCCAAATAAAGATAATATTATCACTTATAGACAGAATAATATGAGTAAAAAAATAAACTACAATGATTTTGTTTTAGTGTATTTTAATTTTTACATGTTATAAAAGACATTGTCTATTTTATATTTGTTTCTTAGTGTTTTCATAACTCGAAAACTACCAATAGGATTTAGGTAATATTAAACTCAATAAAACAATCTCTTGTGCCTAATTAGGCAGCAAAATAGCAACTGTAAACTACCAATTTGAGGTATGTTGGTATGGCTATGGAGAAAAATCAAATAAAAACATCCAACAACACCAGGGAGATATGGAATTAGTTGAGGATATCCTTGCTGGTGAATATAAATAAAAGATAAAGATCTGATTCATATTTTGCAAGACTTCCTACGTAGATTATGCAATTACACTAACCATTAAATTTAAGTGAATAATAGTATAAATACTGTCGGGTGGCTAACTATATATACGAGAGGTCCAAGTAAATATGAGAATAATTTATAGTGTAAGTAAAAGAGTCCTAATTTCTAACAGTTATTTATTATTATGACAACAATGTAAAAACAAAAACCAGCCTAAAAGACGATTTCTGCAGCAAGGTATGTGACCTGTAATATTACAAGTCTCATGTCTTCCTATCACTCGTTGCCCACTTGAATAATTAGTTTAATAATTTCGGACTAGGACTAGAATTATTTGTTATAAATTAAAATTCTAAAACTTAAGTAATTCATCTGAAGATCAGGATATTTGGTCATTACATCTAAATAAGATAAAAAAAAATTGATAAAATTGTGCTCCAACATATAAGATTTAATAGAGCAAGTAAACAACAAGTAATGAAGAGAGAACAAACTGATAAAATAGAGACAGATATCATTTAAATTATGACAAGATAAAACTGATCATAGCCCTATTTGTCAACAACTTTATTTTAAGGAACACTATTAAGGACATTATATTTACTACATTGTTTCATATTTTATAAATAGTTCATTTTATTGTCTGATAAGTAGACATTACTCCACTTTCTCTCATTTATAGTGATACTATTAAGTATGTCTATATTACTTTGTCCGCATGGAATAGTTAATTTGGGCTAACGGTAACACATAACGGAAGTTCTCAAGAGCAAAGAAAAAACATGATTTTTAAACATACTTCATTGGTGCTCCACTCCTATTGGTCTTAGCGAGATGATATATATTTCTCGATAAGTGATATATCTAACACTGAAATAATTTTTCAAATCAGACCACTAGTTCCTGAGATTAGCACATTCAACCAACTAAACAAACAAACCCTCCAGCTTTATAATATAACTACTCTTCTCTCATACTTAGCTCGAGCTGTAATTCAAATTACAATAACTTTTGATAGAGTGGACCTATTTTAATGAAACAAAACTAAGTTACTCTCGAGGATGTGCCTTATGAATTTCCTGATAAGGTTTTTTTGTGAACCCAGTACTTTACCAGTGATGCGTGTTCATTCAAACAGACAGACAGACATTTCTAAAAATGTTTTAAATGTATTTGATTACTTATTCCTGGACACCTGCAACAATTTTTTTCACGAAAATCGAAAAAGTACACCCTTATATAGATTTACATTCTTGTTACATGTATAGATATAAATATTTTGTTCATCTATTATGTATAAATTTATAACACTATTATTTTGCCAAGCGAGAAAAATAAGGAAAACCAGTTATTTGTTATTATTTAACTTTGCTTTAATATAAATTGATGCCTGTAGATTCACTGAGTGTATTTTTTTCATCATCATAAAAAGTATCCTTTATCCTTCTCTGGGCCCTGGTATATATACATCTGTCTACATGTTATAAACTTCCTTATAAACAGATACCAAACAGTTATGCATTTATAGAGGAAAGCATTATCAATTATTTTTATTGTTTTAGTTACTAATATTTCACTGTCTTTCTATTACTAGATTCAGGTTTAACTTTTTCAGGTACACTAGAACAAATAAACAAAAAAACATTTTTTGTTGCAGTAAGTGGTAGCTGCCTATCTATTCCAGGCGGAGGTACAAAGTAACGTCTAGTATAATATTTATTGATGAATTTCCGAGCAGAGTAATGCCTTCTTCAATCAAAAATTTATAGTATTATAATATGGAGTGTGGATATTAATATGTATTTTAAAGAAGAAATGTAAAAAACTATTGCTTTAGAAAATAATAACAGGAATGCATTGATACAATGCTCAAATTATTGCTAAAATATATATAACAATATCTTCAACCAGGATGGAAAAATAAGTACTTTCTATTAATGTTATAATGAAACAAATTTCACAATATATATTCATTATAAAATTGTTCTAGACCAATGGTAACCATACAAGCCCTATTTGTTAATGTTTTCATTATATGCAAATATTAATTTTATTTAGTAAGTGTGAGTTAAGTAAGTATTATTAGTTGAAAAGAAAGTAAGTTGTTCAAAAAAACCTGGTATTTACACTAAGCCTTTTTAATTGATACAAAATATAATTTATAAGGCATTATTTTAAAAACAAACAGCATTTCCTCTAATATATAATTAATTTTAAAACTCTACTTTCAATGAAAAGTAATGATCATTTCATATTACATTATATGTTAAATGTAATTTATTATTATATGTTAAATTTATACTCTTACAGAGTGAAGATTAAGTTTACCTCATATAATGGGCTATCAAATATAGAAAAAAGTTTCATATCACATCAGTGATACCTGAAATTAGCACATTCAAACCCTACAATTTTAATATTATTTCAATATTAGCACAGATGGTCAGAATTATGTAGTTATTTCCAATGAGACTAGGTCAAAATAGAAAATAGCAACAATTTACTTGAATATCTAATAAACACAGCACCACAAAACTATGGTAGTTTATATATACATTATTATGAAATGAAATTATTAAAAAAATGTAGGCATAAACATAGCACAGCAATAATCTGGTTGACAAAATATATTTCTTGGGTGAAAATGGATAATGTAGTTAATGATAATCAAATGATGTACAATAGAGTAGTAGGACCCAAACAATGTTGATTTAGCTAATGCATTATTTTCTGCTCTACTTGAAAATGAATATTTGTGGTATGTTTGTCATATCTGTGATGATTTTAATATATTTTTTAAACATTTAAATTTAAAACCTGCTATATTTGATTTATAAATATTAGTCAACTAACTACAGATCTACAAAAAGTAAATACTTTTTATGATGCATGGATTAGGACTGTAATCGATAAAAAAAAAACAAATGAATAAACCACTATGTATTATGCATGCCGTAACGTACATATCAAGTTCATAGGAAAAAACAAGGTATTAAAAAACCTGTTTTTAAGTGACCACGACAGTGTATTTGTTCTAGTTAGGTATAAGCTATAAATAATATCAGGAACTAAATACTGTGATAATATTTATATTAGAATTATGTTGCGAAATACTAAACTATATATTTTTCACATACCGTTTAGAACAAACTCACATAAGCAGTTCATAATAATATATCGTCTTGGAAACAAATATAGATAATTCAACAAAAATAAATATTTTAAATAATAATACTCACATTACGATACTTTTTCCGTTTTATATACTCGTGGAAACCGTAAAACACTTGTATCATACGTAGTACCGTATTCAATATGAACGCACAATAGATCAAATGATATCAGTAGAGATTATATTACTATATTTAAAGCGACACTATTTCGTTGAATTGTATTGCAAACAAAATCTTCAATCAATACAATTTATTATCTTATCTTTAAAACTATTACACAGCACAGATTCAGATTGAACCGAGAAAAATTATCAACTCCCGGTGTATTTTCTAACAACTTCACAATAACCGGCAGAAACAACTTTCTGAAGAAAATTCACATTTGTATAGTCTATTTAAAACTGCACGATTTTTCTAATTTAACAGTTTTATTGATATGAATACAATGAGGAATAATATTATTCAGTATATTGCGCGACCTTTTACTGCGCTTTCTGTTCTCAATCATTTAGAACCAAAACAAAGCTATGAACGCCATCTGTTAGCGGTAATTATGTATAATATAACTATGTATGAAATATATTAGAAGAATTTATAGTTGTCTCTGATTTCTCTCCTCTTTACCTTCAACTTTTTAATAATGGCGTCTCGTAGTTAAGTATTCTGCCAGTGTCAAATCAGTCAATTGATATCACTGCTTATTGATAATCCTAGTAAAGTCTAGACACTTGTCTCCGAAGTTGGATCTATTCCAGACTGTAGTATAAAGATAAATGTAGAAATAAGGTAAAAGGAGTATTATAAAGTCTATGAGTAAAGCTCTAATTTTTGATTTTGGTAAAACCAGTAAAATAAGTTTTGGCAAAAGAAAAAACCTACAAATAGTTGATACTAATAAATTGAAGATCTTTCTGAATATGCGAACGAGAAATGTTTCTCTTTCAGCTATTCGGTGTAATTCACCGATGACGGTTTACTTTTACTATAATAAATAGTCTATGATTTAGTTTTATAGGCTAGATCACGCTGGGCATGACATACAATGAGTATGCAGTGGTTCAACTTATAAGGGATCTTGATGAATCTTAGCATATTGGCTGTCTACCGAATACTTTATATAATTATATCTTTCTATACCTATCATATATCGGTTTTTCACATAATCATGAAAGGTTCTGGACAACAAGTATTAAAAATAGCAACTGGATACACCAACTATGACCGCTAGGTTGATTCAGTACACCGTGTAGAAGAGACGCATAAAACAGTTTTTCAAAAAGTAATATGTTATGCATACTATTTGACGATATATATATATAGTATGGTATATATATATATACTACCAAACCAAGTAATCGAACATTGCGATGTTTTTAATAGTTACCAAATCTTAATACATAACAAGTACCGATCAGTACATTGCCATGTGAAACTTATACTATCTGTTCAGCTGCAGATGACGTAGTTTATTTTCACCGATTCTTCAAGTGGTTGATTAATATGTTCGATTAATGACGTTATACTGAATGTATTGACTATTTGTAGTTTTTTAATATTTATGTGCATAAATATGTGTCATATATAATACCCATAGTTTACCTATTCAAGTAGCGTAACTATAGGGTGGCAGAGCTAGCAAACTGCAAAGGGTCCCCGGTCCGATGGTGACCCCAGCCTAAGATAATACTGCTTGGTAACTACTTAATGAGTTACTAAAATTAAAATAACAAATGCGGATTTTAATGGAGCCTCATACAGTGATTTTTGGTGAATAAGCTTTTGGACTTTGTTAAAAACCTAACACTATTACCTAAAAACCTGTTTTTGGTCTTAGTGAGCTTGAAACATGGAATGACCAATTAATTGCTGTTTCTAGTATTTAAATTCTGTTGGCCTTTTACTTAATCCAGCTTATCTAATTTTTAACATCAAATCATAGAAATCATTCCTAGCTCATTATCAAGGTAATTTTGATATTGTATGTTCAAACCATTGTTAATTTTTTAAGGTTTCTAATACGTTTATTTTTATACACAACATGAAAACATCAGACTTTTTACAAAGTGCTCACTTTAATAATTGTTTTTCTTCCATAATATTCACTACTGCAAATAATTTTATTTCGCTCACAAATCGCACGTTGTAGCTGACATAAAAAGTTGTTCTCGCATACTAATGCATGCATTAAGGTGGTGCGCTCATACTAATAGGTGAATATTTTTACGTCTGGCCTGATGTTTGACCCTTACAATCTGTCTGACTGATGAAATATAGTTTTGTAATAGTTATCTTGTAAAACATTCAAAAATCAATCATTTTAAAATAAGTGAAGTTCATTAATTTTTTTGTCTGCTTTAAAGCGTCTGGTAGAAGTTTTGCCCCTCGGAAAGTGTCTGGCGATACTGGATCCTACTTTAGAATGATACTAGCCGGCCCGGCAGACGTTGTCCTGATTATAAAAAAATCATTAACAAATTATATACCAAAACCTTCGTTATGAATCTCTCTATCCACTGGTGAAACCCGCATGAAAATCCGTTCAGTAGTTTTTGAGTTTATCGCTAACAGATAGACAGACAGACGCGGTAGGGGACTTTGTTTAATACTATGTAATGATTATACACAACATATTAAAAAAACAACCATTTAAATATAAGTAGCTCTTATTTCTAGTCGAATTTCTCTCCTGATATCTCTATACATCGCTCCGAGACTCGAACTCTGTGAGTGCGAAAGCGTTATAAGTACATAAAAGACTAGTCAAAGCATAAGGTTCCATTTATTTAAAAATAAGTTGTCTGGCAGCTCTGGATTCTTGGACTAATACTGGTTATCGCAATTACAAATTTAATTTCTAAGCTTACCATTATCGATCTTGTTTTGAATTAATATATTGTTTATCACAATAAAAACATAAATATTAGTATTTATCCTTTAATAACTGAAGCGCATAAGTATTTATCTGTGGGCCATGTGTATCCATAAAATTTTATTGTTTCGCAACAGTACGTGCTTAACAATGAATTTTAAAGTGATAAAGGTATGACACTACTACACTTCTTCTTTAGGCGTATTACCTATTGCTCAATATTGTATATAAAACATCCGTGTAAATATTCCATTTAAATTGTTGAAAATAATTACTCTAGTGCAGTGAAGAAAATGACTTCGAAATATCATCTGTTAACATTAGGACTAATTCTCACCGCTGCTGTAAGTAATGATGTACCGACATAATTATTTTGTCTTTTTTTTTTGTGTAAAGTAACGATTTTTCTTTCCGCGTAGGTATGTTCAGTTTCTTGTCAAAATTCGTACGGTCCTCCAAGCTATGGCAACGGTTATGGGTATAATCAACCACCTATCATTATTAACAGAAAAGGAGGTGATGGAATTGATCGTGACATTATTTATCCGATACTGCTTCTGATGCTCTTAGGAGGAGATGGTTTCGGCTTGGGCTATTAATCATATTAGTCATAGTATTAATTGTTAACTAACTTGGACATGTGTATAATATTATAATCAGAATAATAAGTTTTCAACTTAATATTTATAAATCTATCTGTCATAGATAAAAATATATATGAAAATGCCAACAAAAATATTATTGTAATCATGAGTATAATTATCTAAGAATAATTGATAGCTATTGTACTTTAAAGTTTAAGGCTATAATTATAACTCTAATTATTTAATATGTTGTAATATAATGGATGTAATCAATGAATATTATTTATATGGATAATGTATGGTTGTTTACATATATGAGATTCATACTTCCTATAATACTTATTATACTCTTTGATTCATACACTGACGCGAAATTCCTCGGTAGTTGGCATATTTGCCGGTAGATAGCGCTGCATCACTTAATTTAACTTCAGTATCATTTAATCGATCATCATGAAAATTGGTACGTGTATATATTTGAACACGGACAATATTTACACAATATCAATGTCCTTATAACACACCTATTTATATATTATAACAACAATTACAAACGCGTACGAAGCAGCGGGCATGGCTAGTTTCATATAAATAAATTAGACCCGCAAAGAAGCAGGCGTCAAGTACCTAACAGTCGCCTATCTCTAGCAGTAGTTTGTAAAATATAGTTAAAAAAATATTTCTCTATATTTATTATAAAGAAGAACAATTTTGTATTTATGTAATGTTTCGCTTTTACTATATAAACTTTGGGTAAGGAATTATTTCAAAAATACAGAGTGGTCTTGATCTATCTAGCTCACAATTTACTATGCCTTTAATTGTCAATCTCAAATGAATCCACATTATGAAGGCTAGATATTATATATTACTAGTCATACACATAGACTGTGGATGGTAGAATAATTTAATATAAAAATAAAAACTGCCAGTAACACTTGACCATTTCTAGGACGAATCTGAAATTTTGAAACATCGCCTTGTCGGTCTCTAATATGTAAAAATCAGACTAGGCATATATTCGTTACCTCTCTATATGTCTGGAGATCTCGTTCGTAAAAATAATGATAAATGTGTAAACCAGTAACTTGTTATCGTTAACGTTGTTCTTCAACCATAGACAAAAATGTAATTATGGTATATCTGTGCCTCTATGTATATGTCTGTATGTATCTATGTATACGCTGTCTGTGACAAATTCAATTCTGTTATCTGTGCAATGGATGCTAAACTAAATATTTTTTGAGGAAAAAAATCGAGACAGGTGTGGAATATGTCAATATTATAGTTTTTATGATAACAATGTCGATATGTATAAATTAATTTTCAAATACTATTGGCCATTCCGTCTAATATTTACTTTAAAATGAAGCTGATTCCGACGAAAATTTAATCTTATCATATTGATTAGATTAATCAAAATTTTATCCGTTCAGTATTTTCTGTGTAACCGTAACGAATTATGATTTAAAAACAATAGCTCACACGAGATGTCTGATTTTACGTGTATTGAAGAAGCACCGAGTTATCCCCTTCATGAATGTGTGTTTCTCGGAGACGTGCGCAAACTATCATCGTTATTGAGAAACAATGACGTGACTTGTAAGGATAAACATGGTAATACAGCATTGCACCTGGCTGTAATGTTAGGACGCAAAGAGTGTGTGCAACTACTCCTGGCACATAGTGCTCCGGTTAAAGTTAAAAACTTGGCTGGCTGGTCGCCTTTAGCCGAAGCTATCAGTTATGGAGACCGACAAACCATATCATCGCTCGTCCGGAAATTGAAACAGCAAGCCCGTGAGCAAATGGAACAGAGGAGACCCGATTTGATAAGAGCACTCGGTCAGATACAAGACTTCTATATGGAACTCAAGTGGGATTTTCATTCATGGGTACCTCTTGTGTCACGAATCTTACCATCAGATGTGTGTAAAATATATAAATCTGGTTCTGGAATCCGGTTAGATACCACCTTAGTAGATTTTAGTGATATGAAGTGGGAAAGAGGAGATATATCTTTTATATTCCAAGGCGAAAAACAACCAAGTGAGTCACTTACTGTCCTTGATAATAAATTAAAAGTTTACCAAAGGGTTCGATACGAAGAGACAGAAAATGAAATAGAAGATGAAGTAGACATTCTTATGTCAAGTGATATTTTGGCAGCTCAAATGTCCACAAAAGGAATTTCATTTGCTAGAGCACAGTCTGGGTGGATATTCCGAGAGGACAGAAAAGAAACAGTAGCAGGATTGTATAAAAGTGATATATACACTATCACAGGTCTTGTTTTGGAATCAAGGAAAAGGAGAGAGCATTTATCGACAGATGATTTACAAAAAAACAAAGCTATTTTTGAGAGCCTAACAAAAGGACATACACATAGTCTAGACATAAATGGGGAACCAACTCGGCGGGCATCTTTGAACCCGCCACCAGAGTCTAGTATTGACTGGTCAGCCTATATAACATCATCTCCTGGACAATACCCCAGTCTGGGTAGAGACCTGGTTTATAAAGAATCATCTAGAAATTTTAGAGCGACCTTAGCTATGAGTGATGACTTTCCACTCAGTGTAGAAATGTTATTAAATGTATTAGAAGTAATAGCTCCTTTTAAACATTTTGCTAAACTAAGGCAGTTTGTTGCAATGAAGTTACCAAGGGGATTTCCAGTGAAAATTGATATACCAATTTTGCCTACGGTCACTGCTAAGATAACTTTTCAAAAGTTTGATTTCCGTGATGATATTCCACCCGATCTGTTTATTATACCTGAAAATTATATAGAGGACCCTTTGAGGTTTCCTGACTTATGACGTTTTGATATTCTAACACTGTTTGATATTAGTGAAAGGCCAATATGGCGATGTGAAGTAAAACGTGGTCGAATGTGGCGAGTGGCACAGTGTAGGTTTGCAACTCACAACTTGCTCTCCATTGAATTCCCCATACTTTTCGGCTTGGGCAGTTCATACTCTAGCCATTGCATTCTATATGTTGAATGACAAATTTTAAAGTATTTCAAATTCTGGTAATGTCTTGTGTTGTAGGACCTGTTTGACAGTGTTAGAATTGTATTTAAGTTAAGTATTTCTTTGAATTGTCAGAATAGAATTTGATATACCAAATTTATGGTCATGTGTATATCTGTAGCAAATTATCATGAGATAGAAAATTTTTCTGATAAATATTAATTAAAACCATGAAATTGAAATGTTAATTATATTGCAGAGTTAATAATTCAACGGAGAATTTGGTATTTGCAAGTTTATAGATAATTGTGTAGTGAATTTAACGAAATTTTAGCATGATTATAATTTTAATCTCAGAGTTGCACTAAAAAGTAACTATTGCATTTTAAGTAATATTTTTCAATTTATTTCTGTATTTTTTGTATATTTGATTTGTTCTGCAAAATTGTATGTCCTCATTATTATTTTTTAAATTCTGATTTTAAAATCTATTTAATAAATTAATAGTTGTAGATACTATTGTAGTGTTTGAATTGCTTGTTCTCATGTTGCATTCACATGGAATTTGCATTAACAATAATATTGTACCTGTATATTGTAAAATATGTTTATTTATGTGTTATATCACTTTGTAAAACATATTTGTGTTTTAAGTAAATTCCAGTACATAGTACATCAACAAGACACTATATTTATTCTTGTTTTAGTGTTAGAAGTCTACTCATCTTTCCAGAATGATGCCAGTGGCCTAATATACACAAGAGATATAAGAAATTATTAATATCATTGTTTTTATATAACTTACTAAATACAGTTGAATATACAGCAAAGGGAATATGACACTGAATCATGATATAATTTCTTTATAAGGTCTTATTATGCATGTAGTATTTACATACTTCTCAATGTACATCCAGTTACCTAGAGGCTTTTAGGATGCTATTTACAAACAGAAATAAAGATTTGGTTTTAGATTATAATGATTTTAACGTTAGGCACGCCAAAAGAGTATTAAAAATTCACTAAAAAAACGATTCAAATATAAACATTAGAAAATATCCTATTAGGAAAATTTGCTTAGAATCCCTGGATTGTCATATTGATATCTCGAGAGTAGTCAAGAGTTCTATATAAGTGTCTTTACAATTATTAAAACTATTATCATAATCCAATATTTTCTAATAAGTAGGTTGTTATCTCCCGACTATCTCATGATAACCTTTCAGGTACGTCTGTAAGACAAACATTTGATGACATCTGTTCTTTTCTGATGTCACTCATATACATGGTCATTATATCATTTACCACCTAACACCTTTTACCAATAAATTCAAAATATGTTAGGGTATTAAACATTATTTAATTATATATAAAGCTAGCGGGCCGGGCGGACGTTGTCCCACCCTGATAGTAAAAAAAAAACTTTAACAAATTATATACCTAACTTCCTCGTGCTTCACTTTACTGGTGAAACCTCATGAAAATGCGTTCAGTAGTTTTTGAGTTTATCGTGAACAAATAATATTCAGTGATGATTTGAACTTCTTAAAATAATATAGTTTTGTTCGAAATTAAAGTTAAATAATAATATATCGGAATTTCATTATCTAACAATAATTGGTATCATAAAAATCTAGTATTTGAATTTTTTTACCATTCATTATGCTAATAAACTATGGTAGGTAATGGTTCATTGATAGCGTTCTAACACAACACTGAGGAATTGAATGTAAAATTAGGACGTCTCTATTTTCGTTGAAGGAATAATTTGTACAACCATGGCGTGGTGTATGGTAATTTTAGTATCTACATCATCTAAAGCGATCTGATCGATTTTGACGATCACCAAGCACTGTGTTCCAATAGCTGTAATTTTCAAACGACGTACGCTTCTTTGTAATCTCTCCGATTTACACAGTGACGTAAGATGCTAAACTAAAAAGTAAAGAAATTAGTCTACTAAAGTGCGTTAAAGCAAAAAATATAAATTTATATCGATTTTTCTACTCATGTTTT
Organism: Antheraea yamamai; assembly: GCA_036509395.1. Classification (NCBI taxonomy): domain Eukaryota; kingdom Metazoa; phylum Arthropoda; class Insecta; order Lepidoptera; family Saturniidae; genus Antheraea; species Antheraea yamamai. Next base: position 14,439,743 of record AP028438.1, read on the forward strand.
TTTGTATTGTAAATTTCAAAATTGTTAAGGAACATGACATATGAGACGTGGCATGCTACGTGTTTCTTTTTAAATTAAATACTTCTTTTGTTGATAACGGAATTCTCTGAAAAACGTAAATAATGATACTAGCTAGAACTTTATATAACTGCCTTTATTGATACTTAATATGATATACATTGTAAAATGATAGGCGCAGGGGGACACAGATTAACATAAAAAGTGTGTAATGCCCTATTGTAATATTCTATGTAGGTATCCAACTTGTACAAGGTTATATGGTTCATAGTAGATGGATTGAATAACAATATATGTATATACATACCTACCATTACATGCATAACTTATAGATTCATAATTGTTCGTCACCGATATGATAACAATCTATACCCATTATACTTATAATTATGGATTATGATAAATGGTTTAGATCATTATGAGTAATCAACTTATAGAAGTTAGTATTCTGTAACAAATCCACAAGACGTGAGTATTTATTATAAAATCGAATTGGTTTTACGAGTGTTTATGTGGTTTACATTCGTTGAGAGCTAAATTGAATATATAAACCTATCTATTTATCAGCACACCATGTACTAACAAGGGATTCCTAAGAATAAAGAAGTGTTCCATCCTTTCTATTTACCCTAGTAGTATGTAAAATGTACTGTAGAGTAAAAACTCGATATTATTCGTATTTCGAGTAATGTGCGTAGTTTAATATTGTGTAGTGAATTAGATAATGGAGTAATAAAAAAGTATTATATCTATGTTAAGTCAATTAGATTGTGATTCTTTTCTCGCGTAGATATTTTAAAGGCACGGACAGTGCTCCCGAAAAGCCAGGAAATATAAAACAATCTATTTAGATTGAATTCGCTCTGTATTAAAAGGAACTTAATTTACTGATAATTTAATAACGTTTGTATTAAAATGGGTATATACAAAATAAATAGAAAACAAATGTGTTTTAAGTAGATTACACCTGTGTCAGTAAAGTCTTCGAGTCCATGCATCGTTGTATAATAAACCTTCAAAGTAGGCTACTATATTATAACTGTTGATATACACGTATTTATTTCGAATTTTAACAATAAATCCACGGATTTATTATACATACACTTCAGACTACACGGAGTTCGAATCTATACGATTTAAATATAAACTTTTAGGTACACTCGACAATAAAATATAAATATCCCACCAAAACATACATTGTACGCATAGTTTTATTCTTGCCAATAAATTTGTGTTGTCCACTAAGAATAAACTCACTGTACACGATGAAAAATGACAATTATAAATGTATTGAGGTTTTATATTCTTTTATTTCCCCATCTTATTATACCTTGTATGTGTTTGACTTTAAAAATATGATTCAAATTATAGGTTACCTTTTACTTTGTAATTTTGTAGGAATATGATGCTTACTAATATTACCGTGGAATAGAACATGAAATAAAAACAATAAAATATTATCAATTTTTATTTACGAATAAATTATTCATAATAATAAATTTATTAATAAAAATTTACTGAACTTGACAAACATGAACATGTTTCAACGGAAATTAGTAAGGGAAGAATAAATTATTTAAAAAAAGTTAAAGAAATATGCATCACAAATGTAAAGGATCAGTTACATGCATAATTATGAATTAAGGATTAGTTACAGCCAAACGAGACATGCAAATATTTGTTTAGTATTTCGAAAAATGTGTTAGAAACAAAGAAAAACTATTTGAAAGACTTGCGCGACTGTATAGTTGCGCCGGACACAATCCCAGCCGAAGATTCTTCGAAACCAAGTGTTACCACACGTAGAGATACCGTCGACCGACGAACTACACCAATAAACTTTATTAACCCCTCGGCTGATCTTTTATGATACAGATCCAGTGGCGGATTTACCAGTAGGCAGTAGCCAAGGGCGTCATATTTTGAGAATTTTTTTTTTAAGTTTCTTACAGAAATTTAAAAGTTTCACATTTATAACTCTAGAAAGTGACCCATCGACACTATAGTTGACAATCATAGTAATTACGCGATAAGGATAGTGTAATTAGGTAGATAGAGCACAAACAATAATGTTGTCATTTCACTGGCAGAAAAAATGTAATTAATATGATTATAAACTAGAATGTCGAATTTTAAAGGTCCTTGGGGATGGCAAAATTTGAATAGCCTACAGGCGGCAAACCTCTAAATCCGCCACTGCACAGATCTTAAGATGGCGGTTCATATTTTAAATAGCTATGCTTTTTTTTAAATTATACATTACACAATTTGTTATTGTTAAATTTTATACTAAATACGGTATTTCTTTTTAAACTTATGCTGCCAACAGTCTGTTGACCAGTGCATCATAAGGTCTACATTCGTTTGCATGGAGCTTAAACCCTTATAGTTTTGTATAATACAGGAGTTAATTGAATCTAACAAATGTAATTGAAAATTTTCAGTATTTTAAATACACAACTAGTAATTTAATTCTGACATTTTAAGTTTGCAACTAAAAACACTTTTTTTCTTTTAAGAAAAAGAGAAACTATAATATAAATTTAGCCACTCCAAAGATCTCATTAACAATTTGTTATAGAATTATTTATTTATATATAAACGTTACTTGCAAATGAAGCATTAAAATTATCTAAAAATTTAAAATATGTGTACACAATCAGATAATGTTATGAAATAATAGAAATATATATATATATTATCATCGAATTAGGGTGGTTCCTAATTTAAATGGAAATAATTATTGTCAAATGTAAGGTCGGATATTAAAAAAAGGTTGTCTACCTTGTTCTGGTATAGCGTCAATGAGCTGAAATAAAATGCAAAAACAATTAACGTCAAATATAGTTCAAGGGACGAGTATCTCAATAGAATTAAGCTTTTTAAAACGTAATATTAATATTTATAAGACTCGAGCTAGTTTTAGTTTTGCGGGGTGGTAGGGTGTCTGTTTGCGGGGTGGTAGGGTGTCTGTACTGCGGGGTGGTAGGGTGTCAGTACCCGACTGGATCGCGACCACCGTACACCAGGTGGAACACCCGCCATAGTGGCACGTTTTGGCGTGTCGCGTTCCGGGATCAGCCGGTGTATATCCAGCAACGGGGGGGGGCTGTCCCTGACTGGGTCGCTTTCAGGCCGGCATGACAGCGGCGACCGGCGATGGATAGTATGTCTTTCGGTGGTCGCCATTGTTTTTGGATTGTACTGTGCTTACCATCAGGCACAGTACAGTCACTTTGCCGAGCTACAATAAAAAAAAAGAAAAAAAAAGTTAAATTTCCAGATGTGTCTATATCACAAATCAAATTAGTTCGCGAATCCACACCATAATCTATATATATAAATAGGCAGTAGGAAAACGGTTCAGAACAACTCCATCCTCTGTTTCTCAGCCGACTTTCTTCATTCTTTTTATTAGTTTCGTAGCCATTGAAGAGCTTTAGTGTTATCAATAAATTGGAAAAAGTTTTTTTTCTCTGTGGTCGAAGTTCGACAACTCGTAAGCACTCGTATTATAAAATTCGTAGTAAGTCGTGTTTGTTCAATTATGAAATAAACCACAGTGGATAACTTGAAATACTTTTAAGAGATTATGAATTCACATCCTGTCTACACTATGTCGATAAATAACAAAGATTTAAAGGAAAAGGGTAAATAACGTTGTACCGCTGTTTCCTGTATCTTGGGAGCGAGCGTCCTTCGAAAAGCCGAAAGCCGTTTCGTGTAACCGCTGGCGACGCTCACACCGCTCTTTATCGATTCGGATGAACTCGAAAACACCGATTCTGGAGTATAAAATCGTTATATATAAAATTCTTCTGTTCGTGTGTATGTGACTGAACGCCTCCTAAAAGGCTTGACAGAATTTATTAAAAAAAAAAAAATGGGGTGTGTTCAGGTATTGAAAAATGGTTTAGATTCACAATTGGACTCGGTACATGGCGTTGCGGTAGCATTTTAGGATTGTTTTATTATCAAGACTGGACAGCGTTCGCCGTGCTCGCCAGTAGGCTTATAAAAGGATGTTTTCAAATACAGCATCATCTATAATAATTTAGCTATACAGTCTATCTTTTCTCTTTCTGGTTAGACAAAAAAATAACAAAGAAATACTTTAAAAGTAACGTTTTTCGAGTTTTTTCAACCAGAAACTAATTAATGTTGCAAGAAGAATACGTTCAATTCAACAGCCATTTCAGTAAAAACTGCGAAAATTGATGATAATTGTTCGCTTTTATATTGATATATCGATATCTCTTTTATATTGCTATATACGCGTGAAAAACTTAGTACCCGAAGATAGTTAATACAGTGAAGTAAAATGGAATAAGTCTGTTTTAATAAAAAGTAATTATTTAATTTATTAAAAAAAATATTAACTTTGATGTATATCATTTTATTGAAAAAAAAATATATCTACGTAGTCTTTTCGGTGACATTGCGACTTCATTCAGTTTTATGCTAATTATTGTAGTTCATGATGCTATTACTCCGTTTGTATTGAAATAATTTTATAACATATTTTATAAAAAATACCAAATTAACTACGAACTTCTTTGAATGCTTATTTAAACGAATTTTTGTTTCAATACTTATCCCTACTTATAGAATAGACTTAAAGCGCTTCATTTATTTTTAAGATAAAAAGTCGAACGTGTAAACATGGCCAACCTTTAAATTTCCCATTGGCATTTTCCCAGAAAATTGAATTTTCGAGTTACATTTTTGTACTAAAAGTGCGATAAATATATTAACGTTATGAGCTGTAAAAAATACACCACTTCCGAACGTTCAAAATATATTTGGACCATTCTATAAATCTTTCCAGATATCCCAAAATAATACGTTGTAACTAATAAAAGAAGTATGGTGACCCATCGATGCGTGGGAAAATACGCACACATTGAAACTATATCTGCTCTGACTATTGCAAGTAAACGAAATGCTTTTAAAAAGGAGTATTCATCGAATCTTCCTCTTTCTTTAAAGCGCTGAGTCATGAATAATAAGTAGCAAGCTAATAGTTACAATGAATTTTCTCAAACTAACAGATCTTATTATTCGTTATGGTAACATACACGTTTTAGTTTATATAATAGATTGAAATAAATACCATCAAATTCGATAGGAGAATCCTTCACGGCAGTAGATGACGCGTCAGCAACAATCCTGTAAGTACATTTTCATAATTTTACAATAATGTAACATATTATTCTTACACAGCTAATAAATAAATTATCGAATAATGTAACACAGCTAATAATAAATTATAGAAGATATAACTATTTTGCTGTTCATGATCTGCTGTCCGTTGTTATTATTGACAATGGTGTTATCAACGTCCAAACGAGTAATCATTATGCGACAACCAATAGGTGTGATAGAGACTCTACTCAAGAATTCACGATCCGAAAATCCGAAAAGTCGTCAAAAATAAGCTAAATATAGCCAAGGTTTAACAAGGCACTGTCGAAGCGCTTATGACGTATCTTTTTGACGTGATAACGGCTTATTAATCGACTTTGTCCGGTTGCTTGCACTGCACGCGCGTGACTCATTGTCACGTTCCGCCGGAACGCTCGGTGCAAGCGAGAGCGCGGAACAAGTGATAGGGAGACGCAATAGGCCTAAGCGTTCGGCTTGTATATTGAATATTCGATTCAATTCATATCTTCTATACATATAATAAGAATGTAAATCTAACGTGTCTAACATTTCGATTTTCGTGAAAAAAATTCTTGCGCCTAGGAATAAGTAATAAAATTCAATTCAATAATTTTTAGAAATGTCTGTCTGTTTGTATGTATGAACACGCATGACTGGGTTCAAAATAAAACCACATAAAGAAAATCATAAAACATAATATATCTTCGAGAATAACTTAGTCTATGTGTCACTAAAATCGTTCCACTCTATCAAAAGTTATTCTAATTTTAATGACGACGCGTGTTAAGTTTGAGAGAAAAGTATATAAGTAAACGGACTTAATACATTCAGATGACTATATCAATCACTGTTTTTTACATAAGGTTCCACGCACACGAAGTAGTGGGCATTACTAGTGTAATAATATGCATGCAATTTTTCATCAATGTTTTCTTATTAGGTTATCACGTAAAATTATCGCCCGGAAAGTGTAGTCCGGTGAAGCTGTTAAGACCTTGCTGGGTCGATAGCGTAGTAAGTTCGAGAAAAAAAAAATCGTCCGTAAACCGACTTTACAGACAAGCAATTTTAGTTATAATATAATTGAATACCTCTGTATGAAGAGGTGCAGTCGTCGCTGGTGGCGGGAGAGGTGCGAGCCGATGTCGGTGGTGGCGACGAGCGCGGCGAGGTGCGCGGTCGCGGCCGGAGCGAACGCGCACGCATCGACGAGCGCGTGCAGCGCGCTGTACGCCGCCTCCGCGTAGTCACGGACCCACACCGACATCTACATTATTACACGAATTTTCTTTCCCATACGTTAACTATATCATTATCATACCCTGTATTATAACATTATGTATAAAAAAAAAACGTAAATATAATAGTCCTCTATTATATTTACGTTTTTTTTTATATCATTGGAGGCAACGAATAGGTGGGTCAACTGATGTTAAGTGATCACCACCGTCCATAGACACTTGCAGCAACAGAAGAATCGCAAGTGCGTTGCCACCCTGTATTTGGGGGAGTGGAGTGGGGAAGGGGGGAGGGGGTTATCCGACGCTCTCGCTGATCGAACGAAACGCAACAATGGAAGCACTGTTACTTCACGTCGGTTTTCTGCGAGTGGGTGGTACTACCCCGAGCGAACCGACCCATTCATGTTGAAACCAGTAATAGCATTAGCGTAGCTCTACCACCTTCTAAAATCGCATTGTCGCATCGCATCGTGACTTGCATTGGGGTCCAAGTGTTTCTCATAACACTTTAGCATATGCTGGGCTGGATTCCATTTCGTAATGCTGCGATGTGAACATTTCTATCCACTCTTGTATATTTGTAAATAACGCATTATGAATAAAATATTTATTTATTTCTTTCTTTCTTATCATTACATAGTATAAAACAAAGCCCTCTGCAACGTCTGTCTGTCTTTTCGCGATAAACTCAAAAACTACTGAACGGATTTCCATGCGGTTTTCAGCAATAGATAAAGTGATTTATGAGAAAGGTTTAGGTATACCTATAATTTGTTATTTTTTTTTTATTATCAGGGCGGGACAACGTCCGGTGTGCCTACTTATTTTTTTTACAAATGAATTCATTTTCACTTTTTCGTTTATTCTTATTCAATTTTTTTTATCCAATGTTTTTATACCTCTATATACAATCCATTATTTTTTTCCATACCCCTCTCACAAACACATAAAAGCACCTTTCATTCTGAAAAAAAAAAATTAGAATGCCCTAGTGATATGTGAAAACTAAATTAACACGAGTGAAGCCGAGAGCAATAGTTATTTTAATATACAGTTATTAAAGATTAAAAAAAACAACATTTTATTATATGCGTTCTACGTTTAGCGAGATGTAAAGTGAGGTAAGCGGTTAGATGCGCATGCGCAGGAGAACGCTAGAACTAACTTGAAATATGCGCCAGTCGTCCACGCCTTCGATGAGTTTACGAGCGCGTCGACTGTTCTGTTTGACGACGTCGCGTGCGTTCTGCAGCCGCGCCTCCTGACGCACTCTACGCTCCTTAGCGTTCTCCAACTCCATCTCACTCTCTGATCTGCTCGTATATTTTAACATTAAACATATCAATACAATCTAATTTTAAGGTAAAACTTCTTTACGCACGCTTGACTTGGGGAGTAAGCTGGTGAATGCATCACGAGAGCGTTACGAAAACGTGTGATCGGGCGAGGCGAACGGAAGTTGAGAGGGAGATATAAGTTAGTGAATAGAGAGAGTTATAAAAACCTATAATAAATTTAAATATTTGTAGAAAATAAATGTATTTATTATACATGTACACATTATATATACATACATATAGATGAAGCTAAAGAAGTTTTATTTCAGTCGTGTGGTCTAAAGCACACTTGTCTTTTTTTCAACTAATTGTTAAAATACAATTTCCTATAAGTAAATTGGAGATTAAATAAACAACTCTAAGATTATATTAAGTCCCGTAATGCGATATACAACGCCATCTCTTATAACAAAAGAAAATAACGGGTATTTTGATAATAACGCCATCTATGCGATTGTGAGAATTCTATACACACCCTTATATAGATTTCACCAAACTTCTAGTTCGCTTTGAAGTTGCAACAAACAATTTTTGTTTCAAAACTACAATACTAACTACTCGAACTACTTGAAATTTTGGATATATGTTATCAAGAGTACAGAAAAAGACATAGGGTACCTTTCATCCGAGTACTAAACATTCTCGAGGTATAGGTCGAGTCTAAATTAACGCGAGCGAAACCGCGGGCAAATGCTAGTGTTTATTAAAATAGGGCTCTTTCAATATATCAGCGATATGCATGCACCTGTTCATATATGTTTTGTTTACGACGCCGTTACTTGCTGCAACATCGGGACGAACCACAAATTTCGCGATACCTATACTTTGTGATAAACCGGAAACGCTCTGTGCTGAATTAACTTCACTAAATGACCGTATAACGAATAAATGCATTAATTCTAGAATTTGCTTGTCCTTAGACTGTCAAAAACCACAATGGTTTAACCTCCATACAAACGAATGTAGACAACAGACAAATTTGCTCGAATTTTAAAAAGATGATCCGCCATTTTGTGGTCTGGATCTTTAAACAACAGCCGAGGGGTTAATATGAATCCCCTTAATACATTGAGATATATAGTGCAATACGTACTGCTTAGCGGTTAATTGGTTGCATTTGTCGTTCAACATCGTTAGACGCGAGTTCGTGTCGGCGACGAGTTGCTCGAATATCGCCACTTTACTGTTCACCTCCTTCAAGTCATCGCGCATCTCGTAGTACTGTTTCGTTAGATCGTGCAGTTCCTCCATTTCAGGCGCTACGAATAATAATAATAAAAAGTATATAGATCACAAAGTTCTTTGTCAACATTCTCGATACGAATATCTCAATTACTTCTTAATTAGTAGCTAACACGTTCCATGCCACGTGTACCACCGGTGGTACACGTTAATCCTAATCTTTAGGCCGTGTACCACCGGTGGTACACGGTTTGATAACTATTGAAAACGAAAGAATTACACCGGTCAACACGATTTTTGGGTCTAACTTCTACATGTTAAATTTTGGTTTCTCCTACGACAAAAATAAGGAAAAAAATTTTTTTTTTTCGATTAAATTTTGCTTTTGTAGAAACTAGAACAATTTTTAAATTTTCCGGCAAAAATTATTGATTATTTTTTCTACACTTCCACTGTAAATTATAATTAGAAAACATTTTTTTAGATACAAGAGTCTTTTTTATTCAAGATTTGTGATAAACAGTAACATATAGTTGTAAAATAACAAGAAACTAATGTCTAAAAGTGAATATTTTTCGTATTTCTTTTATGCTCATATGAGCTCTCTCGTATTAAACCCCAAATGTAATCTCCCATCATATTCTCGTTGTACTGCCCTTGATATCGCCGTTCAAAGTCCATCATATCTTGGTGAAAACGTTCTCCTTGTTCCTCGAAGTAGGCCCCCATGTTGTCTTTAAATTCGTTCAGATGTAGTAGTAATCTTTTGTTTATGAAATAAATTACATCATACTTATCGTCGTAAATCAGACCAAAGCAAACTTTATGAACTAAATATGAATATTTAAGTGTTTTTCAATGTCTAGAATCAGAATTTAAACAAGAAAAAAGAAACCCAAAAAAAAATTTTTTTTTTTGTTGACCTGTGTTACTTATGTCATATTATGTATGATGCTGTAACGTAATATTGTCATACGTGATGTAGTCCGGTGAAGCTGTGAAGGCTCGTTGAGCCAATAGCGTAGACAGTTCGAAAAAAAGGATGATAATCTAAAAAATACATCTACATGTAATTATGTATACAATATGTTCATACTATCGTCTTTTAGCGGGGATATGTGGTGCATGAAGTGTGCGTGTGCGGCGTGCACTACGCGCAGCGTCGCCTCCAGAGCGGACACGTCACGCTCGCGTCGACCGATCTCCGAGTCGAGTGCGGCGCCGCGCGTGCGCAGTTCCGCTCGCTCCGATGCGAACTGCACACGAAAACATTGCTTAGCTAGTTTTTGGCGGGATCTTATTCTACTATCATTTTTTTATGTCATAGGACGCAAACGAACAGGTGGATCACCTGATGTTAAATGATCACCACCGTAAATAGACACTAACAAGACCAGGCGAGTCGCAAGTGTATTACCAGCCTGTGTTTGGTGGGAAGCGGGAGGGCAGGGGAGGTGGCCCTCCGGTACTCTCATTGACCGAATTAAACGCAACAATGCAAGCACTGTTAGCTCACGTCGGTGTTTCTGTGGGTCGGGTGGTAGTACCGTACCCATAGCGAGCCAACCCATTCACGCTGAAACCAGTAATAGCTTGCATTGCCAGTAATTGTTTTTTTTTTCGAATTCACTACGCAATTGACCAAGCAAGGTCTTAACAGCTTCACCGGACTACTTATTATTATACTATATAATTATTATACTAGTAATTGTGCATAAGTGAAGTTGTATGGAAAATAATACCACGCTGCATGAATTCTGAGATGCCACAAAAATTCCCTGGAAAGTTCTAACAAGCAGCCAGCATATCGTTGCAACATGGCAATAACCACACAACACTTGTAATATTAGTTACTCGACAATGGCATTAATAATATGGAAGATTGGTTGCCACTATAATGCTAGTCCTATACTTGTGTGACGAAACATGGGCTACTTGTCGTACTAAAAACTAACCTCAACATTAATTCTGATAAAGGCACAGCATAATGATCGCACACCTTTACATGGAGTGAAAAAGGTCTTTTTGTCTGAGCATGAGCCGCAGGTTTGGAAGTGGAAGCGTTGCAGCACTGATTTTCAGACAAGACCTACTGTATTACAATAATAACTCAAAGTGAAGGTTTCCATGATCCTATAATGTGTGTAAAAAACGTGGACCCAGTTATCATGCTGCGTCTATCGTCACGGAGTCTGATAGTTCATAACGCATGACGCAGTGATATTTTCCCACACCTAAATTTATTTAAAACATAGGCAACATTTCGTAGCGATACACGCAGATATGGGAGTAGCATTAGAATAAACCATACCACTAAATTGCGGTGATCATCATATTGTTTTCCTTCAGCGAACGCCCTCATTGTAAGGAACCTGCTAATAACACTAATTAGCCGTTACTATAGGTGCAGTACGATTTCTCGGTTCGAGCAACTGTATGAACTTTACTCTTGTAATCTAACTTATTAAGTAAATACTAAACTATAGAGGGCAGCGTTGTGCGATTTTGAGATTAGTAGACAATATTAAGAATCGCTCGTCGCTAAAATCAAGCTGTGCGAACATCGTCAATAGCAGATCTTTTCTCGCGAAGCTCATATCGCTTACGTTCGTTGCACCAATCACAGGGGTTGGTTTTCTAACCAAACCATGCATGGCTTCATGTGATAGCTGCATTTTTTTTTCGTACGCCGTCCAACGAACTTTTTCGTTACTCGTGACCCCACAACGTTCAACAATAAAAAGCGTTCTTTACTAAACGAAATTACCACACAACGAACATTTTCGCGTAACAAACGTTCTTTACAAAGGGAAATTGTGAGTGAGCCGCGGTCTATAACACGTAAATTGAGTGGTATTGTGTCCGGCGGCCACATACGTTACCGGGCTACATCAGCGGTGCGGCGAAACCGAAATAACAAGGTAAGTCGTGCATTATACTGTTGACGAAGTGTTAGCGAACGATTATTACACTACCCAAACGCGCGTAGACACTGTGGTCTGCGTACAAAAGCTATTTTGATTTTAACAAATACCTTGATTTTAAAAAAGGTAACCGATAGCTGCTGCCCAGATTCGTCTTTACCGAGAGATCCAATCATGATATCATATCTGCAAAAAAAAGAGGTTCAATTAAGCTTGACAACAAGTATGCAATATTTTTTTTCGAACTGTCTATACGCTATTAGCCTTGTTCGAGATAATTGTTCAACATGTTTTAGTTTGTCCTTAAGAGATGGCGCCACACTACAGTTAGCTCGCGCTTTCGTGTGGTCGCTGTCTTTTAATGACATGTGGCTGTGGATCAGACATGTTTCAATTAGCCAGGTGCCCCCATATACCTAACTGTCCTCTTGTCCTTTCGTTGCCTTGATTGTTTTATTTATTTGAGGTAGTGTTGGTTGAAAAAGTATCGGTCGACAAAATTTCCGTAAACAAGCCTGGCGGGCCCTCACAGCTTTATCGGGGTTTATATTGCGAGACTTTCAAACAAACTGACATTCGAATTTATATTATTAGGAAGAGTTATTAATATTGTAAATGTGAGTAACCGTTTCTTAAGTTGATCGATGCGTTGTTCCCTCTCGCGTAAGTCGGAGCGCAGCTTCCCGCAATCATCGAACAGAGCTCGCTTCTGCACGCTGAACATGTCGCGACGTGCGTTTATCTCAATTATACGCTCGTTCATTGCCTGTTGTTTTCATTCAAAGATTAAATATAAAAAAACCTCTACATAATATTCGAATTTCTTCCACGTTCGCTTAATAATGTTTCAATAATATCCAAAAAATATTTCACAAGATTAAATTTACCTTTATAAACGTGTTGAGAATTAAAGAATAAATAAATAAATATTAAATATAAAGTTCTTTTGACGCGTTTTGGGAAAAATAATGAGACTGAATTTTTACGATGAGCACGCACACCGACACCTAAAAGCGACACCGTGAAGTTGGTTGATAATTGTCTGTCAAGCTTTCGTGACAACTGTTAACTATATTCAAGGTAGTTATTCAAATATATATGAATTTAGAACATTCCCACGTTTTAGCATTCATAATTTTTTTTTACTTGTATAATGTTTATAAATATAAAAAAAAAAACTAAAATCTTATGACTAAAATTGAAGTTGCATCATTTTCAAATGTAACGAGACTCAATTATATAGTACTAGCGGGCCCGGCGGACTTTGTCTTGCCTTGATAATAAAAAATAAAAATCCTAAAAGTCAACCGCAGCGCCACTTACCGGGTCCAATTCTAAACCATTCTCGGATCCACTGGAACACGCACACAAAACTTTATCAAAATCGGTCCAGCCGTTTAGGATGAGTTCAGTGACATACACACAGACAGAAGAAATATATAGGTATATAGCGGGTGCGGCGGACGTTGTCCCGCCGTCCTGTTAATAGAAAAACCTTGACAAATTATATAACTAAACCTTCGTAATGAATCACTTTATACACTGGTGAAAACTGCATGACTGTCAGTTCAATAGTTTTTAAGTTTATCGCAAACAGACAGAGGCCTTTATTTTATAATATATAATATGTAATAATTAAAGATAAATCTCTTCAAGAAGGGGCTGAAATGCATTTTTCAAGGTCGGCAACACAACAGTGATGCTCTTGGTTGCAGTAGTCCATAGTCGATTTACCATATGGTGGACCGTCTGCCTGTTTGCTTTTTCTTATATCATAGTAGGCAAAAGAACAGGTGGGTCACCTGATGTTAAGTAATCACTACCGTCCATAGACACCAGCAACACTAGAGGATTCACAAGTGCGTTGCCAGCCTTAAAAATTTATGGTGTTTGTTCATTGAAATATAAAAACCCAAGACGCACGCACAGTCTTGAATAAAATTAGCAGTCAAAGCCGTCCGCAAAAGTTATCCAATATACATACATGATTATAGTTATGCGATAAACTTATAATTTTGCAAATTCAACCTTACCTGAATGATTTAAAGTTGTTTTTACAAGGACGCAAGCGACGCGAGACTATTTGAAATGAGTGCATATTTTATGTCGAATGTTTTGTGACATTGAGTTTGCATCTTGAATTTTTATATGCATCAATGTTTTTGGCTTAGGAACAAATAAATAAAGATGTGTGTCGTACAGCGTCGAGGTGCAGACGTTGCTTGTCGAGCGAGAAGGCGGCGTGGTCGAGCCCGTCGAGAGCGCGCGTAGCGTGCGCCGCCCTCAGTCGCAGCAGCGCCTCCTCCACCCGCGCCCTGCGACACGCCTCCCGACACCCCGCCAGCTCCTTCTCACCCCCCTCCACATTCAGCATCGATGATTTTAGACGACTTTGCTGCATATCAAATAAAACACTAATCAGAGACAGTAGTAATAATACTCGTCCAATAGGATAGGCGAAGGAATTAAAATATACTGCCGATTCTAGTCAGAGACATTCTCTTGGTTTCTGTCTTTTCCATTCCAAGGAAAAGGCAAAGGTATTTAGACGATACAGCCAAGTCAAGCGTAATTTTATAATGTCAATTTTCGAGTTGTATACCCACATTTGCGTTCCGCGTATCTATATTCAGAGCGTTCAAAAATATTTATGAGGATTTTTTTTTATGTCATAGCAGGCAAACGAACAGATGGGTCACTTGATGTTAAGTGATCACCACCGTCCATAGACACTAACACCAGGGGAGTCGAAAGTGCGTTGTCAGCCTGTGTTTGGGGGAGAAGGGAGGAAGGGGAGAGGAGAGGGGAGGTGGGACTCCTGCGCTCTCATTGACCGAACGAAACACAACAATGCAAGCACTGTTACTTCACGTCGGTGTTTCTGTGGGTCGGGTGGTAGTACCCCGAGCGAGCCGACCCATTCATGCTGAAGCCAGCAGTAGCTTCAGCGTGACTCTACCACCTTAAAAAGACTGTAATAGATTTTAATCCTTGCAAATAAGCCGGAGCTTTCCATGAATGAAAACAACGTGATGAAATAATAGCACGGTGGTAGGGCTACTACATTCGCCTGGCTAGTAATACCCTCAAGTTGAAAATATGTCACAAAGAACCAATAGATGTGTTACGGCAGCTGCTTTTGAGGGCCAGTCCCCATTTAGTTTTAGCGTATTTACTATCTTATACCACATCATAGTTTAATAATAGATAAAATTATGAGCAAACGCTAAAAGCATAAAAATAGTAGGAATATTAGTTTCAAATGCAATTTCTACCGCCTGTAAGTTTCGAGATCCGCTGTCAAAATTTGTTGATTCTAGAGTTTTCTAGAATCGGTAACAATAAACATCCATAAACGACGCAATAACGCAATTAAGTAATATGTAATAGAATGATTAATCGTTTTCGTTGGAATATCAAATTGAAGCGACAAACGGAAACGATCTAAGAGAGAACTACGACAAAGGGAGTAGTAAAGTAATCGAGGACTATTAAAGAGCGTACGATGTACGTTTAAAAGTCTATGTTCATGTAATTGTAAGACAGTAAAAAGGATTATGTATGGCTTATAGTGCATTTTTGTTACCAGCTGACAGGATAAGGATGAACGTTTAAAAGTTTTGGATAAGCCGAAAAAAAAACATTTTCTTTAGAATTTAACAGGGGACTTCTTGCTTCAAAACTTCAACATGACGTAAGATATATTAACATACTAGTTTAGTGTTTTCTAAAGACTCAGCCTCCAAAGCTCTAGCGAGGCGTCGCATTTCATCATGCAGTTTGCCAGAGTGGTGTTCCAAGAGAGCCAAACGCGCCGCGTCTCGCGCGCACACCTCTTTTAGCCTGTAAAATATTTATGTTTTCCTTATTACTTTTAAGTAAAGTGTAGAAGACATCAGACTTTGTAAAGTAATAATGATGTTATCATTATAAACAACTTTTTACTCTATACATGATTTATATTGTGGTTTCACAAAACATTTATGAAACAGAAGGCACTCCATTTGTACTAATATTTTAAAACTCAAAACGTTGTTTGTTTGCACGGGCTAACCTTTGGGAATAACAGTCAGATTTGAGAAATATTCTTGCACTTCCTATCTATTGCCTATTCTATCTATCTATCTATTGCCTATCTATCTATTAGCCTATCTATTGAGGGAGGTTATATGGTCCTTAACGCTAACGTCCGTAACGCTACGACACTTGGGAGAAGAGCGATTACCATACAAAATGTAGATAGATATGTTCGCTAAGCGAAAACGAAGTAATAGTGCGGTCGGCGGTTACCGCAGTGCAGATTATCGAGACCTATGGAGTGTAGGCTTTCCGACTAGAATCGGGCGTCACCGAGAATGACCGGACTATACTTGCCCATAGATTAACGAACCTGCTAGTTGTAAATGTAAGCGGTTTCATAATTCTACAATACTTGCCTATATCAGCGATGTACGTTACGTCCCGCGGCTCAGTAACGAAGTGTTTTAAATAAATAAGACTCTTGCTCGCGGCTTCACTCGCGTTAATATAAAGTGGACCTTCGTTAAAATTCCTATTTATAATATTAGTGAGGATACCAATTTCAAGTTACCAATAATCCAAAATTCTAAAAATTAAACGCTAGTAAAATCTTCTTGCACAGGTAATACAAAATACAACCAAAAGTATGATACTGTCGTCTCAAATGTAATAATATATCTGTATGAACATAAAGTAAGGATCATACGAAATGAACTAGGGAGAATGGAAGGTTGCATTAAAATAACAATATTATTTTACCTGTTCTCTTTTTCGACAGCCTCAGCCGAACATTCCCTTTGGGCCTGTGAACCTTCCATATGCGAGACGCGAGCTCCAATAGTCTCTACTTGATAACACTAGACATTGAAAAGCCTCATGAAACGCTTTTTATATTCTATCATAGATAAACGTTAAAACTACAGAGTCGCCTTTTTTTACTAGCTCTATAATATCAATAGACAATCGTCGTTGTGAAACCAGCTTGCTATTACCACACTGCATGATGAATTATCATTTTTAAAATCATCAATTTACCATTATTACACAGAACTAGCAGGTATTCGTTTGCATTGTCCTGCCCATGCGCACCACACCGCTTGCACCACTTCCCCACGGTAAGAAAACACAAATAGCTGAACGTATAGTGCTTAAAAAAATCATAATTTCTTGAAACTTTTAACTTTATCGTGTAATTTTTAGATAAATACCAAATGTTTGTGTGGTAAAACTAAACAACATTTATCGAAATATATCCAGTAGTTTATGCATGATCGTTCACAACGGCATACCTCTGTCATTTCATTTATACAAATTAATTTATTATCTTATGATTATAAAAAAAAAATACTTACAATGGCATACAGAGACTCTTTCTGACTCTGTAAACTCCTTTGAATTCCGCACTGCTTGCTTTCCAGTTTACTTATTATCGCTTTTGATGCTACAGATCAAATTAACTCTTTTCTATATGTTTGTATTACGAAATGTTAAAACACACAACGTTGATAACACTAAAATCTTAAAAATGCAAGCAAAGGTTAGGCTCAGTGAAGCAAAACATCATAGTATCATTACATATTATAAAACAAAGTCCTCTGCCATGTCTGTCTGTTCGCGATAAACTCGAAAGCTGCTGAACGGATTTTTATGCGGTTTTCACCAGTAGATAAAGTGTTAGGTATATAATTTGTTAAGGTTTTTTTTATTATCACGGCGCGGACGGGATAACGTCCGTCGGACCTGCTAGTTATTATTATATTAAAGCCAATTTCTACTGTTTACCAGCATAGCTAATAGGTGTGCTTCAGTAACTCGCGCCAGTTTCCTTTCAAGACTAAGCGTGCTATCTTATTACCTTAGCCAACACCGTCACTTATGATCAGGTAAGGTTGTGGTAAAATGTACTATGAAGCTTAAATAAATACTTTTCTTTAAACTTTGTAGGTAGATGAGAAATTGCTCTCAAGCGTTTTAATTTTGCTTCACCAGAAGCTCTAGTTCATTGTTTGTAAGATGTAATATCGTTGGAACTACTGATCAGATTCTAAAAAATCCTTTCTGATATTAAGTGTCAATGACTTTTGTAGACTTAGCCGTTGTACATTAAATAAATATATTTTTTCAATTCCTAACCTTTATATAATTTAATAATACAGTGAAAACAACTGACAATTCTCACTACTTGGATTTCGATACTCACAAGTGTATTCATACAGAATACACAGAGAAAAAAAAGTAGAGGAAAGCAATAGTGGAGCTAAACGCTTTTCCTTACGTGACGATTTCTATTATTCAGTGTTAATTATTACAGGAGACGGACTTTGAATGAAATAATTGTATAAAACTTGTAATGGAATTGTTTAATGTATTTACGTATTTACAATTAGACGGGCGACAATAGAATAATGGAATAAAATAGAATGTGAAGAAAAAATCGTCTTTTGTTTTACGTTTGAATTATGAACGTAATGTTGCAGCATTCATAGCTCCTTTATGTGAAAGGAGTTTTGTTAACATACTCCCCCCTCTTGAAGGAGTAGCCTTCAAGTGATATATCTTCTAGATGCCCTCTAATGGTGACAGTTTGCTTACTGCCTTCTTGATTATACCGTTTGTATTCTTTAAATCGACAACTCGTGTAATCTCGTCTTAGCCCGGGTACAGTTGGACTACTCGTGCTAGTCACCATTTCATTGGTGGCAGTTGCTCATCAATAATGAGAAAAATATCACCAATCTCCAATTTTCCTTGTGTAGTCTTCAGACTCGTTGCTGTAGATTACTGAGGTAAGTATTTGTCCAACGTGACCACAAGTGTTGACCAACGTTGTATTCGCAATGAACGCCCAGTAAGGAAGTGCCCTGATGTTAGAAGATTAAAATCTGAAGGAACAGCTGATAGATAGAGGAGTTAAAGGATATGATTTCATGACTGCCTCTATCTGTATAAATAGTGTGGTTAAGTTTGTATTAACTGCTAATCTTTTTAAATGATGTTTGGCAAATTTTACAGTAGCCTCCCAGATTTCACCGAAATTAGGTTCATATGCTGGTAAAAAATGAAAGACAATACCTTCATCACATGCAAACTGCGTGATCTGTCGGTTATAAGTTTTAAGCATTCTGTTCAATTCATTCTTAGCACCTACGACGTTTTCACCCTTATTATACAATATATATATTATATACTATGAGGTTTGCAAAGACGGGTGATGATTAAAGAAACTTAAGATAAATGAGATTATTCTAAGGCCACTTTCGATTACAAGGTTGGTGAGGATATATAAATGTAATATAAATTGACTAACTACTATAATATAAACATTTACATGTTTTAATAAAATGACTTTGGTCAAAATTTTGTTTTTTAGTAAACATATTACGATGTGATGGAATGCTTTTATTTTGCCAAAATCTTTGTGATGAATTTCGAATGCCCTTTAAGAAATGACAATGGGTGATAGAATTGAGCCTACCACCGGTTGGGCCTGCTACAAGCCAACCCAACTTTGAATATTGAAATATGGGTTTGTTTCGCCCTAATTTAATTTGCTTCGAATTGATTATGTTCCAAAAAACGTCAGCCCCTAATAATATTTGTATTTCAGAAGGCCGGAAGAAAGTAGGATCTGCTAATTGTATATCATTAGGTATGTTGAGGTGTGAAATATCAATCTCAACACTAGGCAGTGGTAAAGTAATTTTAGGAATAACGAGACAAGATACATTTGCTGTATAGGAATTAACACAAGACTTTATTCGCATATTACACATTTCTGTTGTACTTGATTTAGAAT
Source organism: Antheraea yamamai (assembly GCA_036509395.1). Taxonomy (NCBI): domain Eukaryota; kingdom Metazoa; phylum Arthropoda; class Insecta; order Lepidoptera; family Saturniidae; genus Antheraea; species Antheraea yamamai. The sequence continues at coordinate 14,459,427 of AP028438.1, forward strand.
CGTTAATTCCAGATATTGATACAGGATCCCTTTGGTAAGTCTTAAGATTCAATTTTTGTTTTAAATCTTCTGTAATAAAAGAGGATTGACTACCACAATCTAATAATGCCTTTGCACGGAAGGTTTCGTTGGTAATGGTATTGACTAGCTCCACCTCGGCGGTACAAAGCAGCACTTGAGATGGCGTAATTGATGATAAAGATACTGGAGCGGTTATAACCTGATGACTAACGCTATTATCAAAATCATTAAGTTGCCTAGTTTCAAGTTTATTCGCCTTTGCATCTATGTGTAGTAATGTGTTATGTTTCTCGTCACATAGCTTACATGAACCTAAACGACAGCGAGTGTGATGATGGCCAGGGCGTAGACAATTCTTGCATAAATTATGCTTAGCAACTTCGGTTTGCCTACTCTCAACTGGCAGTTCTTTAAATTCCGTACATTCATAATTGAAATGATTTTGTTTGCAAAATGTACAACTAATTCTATTGGATGGTCCTTTATTTGTAGAAGTGACTAGTGTTCTGACAGGTTTGTTTAAATTGTTTCTAGCGTATGAATGTTTTTCGTTGCTATGTGTGCTGTTTTGTATTGTTTCCAAAACGTCAGCACGATTACGCAAAAACTTAAAGAAATCATGAAGCTGTGGTGAAGTTTCTAGACTATTTTTATGTTCTTCCCACAATCTACTAGTGACGCTATCAATTTTTGAAGACATCATATAAATAATTAAGGTGTCCCAATGTTCTGTGGGCTCTTTGAGAGTGCTTAAAGCACGCAAGTTTTTGGAATAATTATCAATCATATATCTAATACATTTATAGGATTCTTTTAATATAGGCTCAAAGTTAAACATTGATTTGATGTGGTTATTTACTAAGATTCTTTCATTATTATATCGTTCGCATAAAAGGTCCCACGCTACTTTATAATTATTTGATGTAAATTCTATCGATTTTATAACTACTGCGGCTCCACCCTCTAAAGATGATCGTAAGTAGTGGAATTTATTAATAGTAGGAATAGAATTGTTATCGTTTATTAATGAGTCAAAAGTGTCACGAAACTCCATCCACTTTAAATAATTGCCATCAAAAACAGGCAACTGAATTGTTGGCAATTTGATGTTGCAATTGACATGTTGTAAAGAGGCAACGGAGTCTCCGTTTTTTAGAGATGCAGAATCTGCATTTATAGGCAGTTGATGAGACTCAATTATTGATTGCGACAGTGAAATTAATGTAACAAATAAATCTTCTACCTTTTCCCGTTCTATAATCTGTTCATTTATGTTGTCATCACATAAAATCTCAATTTTGTTTTGAATTGTGTCAAATTCGCCTAATAACTCTTGAAAACGACTTGACTTCAATTGAAGTTCACCAAGAGATTGCTTTGTAAAGCTGCTTGGTGGGATAAGCTTTATAGATTCAATATATTTTTGAAATAATGTAATTCTAGCTTTAATTGCGGCACGCTGGCGTACTAGAGTCTTTAAATCTTCTGCCATTTTATTGTAAGCATAGACACTTATATAAGTACAATGGAAAAAGACCTACGTGGTAATTGCTATGAATATAATGTAAGAATGAATTGAAAAGTATTGCGTAAATTAAATAAGATTCAAACCACAATTAGTACTGTATACGAAAAGACCAGCCGTCCGCACGAAATGAAGGCGAAGTCCTCGCGATGAAGCGAAATGGTAGTTGAAATTATTAATCAAAACCAGTAGCAGTAGAACTCGATGGAATCAAGGTAGGCAGACCACAAGTGTGCTGTGGAATGAATGATTGAAGTTAGTACATTGAATATACATATTTTAGAATAATATTTTTGTTGTAGTGTCTAGTGTGTCGACGTATTACTATAGTCAAGCAAAAATGTCGTATATTGCTTGCCTCTTACAGCAAGAATCAAATGTTCGAAGCCCTTAGAACTACGCTTGCAATAGATAGCCCTATTAGAAGAATAGTACGTACGCGTTATTGTACGGCGTATATACGTAATTATTGTGTCCGACTTCTGTATACAATTTAAAACTAACTAGCTATAGAAGATGCAGCCATGATAATCATATTCGTCCAAACGCGAAATTACTAGTACATAAAGAAGTGTATTGACTTTGGGCGTACTTCCCTTGTGAGCGTTCTGCAATGTCTTTGAAAGCAGCAGATAATTAACGTCGTCAGCACAAGGCGTCGGCTCATTTCACGTTGAAACACGTTAGCTCACGGCTCCATGCGGATATGTTGTAAGATTGCTTGTTCAAATTACGTCGAATATATCGGCGTATCACGTCGGGGTCACCAATGTTAATTATTACAGGAGACGGACTTTGAATGAAATAATTGTAGAAAACTTGTAATGGAATTGTTTAATGTATTTACGTATTTACAATTAGACGGGCGACAATAGAATAATGGAATAAAATAGAATGTGAAGAAAAAATCGTCTTTTGTTTTACGTTTGAATTATGAACGTAATGTTGCAGCATTCATAGCTCCTTTATGTGAAAGGAGTTTTGTTAACATTCAGTCCTACAACAAGTGAGACAAGGAACGTCGTTCCAATAATGAAAATGTTTTTTGTTTATTTATAACTAGCCGACCCGTGCCCACTTCGTTGTGCGGTAATAGGCATTATCAAGCTACAGCTTTTCTCTAGAACTCAATCATATATATCTCATAATTAAGGCACCGTTCGTAAGAAACGTTTTCGTTCGACTATTTTTATCCGACTCCCCAGATATTACCCCCTACAACCTCACAAACTTTACCTCTTTATAATATTAGTATAGATTATATATAATATAATTAGTTAATGGCTTCTGCCCGCGACTTCGCACGCGTGGAATAGTTATTTTGGGCTAAGACGCAGCGGAAGCTCTCAAAAGGAAAAAATACCCCGATTTTAAAACATTTTTCATTGTTGCTCCGCTCGTATTGGTCTTAGCGTGATGTTATGTAGCCTATGACACTCATAAATAACGTGGCTTTATATTGGTAAAAGAATTTTCAAAATCGGTTTAGTAGTTCCTGAGATTACCCCCTACAACGTCACAAACTCACAAATTTTACCTCTTTATAATATTAGTATATAGTATATAGATTATAGCCCCTGCCCGCGACTTCGTCCGAGTAGTAATAGTTACTACTCTGGGCTAACACTGACAAACAGCAGAAGCTCTCAAAAAAAAAAATCTCGATTTTGAAACATTTTTCATCTGTGCTCCGCTCCTATTAGCCTTAGCGTGATGATATATAGCCTATAACCATTCTCGATGAATGAGCTATATAACACTGAAAGAATTATTCAAATCGGACCAGTAGTTCCTGAGATTACCCCTTACAGCACCACAACGTCACAAACTCACAAACTCACAACGTCACAAACTTTACCTCTTTATAATATTAGTATAGAAGTATAGATAGTATAGAAAACATGTCTAGATATTTTGTCCGAATGTCAAATCGTACACAGTGTCATTATACTGCCTAGATCAGGCGACTGCGAATGACATTCGATCGTAAAAGCAGCTAAACTAGATCTCACGTGAATTTAAATAATAATGAATATTTACCAAATATTAATAAACAAGGACACGACCTTACATTAAATTATGCATATCATTACATAGTATAAAATAAAGTCCCCCACCGCGTCTGTCTGTTCGCGATAAACTCAAAAACTACTGAACGGATTTTCATGCGGTTTTCACCAGTGGATACAGTGATTCATGGGGAAGATTTTAGTATCTAATTTGTCAAAATTTTTTTTATAATCAGAGCGGGACAGCGTCTGCCGGGCCCGCTAGTTTGTTAATAAAATCATCTATAAAATTTCAGAGATTATGTATAACTAGCGGCCCGCTCCGGCTTCGCACGGGTATAAAATATATAGCCTATGTCATTCACTGAAAAATGATTAAAATCGATCCAGTAGTTTTGATTTATTCATTACTGCCCGTGGCCCGCCTGCGTTTGTTACACAATGTAAGCGGAAAAAATGTAATTATTTACAACATCACATTGGAAACCTCAAGAATAACAGTATTTCTCCACTATTTAATGGATGTAATTATAGATATAAACCTTCCTCTTCAATCACTCTATCTATTAAAGAAAACCGCATCAAAATCCGTTGCGTAGTTTTAAAGATTTAAGCATACATACGGATATAGGGACAGAGAAAGCGACTTTCTTTTATACTATGTAGTGATTAAAATCAACTCTGCTAGCATATCACAAATACGTTTTGTTTTACGTTATTTAAAAAACAATATTAGGCGTGCATTAATTACGTGAGGAGATCAAGGAGAGGAGGGTGTCAGCCGAATCTTACTAAATCTCCCGAAGGGGTTTTAGCAAATATTACGTAAATTTTTTCGGGCAAAAAATAGTGTAAACACGCCCCAAAATATGCCCAAATTAGACACATTTTTTCTATTTATTTAAATCCATGAATAGATTTAGAGTTATTTAGCATTTGTATACCAAAATGTAATGTAATAATATTTGTAAATGAATGTAGTTATAGTTAAAATAATACAGCTAACTTAGTATTTTTGAATAAATCCAAAGCATGTATACTCAAAATACGGATCTTAAGGGGAGGGGGAGGGGTCAAGACAAATTTCCTGACATGCCACCAGGGGTCAAGTGGGATCAAGAAATCATCAAAAAACCTTACGCAATTAATGGCCGACCCCTTTCGAAAATTTTAATGTACCTTTGAGTTGCATATGAAATAGTCGCTCTTCGTTTTTGAGAGCCAAGAGGTTTTGTTGTTCAACAAAGGAACAGTGCATCGCTCGCTGCTGGTTTACTGTTAACTGGTTAGCGTAGCGTTCTTCTTCCTATAATTGCAATAGAAATGTTATTGCAGCATTTTTAATTTATTCATTCGTTCGTTAATAATTTTTATTAATTTCAATACGGAGCGTAAAACAATAAGAGATATGTATTTAGTTTTTTTTTTTCTTATTATGTACACAAATTCAAACATATTGATCATCACTGACAGTTCTATGTCTAGTTGTTACATATTTATATGTTATACTGTATATCAACTTTCTATTGACTACTAGCTTTTGCTCACGACTTCACCCGCGTTAATGTAGATTTTGAAATCAAAACTTCATTTTGCTTGCTGATAAAGCATTCTGTAGGTAAAATATTTTTATAAAGTGGTTTATCCAAAGTTCAAACAAAAAATCAATATTTCTATCTTTATTACTCTAGTATAAATAATATAAACTATGCTTAGTTTGTAATTAAGTAGGTGTGTGTGACATTGTCATTATATTTAAAAAAAACTACCTTAAATCTATAACTTACATTTCGATCTTTGCAATGCCCATACTGACAACAATATTATAAAATAATTATAAAACTGACTTACGTTCAGCATGTCTTCCAATTCCTTAGCCCTTTTCTCTGATGACTTTGTTTTGTCCAAAGAATCTGTGAGTTTTTCTTTCAGCTCCTGGATCTGTTGATCAATCATATCTTTAAATTAGTATATAATTGTCACAATATTACCTGAGGATGTCGTAAACCAGTAAACTCTTTATGTGCTAGCAATTTATAAGTGAAAAAATATAAACTAATTAAAATAAAAATATTAGAGAATGTTATACAATTTAATACCATGTTAAAAGATAATAATAGAAATAAATTATATAAAATTCGATAAAAATGAAATAGATATAATTACAGTAGAAATAAGATATTTCGCGCATGGTTACTCAGACATCAATGGTGTTATTACAAAAAAGTTAAATACGTGTTGAATACTTGCTTTACAAAGGTTTCGAATTAAATGCACCGCGGTCACTGAATGTTCGCTATCTTGCTATTTTGTCTCGCTTTAGTTACGTTAGGTTAGACTTGCGAAAAAGGATAACTCGAACTTGCCTCGGGCGAGCGCGGTGCATTTAATTCGAAACCCTTTTAAAGCAAGTATTCAATACGTATTTAACTTTTTTGTAATAACACCGCAGATGTTTTATGGTTTTAATTATACATCCTGTTCTAAAACAAACAATTTATTTTTATTGTAAACTTGTTAGCGCATCATAAGTTGCCTAAACCCCACTCTGTCCAGTATTATTGAATAACTATGGCAAATCATTTTGAGGTTACTGAATCTAATTACACTGTAGGGAGCCGATGGCTAGTCTACTACTGTTCTAAGAAATAGGATAGTGGGCTAGTCCGTTTAAATGCTCCACAACATATAAGATCGTTAAGAGAACAATAACATTAAGAGACGCCCATTTTTAAATGGCAATACAGCTGACCTATCACCGTGTTCTACGAGGCACCATTGTAATCTTACCCCATTGATAATTCTAATTAATTAAGATTCACTATTTAAGACGATGCAATGTCATGTACCTCCTTCTTGCCGAATAATCGTCGTGCGCTAACTTGTTTTTACTTCCATACTATCGACAAAAAAAAAAATAAAAAAATTAGGAGTTTAAAGTATCTAAACACCAAAACCCCTGCTAAAATATAAAGTGAATTTTGAGATTTATAATCATCATCTTCTTACCCTTATCCCACTAACTAGGGTCGGGACAATAAGTTTTCCTCTTCCACTCTCACTTGTCAGATGTCATCTCAGTATTCACATATCATATTTCACACAATCTATGCATACCTTTCGAGGTCTTCCTCTACTCTTATTTCCATCCACCTTCATACATAAAACCTCTCTAGTTACATGACTTTCATCTCTTCTCATAATATGAGCATACCATGCTCACCATTACTCCTCAACTTTTTTATCACTAGTGCTATTTTCAAACTTCTTCTGGTATACTCATTCTTAATCTTAGTCATTCTGGTTACACCACATGTCCATCTTGACATCCTCATCTCTGCCACATGTTATCTTTTTTCATAGCCCACTACGGCCACTACTCAGATACATATAACATGACCGGTCTTCTAAGAGTTTCATACACCTTAATAAGTTCTCTTTCATTGTTTTTTTTTTAAATTAGGTTATACATTTACTTATACATTTTGTTTCAGACTTCTTCTAGTATACTCATTCTTAATCTAACTTTGAGATTTATATTAAAGTTGTTTAAAGCTCACTTTTATAAAATATTTATTTAAAGATATCTAATAATATGAAACTACTAGTAACATAATATTATGAAGAAATGCAAGTTAGACCACTATACACTGACCGTTTCAAATATAATTTATCAATAAAATCTATAAAAACCTTAATTGCGACAATATTATGGTGAATAATATAACCTTTCAAGAGTAACACCGGATGAACCACTTACTTTATTATTTATAGTCTGCAACGCTATATCCTTGCGATGCTGCTCCTCCATTATCTGTCTGTTCTCCATGTGCAGCTTCTCAAGCGCGCTGCGGATATTGTACAGTTCACGTTGGAGACTCTGAGCCTAATAATACAAACAATGTTAGGCTTAAAACAAATTAATTTGACATACAAATAATAGCATTTTTATGATTTACTAGCTGTGCCCGCGACTCCGTCCGCATGGAAACTAATGTAACAAAAAAGTAACTAATAAAACCATATGAATTTATTAAGTCCATTTACTTGTCTACTTTTCTCACATACTTAAGCCATGTCGACATTAAAATTATAATAACTTTTTAACTTAACTCTCGGTTTAAAAATTGACACAATTAAGCTTAAAAGTCTACTGTAAATTTACATACTGAACCTTACCTCGCTGTGTAAAGTAAGATTGGCATCAATGAGCTGCTGGTAAGCGAGACGTGTGTTACTGAGTTGCTGAGCAAGCGACATGTTCTCGCGTTGGGCATCGACGTTGTTGCCGCGCTGTTGGTCGCAAAACGCTTGCTGTTCGCGACACTGCTCCGCAATCTTATTCGATTCTGCATCCAGTACTGAATAATCCTAAAATTAAATAATTTATTCATCCAAAATAAAGAACAAATCCAGAACAAAACACAATACTAACAAATGAACTCATATTCGCATTTATGATATTAGTAAGGATTAATACATAAATTCGAAACACTGAAAATAGTGACGTCCTAAATATACTAAATTAAGGACTAAAATATAATTGCAATCATTTTATTTCCTTACCAACCTCTCTTATGTGTCTAATGTCGACATCGCGCTGTCTCAGGTTTTCCACTGCACTGGTCCACATTATCATCATCTGCTTCCTCTGTTCCATGCCTTCCATCACCTAAATTATATATAGGTAATTAATACATAACACGCCACAAAAACTTCAATAGGCACTGATCAAACATTTTGACAACTATTTGATGATCTTTATAGGGAAATTTGTTCATTGAAGTTTAAGTATGATTCAAGCATAATTCCGGATTCAAACTTAGTGGTGGCGCCGTTGCGTTCTCGACGCCATTAAAGGGGGTATTCTATGTTATTTAAGTGAACTGTATTTGCGGGGGGTGCTATATTTGATAGTCAACTATATTGCGATCAGATACGACGAGGGAGACAAGACTAGGAAGAAAATTTGGCACATACCTCGTGGCGTTGCAGTTTCCACGTGGCTAGCCGGCTAGGTGTTGTTCTCGATGCCCTCCACTATTTTTTCCCCGTCACAACACTGACGGACACTAAAGTCTAGTTTCATAAGGTCTCACACAACAATGATTGATTATAAAGTATGTCGGCACGCACTATATGCGGAGCGATGCGTTTATTCCTAATCACTCGACCAAGTGAAAATTCAAACTTCAAACTGTTCTTGCACATGGCGCGGAAACGTCTATTGCGTGTTTGACGCGCTAATGAACGTAAGCATGTGCCACAGGAAGGGGTAATTAAGCGGGAATGGAAAGTGTCGCGATCTGATCACAATAATGCGGGAATTTAAAATATATATAAAGCGGCGCAACCACTATGCACGCACCTACGCCTTGAAACCACGTCGCTATGAACGAGCGGTTAACTTTGTTTCCACACACCCGCCGCGGCCGCCTTCGATAGCGTCTCAAACCTAGGTTCGATATCAAGGAATAGAGCCTTCGAGCACGCCGCTGATGAACTGACATTACATCGCAAGATCATCACACATACCACATTGCACCCCACACGCGTACGTGCACATATGAAAGGTATAATCGTACTAAATAAGTACACTATATTTTTGTAAGCATATCTAGTAATTGTGTTTATTCATAATACTGAATGTTATAGCTTTCAATAATAACACTAGTACTAATTTGATTAGTAATAGTAGTTATTTTAAATTATTTATTTAGTAAATTAAATTTTGGTCTATGTTTTCTAGTTAATGAACATAGCACCATCATGAATCGATACAAAGCCATACTTTTATCTAGTAACAATGATAACTATAAATACATGTGTATATCTTTATTCACTGAATTCTTCACTAACTAGCACAATTTATTACCTGCACTGATATTCTATCGCAAGCTCTTTCCTCTGCATTAATATTGGACACAAGCTGATTAATTCGTTCCTGTATGCGGTCATGTTCCATCTTCAGCTGTTGCCTTTTGGTTTCTAATGCCTGAAAATACAAATAAAATATTTTTATATAGTTTGGTGCTGTGTAGACTTTCAGCAAGTTGAGTAACTATCCAGCAATTTCTTATAAGTTTCTTACAGGTATCATATTGTAATCATTTTCAAGTTACCTATAATGCTACTATATAGAGTAATTAACTTAAGATCATAAGCACCTCAATGATTCAGCAATTAGGATAACCAGCTATAATGAAAAAAATGATCAGTACAAAGACCCCCTGCAGTTTAAGTAGAAGAGGCCTAATTTTTTAACTTTTCTCCTTTCTGTCAATATATTAGGGAAATCAGGATACATACTTTTGCATTCGAAAGATCTTGTTTTGCAAATTGCTCTATAGCAGTGATATCTCCAGAATTTCTTTCGAGTGCTGCTCGCCATTCTTGAAGAGCTCCGCGCTCACCACAAACTTCCTTTTTTAACAGATCAGCTTTCTTTAGAAGACGCGAAATATTATCTGCAACAAAAATAGGAAAATGTCTTATTATTAAAATATTACTGAAAAATTTTAATTACAAATGCACTACTAATAAACTAAGAAACAGAGACCTTAATTAAATCCCAAAATATGTAAACATTATCAGGCACAGCATTTAATTTCAAAGAATTTAGTAGAAATAACTTTAATTAATATTACTTTGTAGTCGATCAGCCCTCGATGTTATGTCTTTAGTTTGCTTATGACTGTCTAATAAATCTCGGTCTAATCTGTCAGCTTCGTTGCATGACAACTGCTTCAGCTTTACCTCCTGTTCCAATTGTTGCTTGTGAGCAAATAGCAGACGCTAAAAATAATATAATTATACATTTACAGTTTTTTCAAGTAACAGGGGTTAAATGGGTATTACTACATATTATAAAACAAAATCCTCAGTCATGTATTTCTGTCTGTTTGTGATAAGCTCAAAAACTACTGAACGGATTTCATGCTATTTTCACCAGTAGATAAAGTGATTCATGAGGAAAGTTTAGGTGTATAATTTGTCAAGGTTTTTTCTATTATCAGGGTGAGTTGACTTCGGCCGAGCCCAGACTAGTTCACTATAAATAAACTACATGTAAAGCATACTTTAATTTTTTTTATTTTTGATATTATTTTTAAAAGACCTTTTTTCTAAATATTATTTTTTAGTTCTTGCCTTACTAATTTATAGTTTAAGAACTAGTATTTTATTTTCTATTATCCCTTCATATTTGGTTATAAATTCAGTCTTAACTTTATTTTTGGTATTATGACAGACACGAAATAATCATGCAGATAAGAGTATGACAGTTATATAGTGTCACTATTGTCGACAAAGTTAAGTATGGCCAAGTTAAGGATGCTGTTCAATAATGGTAATATGCTTGATGCTAAGTGTCCATATCTCTGTCTCTTTTAGTGAGGATAAACCATCTTTATCATTAATGATAACTAAAATTAGATTCTTGTACCACAAAATGTTCAATGCATCATTTAATAACCGATTTGATTGAAATTCTAAATATATTTAATGATACAGAAAATTAATTTTAAACATTAACCTGTTAACCGGGGAGTTCTCGTTCAAATTATGTAACATGTACCGGGCGCGTATTGTTTCGCTAGGACATGTCAATACGTCACGCCCGGAGACCGTCATTTCATATTTCTATATTTTAATTTATTCATAAAATGAATGATAAACTATTGAATATATTGAATATATGAATGATAAATATATGAAATGTATGAACTCATAATGCGTCTCCTTCTTTTACTTGCCGGTACATTGAAACATACATCATCATAACTGATATCGCTCTCATTCATTTGATGAGCACTAAAAAAATTTTATAAAAAGATATGAAATAAAAATAATATAAAATAGAAATATTTTTATAGCCATTGTATGTTCTTGTAAGCATTTAATTAAAATAGATAAATAAAATAAGTGTAAATATGTACCTGTCACTGGTCACACAAAACACGTCTGTGAGTGATTCACAATAGAGAAATTGTTCTGATTCTATGCGTATAGAATCAAAACAATTCAATAATCAATTCATGTCGAGACACGCATGGATGACGTAATATCATAGTTGATTGGAAATATACATCCCTTCCGTTCCAGGGCGCACATTAATTTTTGAGGACGTATTCATATACATCCCTTGCGTTCCAGGGCGCACATTAATTTTTGAGGACGTATTCATATGTCCTACCCGTAATCGATATTGTTTACGCCTGACGCATTTATAAGTCTTGTCCGGTTAACAGGTTAATACTAACAATCATGCATATTTAAAATTAAGTTTTTATAGATGTAATAAATATATTACTCCACACAGTCATAATGTATAGAAACAGCCAAATTACATTATTATTTATAAGTAAATAAAGGCAAAACATGGACAAGGACCACTATCGTGAAAGGTGTTAATTCAAGAAATTCATAATTTTTACCACAGTCAAAACAGCTACACACGATCAATCTCAAATGGGCTTGCCTTTAATGTCCCACTTGGGTCACTATTTAGTCATACCTGAATCGATGGTCACATTTTGTAGGTTTGGTCTTAGCAGTAACTATTTGATTATATGTATTATATCTTAACTACAGTTTCTTTTTATTAATATTAATTTTAAAATGTTTTTTTTTCAATCTTACAGGTTGTGGTACATAACTAATGAGTTCCAGTGTTTTTTTTAGTTTGTTTTTTATTTGAAATCCTAAACAATGCACTTCTTACCGATTCTTAGGTAGATTCAACATATTTCTTAAGTAATATTTATTTCAAGGACAATATATAAGTTTTTAACCCCAACTGAAGTCAACTAATAGTACTCCTCATACATTAAAATACATATTACTCTGCGTCAAAGTTTTTGACCACTCTGAAGTAGATGGGTAGAATGTAAATTTAAGTATCAGAGGGACACAAAACAGGTGAAGGCAAAGCAGGCTCACCTACGTGCATTCCTCAACCCCTATTGCACCCACTTTGACATGTCAGTATCAGAGCTAGTTGCAGTACAATCATATTCCGAATAGTTTTGTTGTTGTTAATTACATGTTCTTGCTATACTCAATGCTTTCTTTTTCTTATTTATATGTGATATTTGTTATTTTTCCTGTTTACTGTCACCCGTTGATACAGTTAAAACCGTATGTTGTTTAGAACAACATACTGGTTATATTGACCCCTAAACCAAACCTCACCAATCAGCAGTAACAACTAGGTAATTGAATGTTATTTGGAGCTAATTATAACTGACAAACTGTTAATATTCTAACTTTGTAATTTACTGTATTGTTCCTTTCTAAATTTTACTGATATTTTATTACTCTAGTAATAATTTAATTAATGTTGTCTGTTCGTTTTTATCTCTGATAAAAAGAGAAGCAAAGGCAAATATTCTATATATATGTGTATGTCTGCTCAATTAAAATAACCAGGTATTTGTAAATTAGCTGTCAAAGCTTTACAAGACTATACAATCGGAGTCATATTTTCAAAGCAGCAAAGTGGTTGATATATTGTCGCATACTTAATGTAATTGGAGAATATTAACTTGAATTAATTAAAAACTAGTATATAGTATGTATAATATTGAGACAACTTAAATATTAATAAATGGGTATGTTAAATTCCTATAACAATATTTACAATCTGTTTTGTATTAGCCTCTTGACTGTACTATGTGCAAAGCTGAAAAACTAAAAGCTATATTCAGAGCAGCCAAACAGTTTGTCACAGATTATACTATACCTATAATACAATAAAAACATTAAATAGCTTTTATAGGGTTTAATATTAATATAAAATAATTATAAAATAGTATAATTTAAATAATAATAAATACTCACAGTATTTTCTTGATATTCAGTTTGAATATGAAGTTTATACTTGTTGAGATCTTCACGTTTTTGGTTTTGCAATATAAGGACTTCTTTCAAATGTTGTATTTCATTATGCCTATAACACATTCAATGGATACACAGGTTAAATATACAAATAATTAGCTAATAATCATCAAATTAAGACCTTAAGACTAATCTGTAGATAATTGATAAAAAATTCTTCTACAATTTTTTACAAGTATTTGTAATTCAATGCTCTTATAAAAACGCTATAAATTAGTTTGTTTATCTGTTGTATTTGATAATAAAACTCATACTCTTTGTTCACAAAGAATAATCTCACCTCTGAATCAAAATATTTTCAGACTCTTGGTTGCTCGCATTCGCTAGAGGTATTCGTGTTCCTTGATTCCATCCTAATTGTTCTAATAATTTGAACATATAACTCGGAGTTTTCCCTTGTTCACCCATTTCGTAAAATCACTTATAAATAAAGAGTAAAATCAACAAGGTTACAAAAACAGCAAAATAATTGTTAGATCAATACTAGAAATTATGAACGTCTGACAATTTGTTCACACACTCACTCACAAAAACGACAAAATGATATCATATAACCAGCCATTTTTCAAATAAAATTTCAAAACAAACAACCTCATTAGAATTGAAAAAATGACATTGACATCTTTACAGATGTTTTGGGATCCGTTGAGATCAGAGCAAAGAGTATACTATATATAATAAGTATTACAAGGATATAAATAATTAGACAACACAATATCTACACCTGTTTATTTTTATATGTGTATTCATAATTTTGTGAATTCTTTCTAATCAACCACGTTTAAGTTTATTTTAACAGAGATTTGTGTGTATTTTTGAATTCCATAGAACCATTGGTTAAATGTCATATAGGTTTATTTAAAAAATGAAATAAATTGATATGAGATATAGAAAATGTCAGCAACTGTGTCGCTGTACAAGCGATGTTTTTTATTGGCAAACAAATTCAACAGTCTTCCAAATAATACCATCATTAAATTAGTTTCAAACATCTTGAAATGCCGCCAAAATCTACGTACGCAAATTTCCAAAAATAACTTCAACATTTCCAACAAGCTTTAGTATCGTGTCGATGAGCTAGCATCCGCTTATGTTGGCCTTAATTTACGCAATATTATACGTAAATATCGTATTATTTTCTATTAAATCAATGAGTGCTGATGCAGCTTCCTTGCCTTGTCCAATATGTTCGCATACTGGAATTTTCGACACTGTACAATCATTAAGAGATAGATTGATACATGTTTCGACAAATATAATTATATGTCCAGTTTGCCAAGAAGAAGTGTCTGGGTTGGATAAATTAACTATACACCTATTTAGTCATGTTAAATTATTACCGATAAAGGTATGTCCAGGAAAAGAAAAGCCGTCGCATAGCGATAATATAAAATTAGAAGCTTCTTCAGCCCCGCAACTAAAGAAATCGAAATCACCGTCATCTAAAAATAAAACAACCTCACAGGCGACAATAGCACCAGTGAAATTTGTAAAGATTTATCCAAAATTACCAATTATATCCTTGAATACTGTCCCAGTTATAGATATATCACAGAGACCTGTTGAAAACCATATACAAAAAGAGGACAAAGTTTTTGTTAAGACAGAAACATCATTGATCCAATCAAATACTACATGTAATGTATGTGGCTTGCAATTTGTCGATTGTAATATATTGAGGATGCATAGATGTCTAATTCACAATATCGACGAAAATTCAAATCAACAATTTACAAGATATCATTGTCATTTATGCCCAAAAAATTTTAAAATGAGAGGATCATTGATGGTACACTTAAGGGTAGCACATTATGGTTTTTTATCCGGAAATGTGGATACAAATGGAACTAACGATGCTGATAGTAAAAATGAACATTTAAATAATGATGACAAGTATGTTACATTTCAAAGAAATGATAATAAACAATGGCAGTGTGATGTTTGTAAAAAATGTTTTACAACGAAGTATTTCTTGAAGAAACATAAGCGTCTTCATACAGGTTATAAAACTAATTGGTGTTAGCTTGAGGTAATTCATACTAACATAATAATATAGTAATTCATTAGGACTCATACGTGTACGTCTACGTAAATTAACTTTTATCGTAAATGTCATACCTAAACATGCAATCTGACAGTCTTAACCAAGGCGTTTTTTAATTTGGCTTTTCACTAGTTTTCAGCTTTCATGAATACATCCAGGTTATTGTTCTTAAAAGATAAATTTTTTTTTTGTTTGCATAGGTAACTGTAGAGAATATTATATACACAATAGTTTTGGCCAGTGGCGTAGCTAGCATAGGCACTATCGGGAATGGCAATTACTCTTTCGAAGGAAGGAGAGGAGATTAGATCAAAAAAGGCTATATACGTTGGCCTTCCTAAAGTATAATCTTTTTTAGTGTTAGAATGTAGACAAATATTTGTTTATATACATTTTTTAACGTTTGGGTATCACATCTAAACGTATGCCACCCGAGAAACTCAGCCGTTGCGATGTTGGACACCTGGCTATACTACTGGTCTGAGATACATTCATGTATTTTTTTATATTTCATCACATCTGCTACATGGCAACAAGATAAATTGTAAAAAAATTTATACGTGATTCAATTCTTCTTTTGATTATATTATTTAGAAATATTATATTTAGAAAGCTACTCTTAAATCTTGGTATGGTGAGAATGTGTACGTTATATGGATGTTGTAAACGTCTACACACAAGAGTATGTCCGACATCGATATAATATACACAGCTATAGCTGTATAGAAGTATACTTACACTCGCTTTGCATTCGCTCCGAATGACCTAAAATATTGTTTTTAATGTTTTGTAATTCTTAGGGTACATACGCACTATGCGGCTAGCCGCAATGCGGTCAGCTGTGTGTTTGAGAAATCGTCGTGGATTGCGGTTGAATCGCCTCATTTCCAAGATAAACGTCGAAGGTGTCACAGCTATTTATTATATTTACTCGCGTTATATAAAGAAAAAGAAACAAAGAAAAGGATACTGGGTGCATTCTTATTTGTAAACACGCGATGATAGCAAGTAGATAGTATACAGTAAAAAGGCCAGATTGCTGACCTATTTTGTATCTCATTTATGTTTTTTTCTGTATCGAAATCAATATTTAAATGTCTGTTGTCATCAATAAAATGCGCGAGCGTCGATGAACACGTATATAGTCAATGGCAGGCAACCGCACACTAGCACTATCCGCATAGTGTGTATAGCCACAGAGTACTCTTGACTGTTATTCGGGCCCAAAGAGTATAATAAGTATTATAGGAATTCGGGCCGCAGCGCTCAGAACGACCGGAGCGGTCGGCCGGCAGCCGCATCACAGTGCGTATAAAAACTACGATTTCATACATATTTTTGATTGCGGTCGGCCGGACGGCTGGCCGCATTGCGGCTAACCGCATAGTGCGTAGGTACCCTTAGGGGATTAATTATTCTATAAACATCAAAGTAGATTTCTTTAATATGTTCTATTTTCAGGTGAAACTCCGTATGCTTGTGCGCAATGTAACAAAACATTTACTTTTCAACAATCTTACCATAAGCACCTGCTATATCACAACGACGAGAAACCTCACACCTGCACATACTGCGGTCGCGCTTTCAAGGAATTGTCAACTCTTCATAATCATCAACGTATTCACACCGGAGAAAAGCCGTTCTCTTGTGAAACTTGTGGTTAGTGAAGTCGATTATTTAAATAGCATGAACCTCGAATAATTAATACAAGACTTAGTGCCTTGTAATATCGTTTTTTTAATCTTCTTTTACTTATAGGTTTCTGACAATAGTTATACGCATCCCATCATATCCCAATGATAGTCAAGTTGAAACCTTTCGTATGTTCTTCTTTTACTTAGAAGTTTCTGACGATAGCCATACCCACCCCGTCATATCCTAATGATAGGAAAGGTAAAACCTTTCGTATGTTCTTCTTTTATTTAAGGCTTGTGACAATAGTTATACCCGCTCCATTATAACCTAATGATAGTAAAGGTAAAACCTTTCGTACGTTCTTCTTTAACTTACAAGTTACTAACGATAACCACACCCTTTTTTTTTCGCGGGGGAATTCTCTTGGATATCTGCACCTAGCCGGGCAGCATAGGTGAGAATGCCAGATTTCTACTGACTAAACCCCCTCGGTGTTCTTCTTGCACCATTTAGCCCGGTGGGCAGGAACAGCCTCTGCAGTACTTCTACCCGACCCGGCAGATGTTGAACCCTCATCAGGGCCCCGACTGGTAATCTGGAAAGGGAAGACCTTGACCCTCTCTGACGAACTGATGGGAGGCACACTGAACACTAATGCGCCTTAACCACGTGGGCCTGTGTTAGAGTTGCCAGGGCGACAAACATGCCCGTGTCCATCGCCTGCAGCAGGCCCTCACTACGGCGGCCGGAGGTCGTCACCGACCCGACGCCGCCGTGTGGTTCGTCGACTGCGGGAGGGGAGCAGAGTGGTCTGTTCCCTCTCTCTCTTCGCCGCCTACTTAGCAAGCATTACTCTCTCACAGTAGGAAGCGACGGAGTTCCATCCGGTCTCGTTCTCAATCATCATGCGAAAGACGATTGAGAGCAAGAGATTCGAACCAATGGCCGTGATGAGCTCGTGGCGTGGCTCATCCCAGGCGGGACATTCAGCGAACGTGTGCTGAGCAGTGTCCCTAGCGCACCCACAGTGATGGCACTCTGCCATTTGCTCCCGGCCTATGCGACACAGGTAGCTCACGAAACAGCCATGTCCTGAGAGCACCTGTGTCAGCCGGAAGCTTAAGGTTCCGTGTTGCCGGATGAGCCAATCAACCATAACTGGCCGTATGGCTTCTATCGTTGCCACACCCGAGCTCGGTCGCTCAAGTCGTCGGCACCATTCATCGACCACTAAGACATGGTGGAGATGGGATCTCAGTGCCTCGATTTCCCGAGTTGCGAGACTCCATCCTTGTTCCAGCGCCTCCACGCGTCGTCGGTATAGGGACGCGTGGGCTCTCGCTTCCAGGTCCCAGGGTGATGATCCAGCTAGTAGGCAGGCATGACTCTGATGGCCATCACCCTTTGCGGTTTGCGTAGTTGAGCGATGTTATTGGTCGTCAGATCATGCGCCCATATAGGGGCCCCATAGAGAGCCATTGATCGCACGATCCTCAGGTACAGCTTCCGGCAGGTGGAGTTAGGTCCTCTCAAGTTGGGCAGTAGGCGGGTGAGCGCGTTTGTTGTGCCCATTAAACGGGTGACCAGCTGCCGGAAGTGTTCCTCGAACGTCCATCGACTATCGAGGAGTAGACCGAGATATCTCATACTGGACCCGATGCCGATGGACTCGCCTCCTACAATGAACTGGGATCCTCGAGGTGGCGCATTTCGAGGCCCATGAAAGAACAAGGCCTCAGATTTGTGCAAGGCCACCTTCAATCTCAGACGCTGGATCCTATCAACAACCTGAGCGACACCCGCCGTAGCGAGAATCACAGCCTCGCAGTGCGACTTCCCCCGGGTCAGCACCAATGTATCATCAGCGTAACAAACAAGGCTGACACCCCGGAGGAATGCACCGCGCAACACTCAGTCGTATCCGATGTTCCACAGGGAGGGCCCAGGACGGATCCCTGTGGAACACCAGACACTACGTCTCGCCAACCCAATGTTCCTCCTTGACCTGGGAAACACACGTACCTCCCTAAAAGGTATGCCCCGACTATGCGGTGGAGGTAGGGTGGCACTCCATGGTAACGATAACCACACCCACCCCATCATATCCTAATGATAGGAAAGGTAAAACCTTTCGTATGTTCTTCTCTTACTTAGAAGTTTCTAACGATAACCACACCCACCCCATCATATCCTAATGATAGGAAAGGTAAAACCTTTAATATGTCCTTATTTTACTTAGAAGATTCTGACAATTGCTTTACCCGCTCCATCACAACCTAAAAAAAAAATCTTTCGTACGTCCATCGTCTTTTTCGTCGTCGTCTCATTTTACATACCATTTGAGAACTTTCTTTTTTTACTAATATTATATGAAATTATTATTTTTTGAAATGAAAACTTTTTAACGGCGTTGTGCACTTTTTTTGGGATGGATAAAAAAAATGTTATCCACTGAATTTTAATATTAATATTACAACATTGTAAATCATAAAATAATTTTAAGGACTCATAAGCTTCTGGTATGCCGTGGCTCGACGAAGCACTTCGAGTCAAATGCTGTAATGCACTTCTTGAGTCAGAAAAAATGACTACTTTTGAGACAGAAACTCGTTTTATATAATGCAGTGCCTCTTTTATTGCTGTTAATTCTGCCCTCATTATACATGCTTCTTTACACAATTTCAATTGGATATTAACATTTGCTTGTGGATCAAAGAGAGCAGCACCCGCGCCCCTTGTTGACTTCGACCCATCAGTAAAGATCATATAATAACCGGTATAGTCATTGTATATTAAGTCACTTACAATTCGTTTCATGTCTAGGACATGTAGTTCACGTTTAGGGGCCTTGATATTAGCAATATTATCTCTAATACAACTTACATCAATATAGGAATTCCAAATACCCAATATGTACATTTCTAAGACGCTCGAATTATAAACTGCTTTATCTTTAAACTCTTTATACACATTAACCAGTAGTGGGATATTTTTATGTTGTCAGTGAGGACCAGCACATTCTTCCATAAGTTCTTGAACAAGGTTAATAGTATTATTATTAGAAATACTTATTGCCCGCAACCAAAATTTACATGCCAATCAGTACCTCCGTACATGTAGAGGAGGAACAGAGAGCTCATTTTCCATAATAAAAATAGGAGTACTACATAAAAATGATCCGCAAATTCTAAGTGCTTTATTCTGAAGCACGTCAAGTTTTCTTAAGTGCGTTTTTGCGCAATTTCCATAGAAATAGCTTCCGTAGTCTATTCTACTTCTAACTAATGACATATAAAGTTTACGTAAATGGGAAGGGTGAACACCCCAATTAGTACCTCCCAATACTTTAAAAATATTGAGAAACTTATATACTTTTTTTAATATTTCATTGATATGTGTACCCCATCGAAGTGAAGAATCTAACCAGATACCCAAATACTTAACTTTATTAACAGGTTTCAAAATGTGATCTTGTATTTGAATTTCTTTTAAGCAATATGATATGGAAAATTTTACAAGGGCAAGACAGTAGAGAGATTGGTCTATATGCAGATAACAAGCTGGGATCCCTACCACTTTTTAGAATAGGTATAATTTAAACTGATCGCCATTGTTTAGGAATAACACCCGATTTCAAAATTGAATTATAAATATAAAGTAAGAATTTTTTACCAGATTCCGATAAATTAAACAGCATAGAATAAGATATGTTATCTGAACCTGGAGAAGT
Source organism: Antheraea yamamai (assembly GCA_036509395.1). Lineage (NCBI taxonomy): Eukaryota > Metazoa > Arthropoda > Insecta > Lepidoptera > Saturniidae > Antheraea > Antheraea yamamai. Next base: position 14,480,288 of record AP028438.1, read on the forward strand.
GTCTTTTTTCTTTAAACAGTTTTTTAACTCTATCAAAGTTATTTCTTTCTCCAATTTAGACGGATTGGAGGTCTCACTTAACACTGGAGGTTGATCATCCACAGTATCCGGCATTAGTGACTGTAACAGTTCTTGTGCCCTCAAAGTATTTATGGTTGTGATACCTGACTGACCACCTTTCATCAATCTCATTTTCCTCCACATTGCCGAGGCAGATATTTCTTCATCTTTACTTGAACAAAATTCCGACCATCCTGATGATTTTGCTTTTTTAATAAGACGGTTAGCATGTTTGACTTTAAGTTGGAAATTTGTGTAATTATCTGGAGTAGGATTCCGTCTAAGTTTAGTTAGTGCTAACCTTCTTTCTGCTACCACTTTAGACAATGAACTATTCCAATAAGGTTTTGGAATGAACTTTGTAGTTGGATCTCGACAACTTTTTGACCAAGGTATAGTTTTATCTGCTATTGTATTAATCTTTGAAATAAACATATCATAATTATCTTGTACATTAGATAACGGCTGTTGATCTTTAAATATTTCCTTAGTCTTTCTCTATATTCTTCCCACCGAGTTTCTTTGAACATTCTTTTTTTAATGTATGATGTCGTTTTACTGTATCCATATGAGAATTTGATAACAATATGGTCACTACCTAAGCATTCTCTTGTCGTTGTCCAAAACCATCTTACTGCTATATCTGACGATGTGAAAGTAATATCGGGTGATGTTTGTTGAAGATTACCATTGACCTCGCGGATTCTAGTTGGGTTACCATCATTTAAGCAAATAAAGTTATTGCCAAACATTGCTTGATAAATCATATCCCCTCTCTTGTCTGCACTGTGAGACCATAAACTATGATGGGCATTGAAGTCACCAGCTATCACAGCCTCCTTGTTAAATGAATTAAAAATTTTATTCCAATCATTTAGGTTCGTATTCATCGATGGAGGGCAATATATAGAGATAATATTCTTGAGCCTTGAGATGTTTAAAACATTGATTCCTATAATTTCTATACCGGGATTGCTTATGTCACATTTTATTTCAATTATTTCTATGGACTTATGAACTACAATGCATAATCCATCATAACCATCACTTCTATCGTTTCTGAGCACTTTATAATTGCTAATCTTAATATGTTAATTTTCTGACAACCATGTTTCACTAAGGCCAATGTGAATTTTTTCTTGGCATAACAATAACTCAAATGCAGTCATTTTTGGTTGTAAGCTATTGGCATTCCATTGTAAAATATTGACCGTGTGATGAAGTTTTTTACTATCCATAATTAATTACGCTAAATATCTCCTGTATAATATCCATATTTATGTAAGAGCTCAGAAAGATTGTTACTTTTTCTAAGATATATTTTAATATCTTATGTATTTTTATATTAAAGTTGTTGTTCGAAAACATAATTTTCATAATGTCCTGAAATAAAACCATAAAACTAAATTCACTCTTGTTTCTGACATTTCTACCTTTCTTTTCGGTTCCGTCTCTCTCTTTTTCTGAAGCAATATGAATTTCTTCCTTTGATCTATCGTCTTCGAATTCAATATCACGAAAATTTGGTCCATCACACTTCTTTTACCGGATTTATTCTTATCTGTAGTCTTGTAATTTTTCTTTTTCATATTACTTCCATTCCGCTGTAGAGATTCAGTATCATTTATCCTGTCTGTATTTATGAATGGAGTTTTTAATGTGTCAGCATATGACTTACCATATTCGTTTTTCTGATTAGATTCTATCACTGGAAGCACATGGAAAGTTTTGGCGTATTGTTTTTTTGTGTTCTCTCTCTCTTCTTTTAATTTAATCAAGGCTACTTTAAATGTGCAATTATATTTTTTCATGACATTCCTAACTTCTTTCTCTCTTTGGAAAGCAGGACATTTACTTTTGATAAGCGACATGTGGTTTCCCGAACAATTAACACACTTATATGTTAAGGTTTCACAATTGTCATGTTGATCTCCGCATTTCACACAAATTTGTTTCTTGGATGGGCAGAAATTTCTGATATGACCATATTTCCAACACATAGAACACTGGGTTACTGGATATATATAGGGTTCTACCTTCATTTTGACTCCATATGCTCGAATATATGATGGCATAATGGGCCCATTAAAACAAATCCGGACTGTCTCACTTTTTATCCACTTTCCTTCTGAGTTCTTTCTGAATAGTCGTTTTACTTCTGTTATTTCTAATTCACTTTCTAATATATTTTTTAGGTAATCATCCTCCATTTCTAACTCAATCTCTCTGATTATCCCATAAGAAAAACTTACTTCACTAGTCATTTTACAAATCCAGCCTTTTTGCTTAAGAAATTCACATTGGATAAACTCTTTTGCTGCATTTAAGCTTGTAAAGCGAATAAGTATCTTAAACGGACTTTTGTATTTAATTTCTGATATCTCTTGAAAATTTTCCTTTTTCAACAATCTAGCCAAGCCAATTTGTTTCGGTAATTGCTCCTTAGAAATAATGGATACTTCAAAATACTTCGGACTTTCAATTTGGTCACCTTCTGTGTTATCTAACCAATTCTTCAAACGAGACACTGTGTCTCCCTTATCACCAGGTGGATGGCTACAATTACCTATCTTTATTCTTTTATTTTTTCCAACTGTAGTAAATCCTTCTAAGTTATCATCCTCATTAGAATCCGACCTTGGTCTTCTTGTCCCACCCGAAATAATGTCGTTATCGTCCCACTCTAATTCGTTATTACCGTCTTCATGAATCTGAGCCCGAGTCAGTATGATAGAACGCCTCGAAACATTGTCTTCGCCGGATATATCTCCACGAGACGACATTTTTTTTTGTAGGGTATTTTTCGGTTTTTTTTTCTTCACTAAGTTTTTTTATTTATTACACTATCACAAAGTAGTTATAATTGAAAACCACATCTTCAATCGAATAATGACATTAAAAACAACAACTGATTTTAAATGTAAACACTTAAAACGTAATAAAAGTTATTATTAATATGAGAACAAGAGCGTACGCACTTCACTGCACGTATGCCTCGCGCGAACTTCACCGTCAGTTATAGACTTTAATATATATAATAAAAATTATTTTAAGTTAGTTAGCCCTTTTGTTCAGGAAGGTTTTACTTTACATGATTTTGCGCTACGGCTGTAAGCGGCAATGTTGAAATATATCACCAGTGAAATCGCACGCATAATTACAATCAAATATTTGAATTCAGTCAGTATATATTACAATAGACTTTTCTGGTTATATTACAGGTAAATGTTTCCGCCAAAGAGTTTCTTACTTAGTCCATAGAAGAATTCACACTGGAGTTATGCCCTATAAATGTACGGCATGTGAAAAGAGCTTCCGATATAAGGTAAATTATTTTCCTAATAGCTTAAAGTGCCCTTTTATTTAAACGTTATAAATAAACGATATATCTATACCGTATATTTTATTTTCTCAGGTTTCACAAAGAACCCACAAATGTCAAGCTCAACCACCAGGAACTGTGGTGCGACAAACCGGTGATCTTGTTGAAATGTTGAAAAAGAAACATATTAAGTCAGACAATTTGCCTATAGAAGGGGAAAAGAACTTGAATTTTGATGAAACGTTGGTCGTTTCTGAAGCCAATGCAGAGTTAGTTCGTACTGGAGCAAAGCTATCATTAGAAGATATGGAATCTGAAAATTTTACTCTGATAGCCGACACTTTCGATGAATTAAACGAACAACATTCCAATGTTTCGAGTTTACCGACACAAAATAATTATGAATCGGAAACTATGGATATATTCGATAAAAATATTGAAGACCTGATAGACAGTAATACTGTGGACAGTAATGTGCCTTCACCATCAGAAATACTTAAAAAATTATGTATAGCTAAGGACGAAAATTATATTGATATACTAAAGGAAAAAGATGATAAAAATTTCGATATATATAAAGAATTAGATGATTTCTTATAAATTCATGAACAAATGGTTAATCGTCCTATCGTTGGGTTATGTATTCAGTAGATGAGCAATTTCGAATTAAAAATCTGTCGTAAGTTAGGATGCCTTATTGACAACACATGTATTTATAGGGCAGGTACGGATAAATCGCAGATGTTTTTTTCTTCGAACTGATTACGCTATTGACCTAGCAAGATCTCAGCTTCGCCGGACTACTAAGGCGAGCGCTTAAGGCACTCAACCGATTTTATTTTGACAACTAGCTCAAGGGTGCGCGGCACACCTCGGCTTGGGTTGTTACCTGATTCATGCAATTCGCAAACTATCTGAGCTAACCTAAGCTTAGCTACATATTCATACTTATATGAGTTATTGAAACATATAGGTATGTGTACCAAGCATACATACCTCAACAACTCTTATATGTATTTTGTGTTGGATAATTTTTCTAAACTGTTTCAGTTCAATAAGGGAAAAATAAAAATAAAAACCTTTCCACTTTCATGTGTAAGCATGTGCGTGCACGTGTGTGGAGGTGATATGTGTAATGTTGTTGCAGTGTTCTAAGATTTTGTGTCACTGTATCGCGCGAGCAGCGTACTCAAGGGCTTCACGCTGAGGGAACGGACCAAGGCTTGAGCCGCTGCCGAGGGGTGCCTAGTTTGGTGTGCGGGAGCGAAATTTACTCCCAGAACACGGCGGCGTGATCTATGGTTACGCGGGCGTGGGCGTGAGCACACTCTGTTTGGAGGATCGCAGATGTGATAATCACTATTACTACATATTAGAAAACAGAGTCCTTTGCCACGTCTCTGCCTGTCTGTACGGGATAAACTCAAAAACTACTTAATGGATTTTCATGCAGTTTCCATCAATAGATAGAGTGATTTACGAGGAAAGTTAAGGTATATAATTTGTGAAGATTTTTGGTATTTTTTTTAGTTGAAATAAATGATGAAAGTGTCGGAAAAAGTCAAGTCGGCTGGGAGCTTTCGTAGACGAAATGTGTAATAATTGGTCACATTAATCTAAGTAACCTAATTCTAACAAACATTAAGCAAGATAGACATTTAAGTGTACTTATATTTAAGACTAGCAACCGTATGCGACTAAAACAGAAAGGAAAACGACTCTTATCCTTTTTGTTATTAATTACATATTAAATTACGCTCAGTTGTTAGTATGTTCGGACACCGCATCGATCGATGTGGGTTCGTATCCTTACGAACGTGCCGGATGTTTCGATGAAGGAAAACATGGTCACGAAACCATAGCCTGGTGGTAGTAGTGGTGGTGGTAGTGCTTTCTCTTAGTTCTCCCAACGAGTCTGGCTATCGGTGTGTTCTGGCAGCTGTACTTAACTAGCTAATCCTCATCTTTTTTTTTAACGTGGGGAAATCCCTTATGTATACGCCACCCTCCTGGGGGAGAGGGTGGGTTATGTCCGACTCGCACGAACTAAAACCCCACGGTGTACCGACAGACCGCAATTGTTAGGGCAGCAAGGGATCGTACAATGCTACTCAACCTTGTAGAGCCACCCCAACGGTCCACTCGGTGGAAGGTGACCGCCAGGCTCCTACCTATAGGGAGGCAGACTGGGTACACATCAGCTGCCTGCCCTCGTCCGCTGGACCTGTGCAATGAGAAGATGAACCCCCCGGCCCATCTCCCTCAGGTCCAGCTACGGTGGCGGGAGGAGTTGGGCAAAACGCCGCCTCCTCCCGCCGGTCCTCCGTTGGCGGAGAGGGCCACTTAGAGGATCTACCTCGCGGGCCCTCTCCGCCGCCTCCTTCTGCGAGATAACCTCCTCGCAGAACGTCAGCTTCCTGCAAACGATCTGGTGCAGGTACCACCCGAAGCAACCGTGTCCGGTGAGTACCTGCACCAGTTGAAACGTCAGGAAGCCCCACTCCCTACCTATCCACTGCCGCAGGACCGGGCCGGGCCGGGGACCGGGTTTCTCATACGGAGGAACATGTAAGCAAGAAAACTCTATATTTTATAGGTATTTCAATAGAAACATCTATTATAAATGTATAATTAAACGCATTTCTTTATAATATATGAAAAATATATTAATTGGTTATTGGAAAATGTTAAAAACGTTGATGAAAAAACATGAATTCATTCTTACTCGTACATACGTGTTTATGTGTGCGTAAACCCCGTATCGCATGTTGTAATGAGAGGGTTTTCTATATTTATCTATTTTATTCTATAACTATTGACCTGGTGTTCATAGCTTTGTATAAGCGAATTAATTTAACATCTTACAAATGTGTCGTTACATTTGAAAATGAGCTAAAACAATTTGAATCGTTCATATAACATGTAAAATATTTTTAAAATTTCCAAATTTTATACATCGAGGACGAAGTTCAAATTTTGCCGTCCATAAGGTTGTTATCTTTTTTGATGATCTTCATATTTGAAATGTGTATAATTTGAAGATCCCGAAAAATAACGTAATATATTAGGAACGGTTAAAATTGGATTTAGCTCATTTTGAGATGTAACGACTCAAATATTTTAGTTCATAATATTTTGTTCTTTCGAGATAGTGTACATATTGAATGTCATTATTATTTTATAAGAAAAAATGAAATATATTATTATCTATTACATCTTTATTGAATGACGACTGGGTTTAACAATCAGTTACCGGGTGCCCACATTTACACTACGAACAGCGCTTCTACTGACATAAAATTCATTTGTAAACAGTCCATTTGAAATCTCACATGTATTATATATGCCTACGCTAGTGACATATTTAAACAGATGTATAAGATGTAATTTATGGTAACATTGATTCTATTCTAAAAATTATTTCATTGATAGATTTAGTCAATTCTTCCACTTTCCGACGGATGATATTTTAAATAAATTAAATTACATATGTTTGTTAAATATTATATTTTAATTACCACGAACAAAGTCGCAGACAGTTCACTGTTAAATATAAAACTATTGTTTTTTTTGGAACACAAGGTTTTGTATGTAATTCGCCGAATGTCTTGCGTCGTTCTTTCATCGTAATCTTCTTTGTAATTATTTCTGTCTTTCTAATGTTTTTTGTCAATAGTATAAAATTGAAATAAAGATACATGTATTTCGTGTAATCCAGATTATTTGGGTAAATAAATAAGTACTGTTACAAATAAGTAATTCTGAATAATTATATTTTGATTTTAGTACAGCCCTTGTCAATCTTTTTGACCGCTCTGAACATAGCCACGCATAATATAGTCACGCCTTTAAGACATGGCAAAGTTAAAATATTATTATAGCAATTTTGCCATTTATTTATCCTTAAGTTGTGTCAATGTTATATGTATAGTATAATTAGTATTTATATCTACATTTAAATTCGACGTATCTATATTTACAGCGATTAATAAGATTGATGAGGACTGAACAGTTTCTCATAAAACAATCCTTAAACATTACCCGTCCTGAATCACATCATAACAGTACTGACATAATTAAATATTCTCATATAATTTAGATAACTATAATAGTGTTTATTTTCAGAATAAAGAGAGGAGTAGGAAGAAATAAGTTGTGTCTAAATTGCGATTAGCACTTAGCAGTTTTGGAATATTATTTAGACCCCCAGCTAGACTAATAAAGTCATCAATAGATAAATAATATCACACATTTCATATGTTTTGTAATAAATATATACATCACTGTTTTTGGATTATAAAGCATCGTGAATCTTTACTAAATCAGAAAATATTTGTTGATATGTTTGGAATACAGTATAAATAACTACTAAAACTACACTCCAATCGACATGTAATCAAGGAATCTATAAGTAAACAACTTACTTATAAATTCCTTGCATGTAATAGGGTCGGTAATTAATAATGATCTATGATATAATAGAAGGGGTAATGAAAAATCTTAAATTATGATCGTAATACACTAAACTATAATAAATCCATGGTAATATTTCAGGGAATATCACTCTCCGTTGATATTAATCATTTACAATTATTGTATTTACTATAAGTATCCTCTACAAGTTTGACTTATTAATTTAAAATGTTTATTTGATCTCTAATAATTTCAGTAATCTCATCAAATTTTTTGTTAAATTGAGCTGAAACAATACTTACTATTGACATTTTGTCTATGAACTTTGTATAAAAAAATAAGAATACAAGTTATAAATCTATGGTTTTTAATGAACTACCAGCTGTTTTTGTTCTCTAGACGCTTGAAATTCAGTGAAAATCTGCATGGATCAAAATTAAACAGTGTCATTTTATCCCAAAATAGTGACATTCGGAGATTTTTATAATTTTTGTGGAATTTCCTTTAGAGTAGCAAAATAATCGATTTGAAGTTTTGTCAAACATCATTCGCGATAAATGAAACAACGTTAGTGATTTATTACGTCTTATATATGGGGTATCATCATACACAGTACATAAATTAGGCCAACATTTCAGTTTGTAAAATACGTCTCTGCTGTAAAGAACGTTTCGTGGGTAAGTGCAATTTTAGTATTTTAATCACATAATAAAGGTGGCCTAGGTATTGATTACTACCGTACTTTATTTTGCAACGCAAACTTACCCATTTATCAGAAGGTCATGATGTAACTACGCGGTTCGTGTCATTTCCGTGCACATATCAAAATGTGCACTTAACATTCATTAAATCCTTTATAATAACAATGAAAAATTGCAATATTTGTCATATATTGCTCCTGTGATTATACCTTGTCGCTGTACGTCTTTAAATTTGGCGTATGTATTTTCAATTTTATTTAATTTTAACTGATACACAAATCCGAAAATAAAACCAAAATAAAAAATATTAAAATTTTTCTTTGTCTGCTTTTGGTTTGATGTAAAATGAGCTAGGATGATTTCTAAAAGGGGATCTAATCACTTATTACGTTTAACTTAGAAATGACTTAAAAATCTGACTTACTAATCTTTTTCTCTTTGTTCTTTTCCATTGCTTTTTTTAGGTAAGATCTTCAGTTCTAGGTAAGATCTGGTTCTAACAAAGAACAAATTAATATAATTGGAATTAATAGTGTATTTTATTTCATACTTATGTATTAATGCCACCGCAGTGTTATGTTTTGTGGATCTAACCTAACCGAAATGGCAAAATTGAGAAAAATAAATCAGTCAGGTTAGACTTGCGAAACTAATACAGTGCAAACCGGTCAGAGCAATGCTCCACGAGTGTACTACGGTGGAGTTAATGTCTATTATTTTCTTCTATCTTCTATTAATAGTGTCTATTATTTTCAATCATATTTCTTGCAAGTACAAGTAATCTAAATTCTAATATTGATTTTAAAGTATATATTTAAACTATATAGACTTAAACCTTATAATATAAATTAAATCTTTCTCATGAATACCAAGATCATACCTCTATTACCACTCTTCAATTCTATAAACTTAGCCTTTATTATAATCAACTATGGACTGATATACAATACTGCTCAGGTGGGATATTTTTCAGCTTAAGAACTTGTTGCTGTTTGTAACCAAAGATCTGCTGGCATCCATTGATTTTTTATGTTCCATGTTATATTAATTACTCAATTTTGCTCACAGTTTCAGAAATGTTAATATACTTTTTGAGAATAAAATACAGTTCATTCACTACCTGACAATGTAGCATTTTGTAGGTGAAATAACTTTTAATTTAGTTAAGTATTTTTTGAATTTATCTATTACAAACAAAAAATAAACCTTTTATCTTTTATAACAGTAGTATTATATAAACAGAAATTATTGACCTTTAATATCAGATTGATAGTTTATTTGTGTACATCTTTTTATTCACTGTCTTTCTGTTTCCTGACTTGAACTACATGAGTATGGGCTATAATTAGTTATTTTAATTAATATTAAGTGGATAGAATACATAACTATATTTAATATTCCATTAAATTTGAATAGGTCAGCACTATGAGTATAATATGTTCATAGAGAAGAGACACAAGTGTTGACATAACAAAAATATTTTATTTTTTCTAATATGACAAACAAACACCATCAAGCATTTGAATGGTCAACATTTTATCTTACCTATTTTTGGTGATGAATTTGGTTATCATATTTTTTGTTACATGAACTAAGAGTAACTTAACATTAGGATACAGTCAAGTTGCTTGGACTTTCATTCTCTTATTTCTTTAATGTGTTGATCATATTGATTGCTTTTAATTCCTCATTTTATGTCTGAAGAACATGCACCATATTGACCTAGCAATTACCTGTTAACTTTTGTTATATTTTAGGAATTTGAGCTGTTAGTCTGCCTGGTTGTCATTCCTGGTCATCAATCTGAAACTACTTCAGTTTATTGACTGCTATATTTAACCATGAATCTCATATAAACATTATAAATTGTCTATTAATTCATCAATTGCTGTACTATGTTTGAGTTCTATATCTTCCATATACACTATATGAGGAAAATACCTAACATATTTGTCGCCATAGTTCTTTGCACTAATTTAATTTTATACATATATTACTGTTTGTGAGCATTGCAAATGAATATATATAGAAATGGGTGAATGATTGAATGAGTGGTAATGGACCTCTCAATCTGACTCAATGTGTTTCTTACCTGAAGATATTCTTTTTAAAATTATAAATAAAGGTTACACAAGTCTACATTTATGCTCATATGCTTGTTGAAATATTAATCCTAGTCTTTTTGAACTTTTGACTGTGAGGTCCATGTCCAAATCATACAGGTCCTTACAGCATTACTTTATGAAAGTTCTTTCACCAATGACTAATGACAAATGTTACTTTCACATGCACAGTTAGCTTATGTTAATATATTTAAGAGTTCATGTTTAACTGAAAGATATAACTGAAGTAAGGGAAAGTAGTGGAAAAACAATGAATTAAAGTTACAGTACTAGATTCAATTGTGTTGAAGTTATAGAAAAATTATGTTGTAATTAAAATAAGTAATGAACACAATCTTGTACAAATATATTTCACTTTTAAGAAAGGCATCTTCAGATTGATGTCTACTCCTCTATGTCTAGTGAGCTAGTGTACAAGTAAAAACGTCTTTTGTCCAATTCTAATAAAAAGCTAATTAAAAAAAAAATACAAAAATAGTTTAAAATTATGATTTTAAGACTAAAATGTTTTTGAAATCATAATGTTTCAAGCTTAGCATTTTATCAGCTTAAGCTACAACTCAACAACTGATGAAATTTTGGTTGAAATAAAAAAATATTAGAAAAATCATTATCAACACACAATAAAGCCCTTACCTATTACATATAGGAACAGATGCCTTGATTCCATAAAGAGTACTAAAAGGAAAATTTTCATAATAACAATTTAGATTTAATTTGTACACAATTTAGTATAAGGTATTATCACAGAAATATTTATGGGAATTCGACTTTAAATGAGAGCAATCAACATTAAGAGATATATTAGAACAACTATGTTATTGATTTCTTTATATGCCTAAGAGTTCTTTTAAGCAGTTTGTTTTTATGTAATGGGCACTTGTATCTTTAGAATATAATTAGCACTTACCATTGTATTAGCTGAAATTTATTTGTATTACTAGATATCTGAATTAATATACATACTAACAGACTCCTATAACAAATTAAAATGAATATAACAAATCACCTGTATAATTTAAGGGGTTGTGCATAACTTATATCATACAAAGTTAATGATTTTTAGGATAACACCTAGGGTTCGTCTCTCTTTTCCTTCATCGTTAAATATATGTATATATATGTATATATCCAATAGGCAAAAAAAAGTGATTTTATTTAATACTAGCTGACCCGTGCAACTTCGTCTGCACCAAATAGGTTATCACCGGTGTCAATTGTAATTTTAAACGCGAAAAATTTTAATATACCTAAAACCTTATTGCAGCCACATCTACGGTTTCCAATTGTGAATCCAAACTATCAAGGGACTCACTCAAACATATACCCAGATGGTATGTGAGAAATCTTTTAAAATAAGCCTACAACCCGTTCGTAGCATCATCTACTGAGTTCAATAAAAAATAAAAACTAACCTACATATATTGGCGATAATGTGAAAAAAGCTTTAGAGGTCTATGGACCCCTGGTTTCTAAAGAAATTCCTTTCCCTTTTTTGTAGACGTTTACTATACAGTCAGTATAGTTTACATTATAAAATATCAATTTGATAGAATTAAATTGTAAATTAAACGACAAAATATATTTATAAAATAAATAATGATAAATGAAACACTGAATGATATCATAACTATTTTTAACTTGTATTAAAACTTTTTCACACTCCATTGTATTGAAGAAAAATATAAATATTAAAAAGATATGAGCACGACGCGTCAAATGTCACTTGCCTGTAACTATTTGTCTAAGAGCTAGTAACGGTTTCGACAAATTTTCTGTATGACAGTTTTTATATATCTTTATGTTCTTCCGAACAGCGTGCGGGCTACCTGGCTGCCAGTAAACGTTGCGTTTATTACTGCATATCGCACCTTTACTGGCAAACATATTGATTTTTATATAATTTTTTAATGTTTTGTTTTTTACTAACTTTGAAACCCTACTAAAACATGAAATTATTATTGCCAGACATTTTTGTTATAAACAATAATTTGCCCGATGCTATTTTTTTGTAAATAAAATAAGTATGTTCCAACCATGTTAAGATAGCTGTAATTTTAATATTATTATTATTATTATTATTTTCTTTTAATGAAGGCTTAGTCACCTTAGCGACTATATCGCCTAAATGACATACAGTATAACAATAAGAATGACAATAAACTTAACAATAGCTTATATTAATTTTGTACAATTCTTTAGCATCTTTCGAAATGGGGTCAGACAATAACGAATTGTACAAACCAGTGTGGAACGAACCAGAAGCATTAAGCCAAGATTTAATATCTTCCCTTCGAACACATTCTGCCAGGATGTGGTGCACATCATCGATGAGCTCACAACTCTGGCAGAGTGGTGATAGTACTTTACGCATCAGGTAGGCGAATTTTTTACATGGGATGTGTCCTGAGCGTAATCTCATTCCTGTGATTGCTTCCCGACGGCAAATCGTACTGTCATCAATCCATGGTGACCATAAGGGATGTGGCTGAATCGTTCTGTACCATATTCCTTTTGTTTTAGAACGCTCATCAAAGTATTCCTTCCAATGCGAGTAACAGCTATTTTTAAATACTGAGCATACATCCAAGAAAGTTGGTAAAATATTAATAGGAGCACCTTCGGAAGATCCTTCTCTTGCTAAAAGATCAGCTCTTTTATTCCCAATTATACCTATATGAGAAGGGATCCATTGTAAAACAATTACTTTGTTCTTTGCTTTGAAATCTAGTAATTGCTTCAAAATAGTGTAGGCTATCGGTATTTCTCGAAAAGTCGAGGTACATCGAGCTACGTGTTGAAGAGCACTTTTTGAATAGGATAAAATAACAATTTTAATGGGCTCAGATGATTGCGCAGATGAGAAGGCCTCTGCAATTGCTATCAATTCAGTGTGCATAATTGAAATATTTTCATCAATTTGAAATTTCATAAAAGTTTTGGAATTTGACTCCAAAAATGCGGCTCCTAAATTCCCAGCTTTAGATCCGTCAGTGTATATTTAAAAAAAAAATTGATAATATTTATTTATATATTGAAGACAAATATCTTTTATTTTAAGAACATCATATTGACGCTTTGGCTTCCAAATACCATCTACATTTATTTTAATTATATTGTGCAAATCAATGTTATCGACCCAGGTGTGTAAAGTGAACATTTCATGTTTTATATTTATTTGAATTGGAGTATTTTTATATTGAGAAAAAATAGAAACTAATAATGGTATTTTTCTTTTACGCCAATAGAGTGATTGGAAAGGGGTGGACAGTTCTTTTGATACATTGGTTAGTTCGTTTTTTTCGAATGACTTATATTTAAATAGAATTTGCCAGGTAAATATTGTCTCCTAAGATGTAACGGACATATGCTCAATTCGCTTTCCATAACATAGATTGGAGTACTTTTAATGAAACCCCCGATAATTCTCATGGCCTGGTTTTGGACTTTTTCAAGTTTATAGAGGTTAACCTGAGCACTACTATTATAAAGAAAGCTCGCATAGTCAATTCGACTGCGTGTAATATTGAAGTATAAACAACTAAATGTTATGGATGAACACCCCAATTAAAACCGGCTAATGCTTTGAAAACGTTTAGAAACTTAGAGCTAAATTCTGCAACTGCATTGATATGTTTACCTCATTTTATGTATGATAAAGATAGCGATATTTGTGGAAGCGCCTGTTATAGACGCATGTATTCAAGATAACATCAATCTCAAGTCGTATGTCTACGTTTATCGTTGTTTTTCAGTTTTCACGGTGAAATCTCAATATCATAATGGTTAATAAAATGAAATATGTTGTTTGCAATGGAAAAAATGAAATGGTTTGAAATGAATTATTTTATTTATAAAGAATATCATCGGGCACATTATTTTCAATAACAAAATTGTCTGGCAGTGATAAACTCATGTTTTTAATAGCGTTAAAATGTAACCGAAATTTCTTTTCCTAAAATTAATTATAAATCAAAATTTTGACCTGTAAAGGTGTGATGCGCATTAAAAAACACAACGTTAACCGGCTACCAGGTATCCTGAATCCTGTTTGGAAGGGCATAATATATCTTCATATTAAAGAACCAGCTTTTCTAAAATTCTCGTTCTTCCAACGTTGCTGGCTCTTGTACTAAGGTGTCGCAAAAAAGTCTAGTTACGTTAACTACAATTTTTTGTTTTTAGTTTTCCTGGAGAGCCTTTTGCGTTTTATGGGACAAAGAGTATCCTAAATGTAACCTTGGAATATTAGTTATTACTATGTCAAGTTTCGTTAAAATCGGTTCAGTGCTTTCAGCGTGATGTGTGTTCACAGGGACAGAAAGACAGACAGACAGACAGACAGACAGACAGACAAAAATTGTAAAAAGATTATTTTTGGCTTCTATATCGATAACAAAGCCTATCCCGATCAAAATTTTCAAAAAATATTTAATGTACAGATTTGACCTTGCTACAGTTTTATTATAGTATAGATATGTATGTTACATATGTATTAGTATATCCTGAAAGACATTTTAATGAATTACAAGGGATCAATGCTTACTTAACAAAGTTTGTTATCCAGAGAATTAGAATAGGAGATTAATTAAAATAAATATTGTGATAAAAAATTCATCATTCAAATATACCTTTATTGTTATTTATTTATTTATTAACTCAATCATATTATCAAAATATAGGTATATTTTATTTTTCAAGTTTTTCCACAATTAATAAGAATATCATTAACAATTGTAATACTCTATTAATTTCGAAATAGTGTATACTTTTCGGGTATAAAATTTTATCAGTTTGTATAAGATTTAAGTAGATTTTAATTGTCTTAAAATATTTTGTTTAAATTTTTTTCAAATACTATTGATTTTATTTATACATCCTATTAATTTCAAAGTTTATCTCCTGTAACAATATTTTGAAAATTGGTTTAGAATTGTTAATACTGAAAAAAATCTGAATAAAAAAAATCCACTGTGTTTGTACACAATATTGATAATTGTTATACTCAATCTAAGTCTAAATAATAATATATATACTTCCCTTGTACGAAAATTTACCACAATCAGATGAGAATTTTTATTTTCTATGGTCTGTCAGTATTGGTTTGAGATTTAAGTAATTAGTTTGTTTTTTTTTTACAAAATTTAAAGTTATCATCTCGATAATTTTTCTAGCCTCTTAATTTCTCCATGGCAAATATTTATCTTATAAAAATGACATCAAAAACTACAAAAAAATTGATGTTTTTTATATATCTATGATGTTTCTACAGGATATTTTTCAATGCATTTAACCACTTTTGTGGCATTATTAAGAGTTACATCGGTACCGTATTTTCATTTTGATGTCACCACAATTACTTGCTTACTTTGTATTATTACTTAGTATTGGTATTATTCCTAAAGTCATGAATTCTATTAATAATTTATCACTACGTCCAATGATTATATAGTCGTGTATATAATCAAAGACAGTGTCATATTATCATATATTTATTGCTAGGGTAATTCAGGGTTCATCATGTTCTCAAACCTCTCTGAAGTGAAAACCCAAAAGACAGACCCTTTAAGCCTAGTGTGGAGAAATCTATAAATATGTGGTTCAGGTAACTACTTTACCTGCATTACCTATGATAAGAGTGTTATTACCTTATCAACTTATTTAGGCTTAGCGGTTCGAGCCCCATTTTGCGGGGCTCGGACCGCGAATTGTTGGGGCGGCGGCGGCACTCGGCCGGCTGCTCCCCAACATAGGAGGGCCGAGTGCTGGTTGTCGCCGACTCTATATGAGAGTCGTGCGGGCGATGGCCGCCTACGGGGCACCAGTGTGGGCCGACGCCCTCGGTGCCTACAACGTGCGTGCGCTACGCAAAGCGCAGCGCACGGTGTCCTCGGCGGCGGCTTTTACGCTCGCCGGCTCCCTACCCGGAGTACTGATACACGGCGGCGAGAAAACGTAGTGGAGAGCCTCCGGCTCTCAGGGAAGTTGAAGTCAAGAGGCGGGAGCTCAAGGGAGTGGTGGTCGAGAGGTGGATGCAGGACCTGGCGGACGCGCGCTATGGGCGTTATATAGTGGACGCTGTCTGCCCGGTCCTGCGGGAGTGGATGGGACGAGAGTGGGGCTCCCTGACGTTCCGAATGGTGCAGGTACTCACCGGGCACGGTTGCTTCGGGTGGTACCTGCACCATATCGCACGCAGGGAGCCGACCGCCGCATGTCATGAGTGCGGCGCTGATGAGGACACCGCGCAGCACACTCTTTCCGAGTGTGCTGCGTGGGAGGGGCAGCGCCGCATTCTGGCTGCGGCGGTGGGGAATTTAGGGGGGAATTTGTCGCTGCCGAGTGTGGTTTCGGCCATGCTCGGCAGCGAACAGGCTTGGCGAGCTATGGCCTCCTTCTGCGAGGAGGTCATCTCGCAGAAGGAGGCAGCGGAGAGGGCTCGCGAGGTAGATCCTCTAAGTGGCCCTCTCCGCCAACGGAGGACCGGCGGGAGGAGGCGGCGTTTTGCCCGACTCCTCCCGCCACCGTAGCTGGACCTGAGGGGATGGGCCGGGGGGCCCATCTCCTCATTGCACAGGTTCGGCGGACGAGGGGGGGCAGCCGGTGTGTACCCGGTTGCCTCAACATAGGCAGGAGCCCGGCGGTCACCTTCCGCCGGGCGGATCGTTGGGGCGGCTCTCCAAGGGGAGAAGCATAGATCGATCCCTTGCCGCCTCAACAATACGGTCGGTCGGTACACCGTGGGGTTTTAGTCCGTGCGAGTTGGACATAACCCACCCTCTCCCACGGGAGGGAGGCGTATCCATAAGGGATTTCCCGACGTACAAAAAAAAAAAAAAAGGTTTCTAAGAAATTAAGATTTTTAATTTTTATTTAAAGATTCAGTTGCAAAAACAGAAAGTTTGACATAACATCCACTGTCGTTCTCTAACATGTTGTCCCTGCTAATATTATCAATTTGAAGAATGTGAATTTGTTTGTTTGTTACGCTTTTTTCACGCTTTAACTATACAACCGATTGTCTTGAAATTTTACGTACATGTTGTTAGGAGAACAAAAAAAGACGTTTGGTATAACTTTCATCGAGAAAAAGTACTGTTCCCTAGGGATAGGTCAAATCTAAGCCATCTAAATCAACGAAGCTGTGAGGAAAAGCTAGTCCTTAAATAAAGATATCCCCCGGTTCAGTTTTATTGAACTGTCTCTTACTCATAGATGAGAAACAGTTACTATAATTGATATATATGTGTATATAAAATTAGGTTTTACCGGCGAATTCGGTTACATAATAAAGTTTTTGTAGCACCTCGGGAACTACGTATTTTTTATAATACGGTGTTAACTCTTTATAACGAAATTCAAGGGACCGAGCATTTTATTGTCGTTTATTTGCGTATTTCGTTATGAAGAGATTTCGTTATACGGACGGAATCGAATAAATAAGTGGGCATGTGGTACGTTATAGAAAGTTTTTCCTTATAACGAACGACTTTATTAAGAGTTTACACTGTATATGTGTTTTTTATCATAATCAATTAATCACATAAAATACAACTGCCGTTGTCGGGGATACTGTTATAGCGACTCGTTGAACTGATTGGCTCATTCGCCTGAAAGTGCTTTTGTTCGTGCGATTCATAACATGATTAGAGATTTTTTTAAACCACTTTGATCTCAAATGTTTGGTGTGTGTTTGATCCCAAATTTTAATTTTCCAAAAACTTTAGTAATTAGTAATTGTAACATTAATTAATTTTTCACATAAAAACATTTTTTTAGCTGAGATGTCAAACTCAGATATATAGTGACTCGTATTTCTTTGTAAAGGTAACAGTAATTATTTTGCTATGGATTTTATTCCTTTATTTTATATAATTCCAGCAACGCACTCCCTATTATAGAATTTTAATTACGTTTACTGTGATCGATTATAGAAATAATATATTTACCAAAATAAAAAGTAATCTAATATACCTTTCTAATAGTGAAAAAAATTACACCCAACACCCCAAATCACAAACTTCAACTTTTTAATATTGGACTTTTATAGATACGAATTCTGTCAGTGTCAAGTCAGTCATGGGAGAGTCACTTTATAGGTAGTATTAAATTTTTATTATATAATTTAGTTCTTCCAGATTGGGCCGCTGAAATACACACAGACAAACACAATATTTACAGGCATCATGCCTTAAATAAATATATATTTACATAATAATTACTGTTAGTTATTGTGTTATGTTAAAGTTTAATTTTGCTAAACTTGTAAAATTAACCAGAGTATTAACAAAAGGAGAAAATACACCCCCTTGTGCGTTTCTTGAAATTGGACGGTCGTAGTATATTCTTAAGTAAAATATATAATACAATATTAAAATAGGGCATTTGAAAAAAATGTGTTCTAGAGTGCCTACACCTCTACAGATAGATCGTCAGTATACAGATAAGTAGATGTAGTAAGCTTGCAACAGTCACGAAACTTATATAGCCATGGCTTACCAGGAATGTTGTTCTGAATGGAAGGATATGATTTGCCTGTAATTGGGTTGGATACATTCCAGTTTGAGTTCCATAATGGAAACAAATCAGTCTTGTTTGGGGAAGATAAATCCTGAACATAGGTGTTATAGTGATGTGATCAAAATATCCAGTCTCGATAGCTTCTTTAGCGATAAGATTAACAGCTTCATTACCCTGAATCTCACTATGTCCTCGTATCCATGCCAGAACTACATAAACTCCTAAACAATGACATTGATACAAATGGAATTGATTAATTGTGATAACTGATGTTTCATTGAAGTATGTCAAACATGTCAAAGCAATATCAAATGTAGTGTAGAAAGTTTCAATAAGAAGAAAAAGCCCTTTCTCTCTTGAAGGCAAACAATTCTATTGATTAAAAACAACATTTATGTATACATGTATAGATTTTTTGGGCCAGGAACCATCTTGGGCGTCCACAGAATACGCTACAACATTATTATCACAATCTGTTCAGTAGTTTCGGCATGCATAGCGGATAAACATACAAACATTGATTTTTATATATACAGATATACGCTTGTCTATTTGTATTTCGAATTTAGTAATTCATTTGTTTTCGCACAATATGATTTTTCTTTGACATCATTCTTTTCACAAAAAGGAAAATTTAAAATATCGCGTTATTTGTGAAAATGAGTTCCACCGTATTGTTATTATTCAAACCCTAAGCTATAGCAATGAAATAAAGTCTGTTGTTCAATCGAAAACAATAAAAGTGAATCATATTATTATAGTATACGTTTGATGCCGTCTTGAATTCGAGATTACGTTGTTCATTACGTTCTTTACTCGAAGCGTATGAGATATTAAAACGTTATATTTTATTGATATGTCAACCAATTATATGTTTCTTACCTATTTGACGATCGAAGGTTTATTGTGTTTTCGCAACGAGTTATAAATAGATTGAGATAAATATGCTATTTTCATATTTACTTGAATGAAGGTTATCAAATGTACCAAAACTGCAATAATTCAACTATAAATTTAAAATAGAATCTACCATTTTAGTTATTAATGTGTAGTTCAACCAGATCTGAAATAACCGCTTAATAACTTTCTAAAGTGCCCTTATAATTTTTTTTGAACGCTCAATCTGCAAATAGGTATAATGCGAATGTAAATCATAAAGCATATCTTCGAGTAACATTTAGTCTTTGTTTCATTGGCCTATCAAAACGTATTGTAACTTTAATGACGACGCAACTAAAGAACGAGAGAAAAGTAGATAAGTAAATGGACTTCATACATTCAGATGATTTTATTAGTCACTGTTTTTTTTACATTAAGTTCCACGCGGACGGAGTCGCGGGCACAGCTAGTATAAAATAAAGGTAATCGTTTATATATGGAAGAAACATGTGTTTTGAATGTTATGCATACAGAGTCAGAAGTTATTCTTATTTTCCCAAAACAGTGGGAATCGCAGCATCGTAAAACGATTGTGCTTTCTGTTTATAGTGACTAGTGACAGGAATCCTGGTTATCCATGTAGAGAGTTAGTTAGCAAGGCGGCCGGTATCGATCCGGAGGTCGCTCGTCGCGGGCGGCCCGGCCATGACGCGAGCCCGATACCTCATTCTACCTACCCTATGCAACTTTATTTAATTAATTATTACGTTCAGCTTTTCAGCGATTAGCTACATATTGAAATCAATTAGTACATCAAATGTAGACGTGTAATAGTCTATCAATGTTATTACTATGGTATATGTTATTACAAGCGAGTGGCACGGTTATTATGTTTGATCATAATATTTTATAAACTATTATTTTATATCTCCGCTTGTGTGCTCTTATCTAAAAAAGAGCTGAATATTACATGGTTGTATATATCTAAATTTTGTGTACTTTTTTTTTTAGAAAATACAATATTTATTTCCTAAACAATGAGATAAAATGGGTGGCTTTATAAAGGACTGCTACTATATTTAATCATGATAACAAATGTGTTTAATTTAATAAGAATTATTGTTTTGTATTACTTGTTTAATATTACTGATTATATTAAGTAATGATTTGCTTTGCCTCGTAAAAGGGGTCATTGCGGTTTAAATATAATATGGTCGGTCGATTATAAGGTGCATTATATTTGTTATAATTTAATGATTTATGTTAAGTATTTTGAGAGAACATGTTGGTATCCGTTGTTTGTAGTTATCCTAAAGACTTGTTAAATATATTGTGTATTGTATTAAAACATAGTAAAACTTATCCCGATGTTTGTGATTTTAAAATAATCATGAACATCTATTTACTAGTTCTAGGGTTATTAGCAAAATGACGGAAAAAAAGCTGTTGCTTGCCGCCGGTGAAGCTGTTAAGTCCTGGCTAGGTCAATATGGTAGTCAGATCGAAAAAAAAACGGACAAAAAACAAAGAGTCGTTGCCTTTCATGATATGTAAATTCAAAGAAAATCTGTTTTTTTTTGTGTTCTCTTTAGAAAAATTTCAGTCTATTATTATACAATGTAAACTCTTCATAAAGAATTTCAAGGGACCGAGGACTTTTTCGTTCTACGGAGGGAAGAGAATATATAAATGGTTTTCTGGTAAACCAACCAAATTGTACTAATTTCTACGTTATAGAAAGTTTTTCGTCATAACGAACGACGATATGAAGAGTTTACACTGTAAATTGCGAATTTGGCTCCAAGGTTTTTATGTGCCTAAAAATATGTCATTGTATATTATTTTGAGTTATCGTATCCATCGCTACCGACCAAAGTAGGACAAGGTTAACTCTTTTTTTATATTGTTAATTTGCTCTCTCGACGTACACAATTTGCACAGTTGAAAACAATTTCCGTTACGGTGATAGCACCTGAGCATTCAAGGTGGTAGAAGAATGCACTAAATTACACGATTAAAACTAGATATCATTTTATTCAGATACGTGTAATTGATGCATTGTTACTTAAAATTCAGTTTACTCGGCCAATGTATCGAAAGAAAGATATCGATATAGTAATTTGGTACTATTATCAATAGAAAAGGTATGCACATATGTTAGCTTCATACATGCCGACATGGTTTGTTTGTAACAATGTGGCACGTGGTTCGAAATTATACACCTACTTATGTAACCTCGTGTTACGATTACAGTAATTGGCGCATCATCTATTCTTGTATGTATATATACGTATTGAAATTTTATGTTGTATTTATACATTGTCGCAATATATTTCACGTATAAATAAATAAGTATGTTTTAATTGCTGTAAAGGCCTTTTTGTTTCGGAGTTTTAGCTAGTTTGCAATAATTCGATATAGAATCTGTGTAGTGTAAGAATAAATTAATATTTTAAAACAATTAAACATTTAAAACAAATTACATAAACGTAATATAAAACGTTTTAAAATTATTACGTTGGTTATTAAAATACTTTGTTAATGGCATTAATAATAATTACAATTATAAACAAAGAGATCTGGAGTATTTATGTCTTTCATATTATAATTGAAACCGGTATGATCTGGTATTTTAGGTATGGTTTCTATAAATTACGTCCACGCACGGACTGAGTATTCCGATAAGATTTAAACAATTTAGTAAAATACCACTCGTTGGTATATCCATATAATAATACTTATCCAATATACATATACTATTATTACTATAATGAAGTAAATTTTATGAACTTCGATCTAGGACATTTCTGGAACTATCGTTCTGATTTTAAATATACTTTCACTGATAGAAATCTAAACATTTATGGTAATGGTAATGTTTTGTTGTTATTATTTGTCATATTGTAATCAACATGTACGAAGTTGCAAACGGTTAACTACTATTACATGGAAACAGTGCGTATACGCATTGATAGTAGATATTTATGATAGTGTTCGGAACCTAAAAATGTATAAAGTCAGATACGACAATGAGATGTAATAATGCGCTAGTTGTGCAACGTAGCGTAAAACATTTACAGAGATAGATTTGAATTAATTCTTTCGTTACTAGACATACTTCATGTTAACTACATTTAAATTTCGCACATTCGAATACGCCTGTTAAATCTGGTTTTAATTACTGAGAACGAATACGATATTAACACGGAGCATTGTTATAACGGTTGAATAACGCGATGCAACTGAATACATTGTAACCGATAAAGCGTTTTATAAATCTGTGCTGCGCAAATGGTCGCGCTCGTCGCGAATGCGGAATCGTGTTATGCAAGGGACACGAACAGCCGCGGCCGGTGCCATGCCGTCACGAAACCTTTTGGCCCCGTGTCGATGGTTCTGTTGCAACATTGTCTATAATTAGATCGAAAGGAGTTTTCTTTTAATATGACGTTATATTCAGAGAATATTTTTAGTGTTACAAACTTAAGAATATTACAGTTATCAAAATTTTACATCCTTTTTGTTTTAAATCAAACCAGTTTAGTTATCGGTATACGTATATCGATCGATTTCGAAAGATCGAGATCGAGTTAATAAAATAGTTTAAATTTTACAGGACTTTTATATTTATTGTCCTGTCATTTCTAAAGCAAACGTAATATACATGCGTATCCAAATCTCAGAAGTACTTGCATTATGATACACTTTTATTCTCTAATTTATGAATAACTAGCTGACCTTCGCAATTTCGTCTGCGTCAAATCGCTAATTACCTGGTCCGATTTTATTTCCAAACGCAAAATATCTTAAAAACCTTAGAACCCGATTGTAGGGACACTTACCGGGTCCAATTGTGATTCCAACTATCCTATATATATTGGCAAGAAATGTCTTCCCGGTATCCCCTGGGTTGCTTCTTTGACCCTCACATTCGCGCCCCATTTACTATCCTCGCAACAACACAATAATTTTACCGGCTTATATTTTTTTATGTTATTATGTTCTAACCAACTCCATCAATTAACATGCTGTAAAAAGTAAACTTTATTTCCATGGAATTTTCATTTTGATTTAGCGATTTGTGTTACTTAATAAGAATTTGTGAAGTATACATGAAACATGTATCTAATAACTTTAGTAATTTGTAAATAGTAATAGTAACATTTATTTTCTCTTTCACATAAAAACCTTTTTTTTGGCTGAGATATTAAACTCAGATATATGGTGTTTCGTATTTTTTGTAAAGGTAAACAGTAATTAATTTTGCTATGGATTTTATTCGTTTATTTCAAATCATTCTAGCAACGCACGCCATATTATAGAATTTTGATAATTTTAATTACATTTATTGTGATCAATTATTGAAAATATTACCATAGAAAAGTAGTCTAATATACCTTTCTAATAGTGTAAGAATTTTCAAAATCGGATCAGTAGTACCTGAGATTACCCCGAATATCCAAACTCACAAAGTACAACTACAACTTTTTAATATTGGAGTTTCATAGATACGAATTCTACCAGTGTTAAGTCAATCATGGGAGAATCATTTCATAGGTAGTATTACTTTTATTTTATATAATTAAGTTCTTCCAGATAAGGTTTGGAACATACACAAAGACAAACATAACACTTACAGATATCATGCCTTAAATAGATATATATATTAAAATAATAATTACTGTTAGTGATTGTATTATGTTAAAGTTTAATTTTGTTACAACATATAGGATCAACCAGAGTATTGACAAAAAGAGAAAATAAAGACCTTTGTGGCTTTGTTAAAATCAGACGGACGTAGTATATGGGTAGGTAAAATATCATACACTTATCAAAAAAGTCTAAGCCACATGTACTAATTTAAATTTTAGGATGGTTCTTCACATTATAACGTTGTATTTTATTTTTAAAATAATATCTTTAGGGTTCTATGATGTAAAAATAACAGCTGTTGTCTTTATAAGTTCTTTTAATAACAGAAATGAACAATATTAGAATATACTGTAGAAACTAAGATACATAAGAAACTAAACTTTTTTCTTACAAAATGAAATTTCTAAAGAAAATGTATTTATTGTGAAAGAATAGAACAATTTAATACAAAGTATGGTCTCCTCTGCTATTCAGAACTTGTCGGCAACGATTATTCATTGAATTAATGAGACTGTTTATGTCATCTTGCGGTATTCGCTCCCAATGGAATTGTAGCAAATCCTTCAGCTGTTGGGTTGTTGTCGCTCCGTCCAAGTCCTTCAAAATACGTCTCTGGAGCATGTCCCATGCGTGCTCGATGGGGTTGAGATCTGGCGATTGTGCAGGCCAGGGCAATACCCGGATGTTCTCCGTTGCAAAGTATTCACTGGTTCGCCGAGCTGTATGTGAACGCGCATTGTCATACATTAACCTAAAATCGGAGCCAAAGGTTTGTGCAAATGGGTAGACATAAGGTCTGAGAATATCCTCAATGTAATTTTCAGCATTCATGTTTCCATTTACAAAAACGAGGTCAGTTCGCCTGTTCTTCATAATACCCGCCCATAACATAACTGTTGAGCCGCTGTATGGATGAACTTCCTGAACGCACCTGAGCCTTTCAGTATTTCCGGGCCGACGATACACTCGCACCCTTCTTGTATCAGGCCTAAACCCGAATCGCGACTCATCGGAAAACATAATATTATCCCATTGTTCCTGGGTCCATGTTATGCGTTCTCTACACCATTCATATCGACGAGCGCGATTCCCGTGACGTATCGGTGGGCACCTGATTGGGCGTCGAGCTCGTAGGCCGTACTCATGCAGTCGATTTCGCACAGTTTGAGGACTTACATCAACACCACTTGAAATTTGTAGCCTCAAACTTATCTCTCGAGCGGTTAACATCGGCTGGCGTCTTGCAGTCAGTTGTATGTACCGGTCTTGCCGAGTGGTTGTACTCCTTTTACGGCCTGGATGCTGTTCAGCGGGTTCTCCTGTATTATTGTAGCGCTGCCAAAGACGACAAATAACACTTCTATGAATGCCAAAATGTCGAGATACCTGAGATTGATTACTTCCCGCTTGCAACATCGTAATCGCATAAAGCTTCATGACGTAAAGAATATCTAACAATTCAATTTTGTCGCTAACTTTATTTAAATGGTTGGTAAAATTATAAAATCAAGACTAAACGTAGCAATTAAAACGCACTTAAATTCAAACAAATTCGCAGTCATTTGAATTTTATGAAAAAACAAAACATAATCAAATTTTTTTTTACAACCAGCCAGTATGTCATCAATAACAAAAAAGTTTACTTACCTACGCACTTTGTTTGAGTAAATACTTAGAAATTAATTAATATAAATGGTAAAATTTGTAATGTCACGCATGTTGCGTAGACTTTTTTGATGTGTGTACAATACAATACTAAATCGGGGCAATTGACAAAAAAATGTGTTCTGGAGTGTCTTCATCCTACCCACATTCACATATTAAGTTGTCCCTGATTCTGAGCTTTGCAAGATGGACTGGAGAGCACTCGTCTACAGAAACTTGAAACTCATGAAACTTGCAACAGTCACGCAATTTATAAAGCAATAGTTTACCAGGAATGTTATCCTTAATGGAAGCATAAGATTTGTCTTTAATTTGGTTGGGTACATTCCAGTTTGAGTTCCATGATAGAAACAAGTCATTTTTGGGGAGGATAAATCGTGAACATAGGTTTTATAGTGATCAAAATATCCAGTCTGTATAGCTTATTTAGCAAGAAGGTCAACAGCTTCATTACCCTGGATCCGACTATGTCCTCTTATCCATGCCAGAACTACATAAATGCCTAAACAATGACATTGATTAATTATGATAACTGATATCATATATATTAATACGTGAAGCCAAAACTTTGTGTCCCTTTTTAAGAAAATTGCGTGAACGGATGAATGTGAAATTTGGCATAGTTAAAGTTCCCTAGTGGGCGCCCAATGGTCGACATTCGACCATAGTTCATTGAATTTTTAAAGTTTGAACTTTATTAGGGTTCTTTTATCAAAGGGTATTATAACCTTTATAATCAAAGGCTTTCATCATGCCTACTCAGTTATTTGGCACTTTTTTTCAATTATATAAACATAAAAAAAAACGATGTGTAAATGAAAATTGAAATTAATAATAAATTTGAAACAAAAACAGGCAGTCACATAAGGTGGTAAAGCTCTGAAATACTAAGTAAACATAACTTTACGAAAATAAAAAAAAAATATCGGACCCCCTCATGACACAATTTTCAATTAATTTTACACGACACCATGGGCGCGTGGTATTTCTGGGTGATATTGAATTAAATATAGTCTATACATTATGAGGAATAGTGATATGCCCAGTATCATCATTTGGAAAAGTTATGGATACACAATAGAATCAAATTATGAATCCAAAACAAAGATGTTTATAATACTACCATTAACTTTTAAAAATGAATTCATTTTTGTTCATAGTCAAGTTCAAACTTTAAAAATTCAATGAACTATGGTCGAATGTCGACCATTGGGCGCCCACTAGTGTAATTGAAATATGTCAAAATAATATCAAATGTAGTGTAAAAAGTTTCAATAAGAAGAAAAAGCCCTTTCTTTCTTGAAGGCAAACAATTTCATTAATTAAAAAGAAAACATTTATATATACATATATAGCTTTTTTTTGACTAGCGTCCCCAGAACACTCCTAAATTATTATCACAATCTGTTCAGTAGTTTCAGCATACATAGAGGACAAACATACAAACATTGATTTTTATATATAAAGACTAGACGAAACAAAAAAATTACATATTATTACGTGTTATTCCAAAATATAATTGATTTTCATAGCAAATTTGCTTACAATTTGTTCAGCCGTTTTATCGTGAATAATGTAACAAACATAGTAGTAATTATTTTCGACTTGTTTCGTTAGACTATGATATCTATTTTTTTTTAATGTTACGAATGAATGAACCTTATACTATGAAAATTTGTTAAGAAATACCTAGTTTTTTGTTAAATATAAAACTACTATTGAAAATACATGTAGTGTATCTATTTAATTGCGAATTGGCTTTCCCTTCCCGCATACACAATTTCATCAACTAAGGTTACATACAATTTTCATTTTCTGAAGTTATATTTTTATTCAATGCTAAAAACATTCATTATAAATATTTCGTTTATAAAATTTCATCGACAAGTAATACAGATTACATACACACAGACTACATTTTTTAAAATCCTTATATCAGATTGGTATGTCTCAAAAATTCGAAAAAGTTTACAAATATAACTATGAAATTATAAGTGTTAATATATTTTAAACTATATAAATCCATCTTTTATGGCTTTCGATGAACGTACAACTACGGTTTCGACTTGAAAATCTATAATCCTTCATATAAGCTATAATAAGTAAATCAAGTAACTGTTTTATTTAGTAGTGGTTAACATATTATTATAACGCCAATTTCAGAAATCATTTTATTCGTTACAATTTTATAAAATTAAGAGTTATAACGTATGAAAAATAAATACTAAGAATATTGACTTTAAATACAAATGAAAACAAATGAGGTATACTTGTTCGAATATAATCATGTGTTAAATTTCGTAAACAAAAACGGAACTACAATGCTAGCAATGATTGGCCGTTATATTTTGGGTACGGGCAATATTCGATAAATTGCCTTTATTCAGTAAGTGCAGTGCTTTTCTTAGGTCCTTACAATTATATCAATATTTATCGCGCACAGAATATAATAATCATTTCACATTTAACGTATTAAGTGAAAATAGCAATAATTCTCATCTTCAGTCTAATTGCATAATTATACGCTTTTACTAAGTTTTATTAAGCAGTGCCTAAAATCTGGTTGAAGTCATGTTTAAAAAACTTTATTACAAAAGCGTGTCCAAGCGAACTCTAACCATCTGATTTAGATTTTTTATTTTATTAAGTGACTCTAAATAACATTCGTTCAATTCAATCTCATAATTCAAAAGCGTTCAATTACACACAGATATTTAGTAAACGATTTCAATTTATGAATAATACTTTTGTTCAGATCTTCATTAAGAAAATTTACTTATTATACCTTAAATTGGTTATCATTATTGTGATATTTTAGTTAAAAGAAACTGGTGTATAAAATAAATAAAATAAGCAACTTATAACATTTATATATTACGTCGCAGTGCGTAAGGTGGAACAACAATATAATGACAAATTAAATACACTGTCAGATGTCAATTGTGTCAAATACTGGTAGTTATGATTTACTTTTGAATGTCTAAAATTGTATATTTGAATTTTAATAATATCTATCTATGTATACGGGTAAGACACTCATTGGTGATCAAACTTTTTTAAGTAAGAGTTCAATGCGTATTTAACCTTTTTGTAATAACACGGTCTATGTTTAACAAACAACTAAACACTAATGCTTAGAACTGGTTTTAAAGTAATAGCAGAGGACAAGTTTGGCCCAGTATTATTTATCACCTAAATTTTTGACCTGAATTTTTTTTTAAATTCATTAGATAAATTGAAGTTACTAGTTATATTTAAGTTGTCACCGGCAAATTCGTCCACGTGTAATCATTTGTTAAGATAAAGCTTCGTTTTGTGATACCATTTGAAACGTCGACATTTAACATATTATACTCATGTACCTAATATTTATGCATTTCTAATATTATTTTACTTCTACAATTCCTTTAATAAAAGAGAACACCTTTGAATTATGTTTTTTTAAGTATTTTGTTGTATCTTTTTTTAAATTATATGTATAAAAATATAACCATACCAACCAAATTTTACTTTTCTTCATAAGGTCTAATGTCAATTGAATTAGAAAAAAATATCACGGTTCTAGTTCAGAAATCAATTTTGTTTTTTGTTTTAATAATAAGGAAAAAACATTAAAATGCACAAAAATAACTGTTCCTGAACCGTGTACCTGAATATAGTAATAACATTTCGTTTTTATTTGGTTCATGTAAACTGAGATTTTATTCTATATTGATTTCCAAGAATTAACTTTGGTAAGCCTATTATATTTTTAACTCCTCGGATTACGTATTGTTTTCCTCGTTCATTTCGGTAAAATTGTTCTTTCTTAAAACTGCCGTTATGAACCCAGACTGATGAAGGCCGATTGGTGTCGGTCGTTGCGGTATCTATTACTCATAAACAATTACTTTTACTATTTGTTCTCCGTAAACGTCACATAATGTTGTATACGCCATACTGCGGTCCTGTTGAGGTCGGTTATACAAAGTCATAGGTTGAAATAACCACTTAACATAAGGTTGTTTTTAGCGTGCAGAAAAAAAAACTACTCTCAGTCGAACTTCCTTTACAACATTTATCTAAATGTTGAATCGAAGACTATTCGGTTCTATACTGTCCCAGATATTATTTGACGTGAACTTTGCACATTCCTGTTTTGTAACGGTAGTACTGTTGCGCCAGGAAGCATAGCGTGTCCGCTATAAACAACTACGAACTACTTAATACGGTTGCGTGGATACTATGGTTCTGGTTTGGGCGACTTTAAAATAAACGTTTATAGTAAGTAAATACAGTTGATGTTTTGATTTCTGTATAAATCGCTTATAACGTCATGACATATCAAAAGTATTAAATATATCTATAGTGGAAATGAAATACAGTCTATGAACGGCAGTGGCCTTCGATTGATAGGGATCAGTATCAAGTATAACCGCGAAAGCAATCAGAATATGGACTATCTGATTCCGATGGATTGATCAATGAATTAATAGAACTTTTCACCATACGTATGACGGGTGCTCCCTAGTATAGATGTCCTACCGGCTACGATATATTTACAACAAGGTCATGAAGCTATATTAATAACTAGCTTTTACCTGCAACTTCGTTTGCGATATTGAGGTAGTTATACTAGCCTACAGTAGATCGTCTGTGGACATATTTAATAATTTTATGAGGTAGTCATTTAGGGTAGGTAGGTATTTTATAATATTTATAAAAGTATTTTATTTATTTATCATTATTAGGAACTTAAAACCCAAATACAACATTTTATGGAAATAACTTTGAAAATCAGAGAACTTTCATACTAACTTTGCACTCCCCTTTTTTACCCCCTTAAGGAATGATTTTTGAAAAAATATTATATACCTGATTCATGACTTTCAATGAAGAACCTTCATACTGAATTTCATTCCAATAACTTCAAAAACGGCAAAGTTTCATACTAACTTTTCATCCCCGTTTTATCCCCTTAGGGGGTGAATTTTCAAAAATCCTTTCTTATTGCTCCCCTATGTTATAAAAGGAACCCCTGTGCAAAATTTCAAATTTATAACTCTTATAGTTTAGGCCCTGCGTTGATATGTCGGTCATTAAGTATTTTTTTTTTTTTTTTTTTCGAACTGACGGTCATTAAGTCAGTCAGCTTCTCCTTTTATATATACTAGTGGGCGCCCAGTGGTCAACATTCGACCATAGTTCATTGAATTTTTAAAGTTTGAACTTTATTAGGGTTCTTTTATCAAAGGGTATTATAACCTCTATAATCAAAGGCTTTCATCATGCCTACTCAGTTATTTGCCTTTTTTTTTTCAATTATATAAACATAAAAAAAATCGATGTCTAAATGAAAATTGAAATTAATTATAAATTTGAAACAAAAAACAGGCGGTTACATAAGGTGATAAGGCTCTTAAATACTAAGTAAACATAACTTTACGAAAATAAAAAAAATTATCGGACCCCCTCATGACACAATTTTCAATTAATTTTACACGACACCATGGGCGCGTGGTATTTCTGGGTGATATTGAATTAAATATAGTCTATACTTTATGAGGAATAGTGATATGCCCAGTATCATCATTTGGAAAAGTAATGAATACACAATAGAATCAAATTATGAATCCAAAATAAAGATGTTTATAATACTACCATTAACTTTTGAAAATGAATTCATTTTTGTTCATAATTCATCATCAACTGTACTAAACATAATTGCTACATCAAGTTGAACTGCATCATTGTAACCGCGGAGATATAAGTCATGGATTACTTTCATGACCAAACAAATTTTCTTATTTTGATTTTACAAAGTATTTTTCACTCATTTTTTATTGAATCATCATTTGAGTACACCATAAAGAAATACTAAACATCAAAAATATTGACATTGACTTTGGAAATATTGCTTTACTCTTATGGCAACATGAAGCAAAGTGACATGAAGTGAAAGCAGTCTGTCACATAAAAATTTTGACATTCAATAAAACCAAAGAGAATAATAATTATTTCAGTAGTTCCATAAATTTACTAAAGATAAATTATTTATCAATTAATATTAATGTATATTATGAATTTACATATTATATTATTCTAAAATTAACCTACAATTTGACCAGTTGATTTCAAAGGGCATATTGTAAGGCATGCAACGTCAGTCATGTTAAAAATATTTAAAAGGTAATTGGAACGTAAGAAGGTTGAAGGATGTTCGAAACGTCTTTTTCATTTACATGTGTGTATATGTTGTCTAAAATTCAAGCAGTAGTGTGAGTAATGTATATTTTAATTAATTTAATATGATTGTAATGCATTTTATATAAAAAAATAGCTTTGTGCACTTCTCTGCCATATAAACTTTAACTATGCCAAATTTCAAGTTAATTCGCTTAAAAAGGGGTGCAAAGTTTTGGCTTCACGTGTTAATATATAATATACGTTATAATATCATTGTTGAATGTAGAATAAAAAAGGGTAATTGAAACGTAAGAGTAAAAAAAAATACATACAGTCGAGCATAGCAACCTCCTTCGCAACCTTTTTTGAAGGTTGGCAGTATGGATTAATTCCTTCGCCTGTCCTATTGGACGAATATTATTACTACTTTTTGAAGTCCGTTATTGACGGATGTCAAAATGTCTTTTTTATTTACATGTGTGTATATGTTGTGTAAAATTGGAGCAGTAGTGTGAGTAATGCATATTTTAATTAATTTAATGTACTTATAATGCATTTTATATAAAATAAAGTAAATTTTCAAAAAAAAGTATTAACCGACTTCAATACCAATCAAAAACCCATAAGGCACTAAAAAGCGGAAAATAAATAGTTTATCAAATTAACCAAATTAAATAAAACATATGAATATGTGTGCTACCTAGAGATGTATTGGAAATCGGTGCCAACCGAAATTTCAAATTTGTTCCAGGCAGAAAAGTATTACAGAGACGCGAGAGTGAACTTAAACTTTTTGTACCTATGTAGATGATACGATTTTCAGTTGGCACCGACTTCTAATATATCTCTAGGTAGCACACATATTCATATGTTTTATTTAATTTGGTTAATTTGATAAACTATTTATTTTCCGCTTTTTAGTGCCTTATGGGTTTTTGATTGATATTGAAGTCGGTTAATACTTTTTTTTGAAAATTTACTTTATTTTTCCATTTTTTGTGTACATAAATATATTTTATTTGCAGTGCCCGCGAACTCCGTTCCGCCTTAAGTATATTAAAATATGCGCATTTTTGCGTTATGGTATGCGATATGATTTCAATTGGTTGTACAATAAGTAACGTTTGGTACGAACGCAACCTTATCAATAATCCGCGATAGTTTTTTCTACCACCAACTCGGCTACCATCGCTTCACACATCATACACCTTAAGTAATGTAATTACAATGCTTGCGTCATGTTGCAACACAGCAACGAACATAAGCACAATAGGCTCCTAAGAATTGAAGAGTTTTTTTTATAATATTGGTGGCAAACGAACATACGGGTCACCTGATGGTAAGTGATCACGGCCGCCCATGGACACCTGCGACACGAGAGGAAACACAGATGCGTTGCCGGCTCTTAAGAAAGGAGTAGGCTCGTTTCATGAAAGTTTTCTTACTTTGTCACGGATCCCATAATCGGAACCTAACCAAACTCTCATCAAACTACCCTTGAAGTACGTCCTTTCCAATAAAAAATGAATCATCGAAATCGGTTAGCGTGATATTGAGTTATTCGTCTATTTGTCGTGTACATACTTAATGCAAATTTAAAACTTATACGGTTTTGCACTGGATGCCGTTGTCGGAACTGGACCAAATTTAAATGGGACCACACGGGAAGTACCAGCTTTCAAATAAAAAAAGAATAATCAAAATCGGTTCACCCAGTCCAAAGTTATGAGGTAAAAAAAAAAATACAGTCGAATTGATAACCTCCTCCTTTTTTTGAAGTCGGTTAATAAATAGCTTTCTGCACTTCTCCTCCATATAAACTTTGACTATGCCAAATTTCACGTTCATCCGTTCACGCATTTCTCTTAAAAAGGGATACAAAGTTTTGGTTGGATGATGATGATGATATATTAATAATAGTTTAATGTCTTTGAATATTATGTTGATATTGGTAAGGTTTATCTATCTATACATATAAATAAATCTAAAGTTTGTTTGGAATTTTGATTAATTTCTAAAACGACTGCACAACGATTTTGATGCGACTGTTACAGGCAGGTAGAAGACTTTTCAGTGTTTAATATTTATCGGTATGCTTTATCAGTTTAAGTAGAAATGATAACAATTTACTGAGGGAACTTAAAGTCTATAAACAGATTATATGAATAAATAAATAATAAATAAAACATATTATATATATAAATAAAAGAATAAATATCATAAATAAAGTCACTTTTCGCGTCTGTTGTATGTTTCCTTACTTTTTCTAAACTACGCAATGGATTTGATACTGTTCTCACTATCGTTTAGAGAATTTCTACCGGAAAGGTTATATGTATGAAAAATGTACATTACATTTACATACAGTGGGGAAAAGTCGATGTATTCTAATGACGTCGTAAGAAGGAATCTTTAGGCGCTCACATTGGTGACGCTGTCTAAATAGTATTTTAGATACCTTGTGAGATACAACATTAAAATGCCAATAAAAAGTCCCCGATGATATTGTCTAACTCCTAAAGAAAACTCACAGTAATCGATGGATAATTTGCAGCGTTATTTTGATCAACTGATTATTTGCAGCGCTATTTTGATAAAGATCAATATTTGAACGATACTTATCCAATTAAATATATCAGTTACGTTAGGCATTTAATGTAGATTAAAATTGCCCTTTAAAACATATACCATTTCTGTGAGCCACCTCCGAATGACTCACAACTATAGCGATGATTTGCTGATTCCGAAGTTGAACTTGAAGAACGATGAGGGTTTTCTCGCAATAAAAGACTTGTTACTAGTAGAGCAGCGAAGGATGTGCTCGCGTATGCAGACTCGTTCAAAAACAGCTATTCACTTACTATTCACTATCTACTAGTACTAACGATGACTATCTATCTATTCGATTACTCTATTACGCGGCTACTATTACTATTTCTAAAACGACTGCTCTGTATGCCGCCCGCGCCTGAATGTCCACGTTCCGGGCCTTGCCTATACGGCACCGGGGTCGCTCGCCCGACGCTGGCGGTGTTCCGCCAATCAGAACACTTAATAGCCACGCGCACAGCGTCAGGGTTCGGCTAAACCTACTATACAGGGCGGGGCGGGGGCGCAACGAGTTCCCTTCGCTTGCTCTTTATTTAATAAAATATTTTACAAATATTCTTACAGCTAACATCTTATAATACTTTAAACTATTTCTAGACAAAACACTATAAATATCTATAACTACACCACATATAACTATAATAACAAGATGTACGTATAACTATTTCTAATTATAATATCATATACGTATATACTATTCTATATTGTAAAATAAAGGACGATCCAATAGATATATTTAATTGTGGACAAAACTATCTAACTACTATCAAAGCTATGCACTATTTGTACAAATCACTATAAAACTACACACGATTAATATATACTACTATCCAACACAAACCACTATAAATTGTCGCGAACATACTCCCGCCGCAGCTCTTGTAGCTGGAGATCTCTAGCGTTCGCGCATGTTGTTTTCAATAACTGTAGGAATCGTTAACGTTTTGTAGACCGGCGTAGAATTCCTTTGCTGTCTATAGTGGCTGCTTGTATCTCGAAGTCCGTTTTCAGGTAGTTGATCATAGCTGCACATCTAGGCAATGGATCCTTTGGTCGCATTCCGTTAGTTAATAAAACAAGGTCTCTAAATCCAATTTCGCCATGTGTGCTCTGCTCCCGCCGGTATTGTAGCCTCGGCGGGTGATATCGGACTTACAAGTTTAACATGTCTGCTAACCGATGATTCACACGTTATGCCTTGCTTCATCCTGATTATTGTAGTTTTCAGATAATTCACACGACGATATGTTAAAACTTTCTTATAGTAAATAGAAGAACTGATTTATCCTTGACGGCGGTCGTTGAGGAAGTTGTCGACTATGACTGCGTTAAATATTACAAGGTGCGTTCACATGTGAAGTGATGTGCAATCTCCACACATGTCAATTTCCGGACGCCGTCTATAACATGTGCTCTGTTGAGGTTGTAGCATCGCTTGACAAACAGTATGACGACGTCGCTTCTTGTAGTTCCGCAGGATATTTCCACAGTTCAGCAGCGTATACTCGACATCGAGAGAATATGAGGCCTCTCGCGATTTCCAAGAGTATCGCCTGGGTGACTTTTTAGGTTTTCGCTGCATCGATTTTATAACTCGATCTATTTTCGTCAGTGGTGTTAGCGAACGCTTCACTGTTAAGACATCTGTATCACGAGTAGTTGTCATTATTTTCCTCTTCACGTGTCGTTTAAAACGAATTCGCTTGCTATATGACGCGCTATGAGATATCTCGGATCCACACTCGTTTCTGCGTTTTAGTTTCTCGGACCGTTGCTTAGTAGTCTTGCAGATATCCAGCGGTATCGAGTCGTTTTCATGTGACGTTCCTTTAACATCTCCCGCCGGTAATCGATGCGTTTTCTGTTTTAACATTTCGAGTCCCCATTGTTCCTTCAGGTTATAGGAACGTTCCTCTATGACTCCGTGGGACTTGAATATGACACATTGATTTTCTGTCGATTGCTTCGATAAGTATAAATCTGGCGTAGTACGAGCCGATGCATGGAGGCTGGATGTGTTGTTTTTCACTTTGTTCAAGTTTCGAACATCAACGTTATCGTAAACACGTGTTGCTTCTTTCAGGTCAACTTTGTTCGCCGTTATGGCTTCTATACTTAAACATTCCGGCGGCTCCGTAACTTCTATTGTTTGCGCTATTCCCGACTCTATTGTAGTACGCATTGGCCTGCCGTTTAATAAAACGTAGGAACAGCAGGCACCCTTTGCTCTCTCTATGCAATCTAGGCCCTCAGGTAGTATTTTTCGGGAAGCGCAGCTGCGTTTATTATCCTTCGTCGATGAAACAATAGCGCAGGCGACCGTTGTACTTTCTAATTCACACGATGCAATACTTCTATGAAATGACAGATGGTGTGTATAATGACACCCGTTATAATCGCATCGCCCTGTCGCTTGTTCTAAATCTAAGTTTTGCGATGCTATTTTTCTGCAATCATCTTGCGTTTCTTCTATACATGTGGGTTGCGTCTCACACACATGTTTGTTGTCTTTATGTAGACGTTGCTCCGGAACATCAACGTTTACGTCACACGTGAGTGTTTCTCGCCTCGTACGTGTGGTCTCGATGTGTGGTTCCAGTGTGAGAGTAATCGTGCTCTCATCTATACACGATGAAGTCCTCTCTCCCTTTATAGCGGCTTTATCGTTAATACTTTCATTGTACTCTTCTTCGAGGGCTGCTACACGTAAAGCGGCGAGCTCTATTTATCTCTCTAGTAGTTCTATTCGAGCTTTTGCGAGCTCTTTTCTTCTCCTCGAAGATGTGCCCGACGGCCGTGATATCCTCACGGTTGTGGCGGTGTGTGTAGCTGAGTCCTCATCGTTGTGCGGTTTCGATACGTCCATGGTGCTCTCCGTCGGAGCTGTGTTGGCCTCGATCGTTCCCGTCGATGAGTATGTACAGCTAGTAGCGCCTGTGTCGTCTCCCGTTGTGACGATAAACGATTCGCTGGATTGCTGTGTCTGGCTCCTAGTTGTAGGCATTTTCTATATAATTCGCCGTCTCTCGATGTACGCGTTGAAACGGTGAATGACGTGCCCCTCTTCTTTCTTGCGAGCGAGATTTTCTGCACGATGAATCGTTTCTTCTTTGTTCAATCTTCAAAATCCGGCTAACGATGGACCATGAATATGGTCTTTTCGTCCTGGTTCAACTATCTATCCGGCTTGCAAAGGACCATGAATATGAGCCACCTCCGATTGACTCACAACTATAGCGATGATTTGCTGATTCCGAAGTTGAACTTGAAGAACGATGAGGGTTTTCTCGCAATAAAAGACTTGTTACTAGTAGAGCAGCGAAGGATGTGCTCGCGTATGCAGACTCGTTCAAAAACAGCTATTCACTTACTATTCACTATCTACTAGTACTAACGATGACTATCTATCTATTCGATTACTCTATTACGCGGCTACTATTACTATTTCTAAAACGACTGCTCTGTATGCCGCCCGCGCCTGAATGTCCACGTTCCGGGCCTTGCCTATACGGCACCGGGGTCGCTCGCCCGACGCTGGCGGTGTTCCGCCAATCAGAACACTTAATAGCCACGCGCACAGCGTCAGGGTTCGGCTAAACCTACTATACAGGGTGGGGCGGGGGCGCAACGAGTTCCCTTCGCTTGCTCTTTATTTAATAAAATATTTTACAAATATTCTTACAGCTAACATCTTATAATACTTTAAACTATTTCTAGACAAAACACTATAAATATCTATAACTACACCACATATAACTATAATAACAAGATGTACGTATAACTATTTCTAATTATAATATCATATACGTATATACTATTCTATATTGTAAAATAAAGGACGATCCAATAGATATATTTAATTGTGGACAAAACTATCTAACTACTATCAAAGCTATGCACTATTTGTACAAATCACTATAAAACTACACACGATTAATATATACTACTATCCAACACAAACCACTATAAATTGTCGCGAACAATTTCAATGAATGTATTGGAACATATCAAAGATTTAAAGTTGCGAGCAAGATAAAAAAAAGTGTGTGTACTTATGTACACGCGTTAGAAGTTATACTTCTTTGGGGTAACAAGATAAAAATCTTTTCAAATATTTTATCTTTCGCCTTTTTCTACGTTTATAGAATAAACGACACTAACAATAGAAAAAAGGTATTTAATACATTGAAAGTTTTAATACAAAGAAACAACTTGTTGACTATAGCTAACTTCAGAGTGTCGGTTTTTCGTGACGGTGTGCGCGCTTATCGTAAAAATTTAGTCTCATCATTTTTCCCTAACGCGCCAAAAGAAGTATAACTTCAAAAATATGTTTGCGTGAAGACTCTTACGTACGAGTAGTTTTATGAGTTACATGAACTTTAAATATCGAAGCGCCAAAAATTGGATTTAAAGTTTAGACACTTATGACGTCACATATTGCTGCACTCATTAAGAGCGGGAGCGGGCCGCTAGTCATTACATAGTATAAAACAAAGTCCCTACCGCGTCTGTCTGTCTGTCTGTTCGCGATAAACTCAAAAACTACTGAACGGATCTTCATGCGGTTTTCACCAGTGGATAAAGTAATTCATGAGGAACTTTTTGGTATATAATTTGTCAAGGTTTTTTTTATTATCAGGGCGAGACATCGTGCGTCGGGTCAGCTAGTATATAACAAATAAATAATAGTCCACAATTCATCCACATAAAACGCGTATTACCCATGAGACAATAAAATCATTTTCACGGGAACGAAGTCGGGGACATCACCTAGTTCATAACAAAACTTTAAATAACAACTGGAATACTATATTTATTTTGCATGGTTCAGTGTAAATTATCTTGATACGTTGTTATGTGTCTTGGTTATAAGTAATATGTATGTACTAGCGGGCCCCGCAGACGTTGTCCCGCCCTATTATAAAAAATCCTTGACAAATTATATACCAAAACGTTCCTCATGAATCGCTTTATCCACTGGTGAAAACCGCATAAAAATCCGTTCAGTAGTTTTTGAGTTTATCGCGAACAGACAGACAGACAGACGCGGTAGGGGACTTTGTTTTATACTATGTAATGATGGTCGGGGGCTGTTGACATTTGCCACTGATATCTCTCCATCTCACTCGGTCAGCCGCCAGTCCGGTGCGCTCATCAACCAAAGCAGGTTCCATCTGATCGGTCCATCGTATAAGTAAAACCAGATTCTCCAAGACTCTTTTTTCACAAGGCAACGAATACAACAACATGAGAATGCATGTATTATTGTACATTATTATTTCCCATGTTATTCATAGTGTATCTGTTTGAATATTGAAATATTTTATAACAATATTTGAATGAAGTTACCCTAAGGGGATGTTGTTTCTCTATGCTTTTCTAGTAAAAGTCATTGTAGGGTGCTCAAGAGGTTATTGAACTTGAAGTGGTGTACGAAAATAAGCGGGGGTGCGACCGCTGCTCTGGGTCGGTCGTTGACTTCCTATACGTTGCACCCTATAGTTAGTCAAAATGGTGATTTTCTTACAATCGCGCTGAGTTTAATTATTAATGTCATTTACAGTTTGATCTGTTGTTTTCTAATTTACGAAGTATACATTTCTGGTATTCAAATTCCACGAAAATGTTTGAAACGACTTAAAATGGAACACAAAAGTGGTGTTTCTATCATTCTGTCTACCACAGTAGTTCGTGTAGTTAACAGTGCGCTTCTAAGTTTTATATGCAATCCTGTGTCAGTGTATTTTTTTATTCTTATTATATACTAGCAGGCCCGACAGACGTTGTCCCGCCCTGAATATAAAAAAAAATCCGTGGCAAATTATATATCTACTAAAACCTTCCTCATGAATCACTTTATCCACTGGTGAAAACCGAATGAAAATCAGTTCAGTAGTTTTTGAGTTTATCACGAACAGACAGACAGACGCGGTAGAGGACTTTGTTTTATACTATGTAATGATATTGTAAGTTATACGCAGGCAGTCTTCTGTTTCATATTTTTCCTTCCAATAAATCAAAACTAGTGAGCCAATAGGTACAACCATTCATTCTAGGTAATTTTGACAGTGGAACTAAGAAAATGTTTCGATATTTTTTTTGTGGGCATAAATTATGTTTTGTCATTGGATATCTATATTTTATTTTTATTTATAAGAAACTTTATAAACACACAATACAACGAAAAAGTAAGCTGATCGAGAGGTCTTACATCTGTAAAATAAACATTACATTTTATAATTAAAGAAAACAATTAAATTGTACAACACCATTACATTTATTATACTAATTTATCTGTTACCTCTACTAACTTTGTCTGTAGTGGTAGTGAGTACGTCACGATAATTTAACAAAGCTACAATCGAAACTTGAAATCCCAAAATTCGAGAGTAAGAACGTTTTCTCATGCCAGTGTTGTCGAGGTAAGCTGGTTTCGCACGTGGTTGCTGCTGCAAAGTGCGGGTTGTCGACCTGCGGCCTTGGGACGCAGTCCCTCGCCAACTTCTATCGAATTCAGATTCATACCGAACTATACCCTAACTTTATAAATTAAAGTATAAATTTACGTGACTGCACCTTCTTAAATTGATCAAAAACTGATTTGGTATAAACCAGAGAGATGCACAACCTAAAAGTCATGAATTAATGTTAAATTTCGTGCTGAAGTTATCTGCGGTTGTATGGCGCCCGATGTTAGGATCGTTTGTGGTTTATTCATTTGTAAAGTTCAACTACGAAATCGTCTATAAAATATACGAGAATAATATCAGAATGGAAGGTATGTTTTAGCTTAGTTCCTTTATGTTTTTAAATAAAGGTTCGTTTATGTTTTTGCGACTCCGAGTGGAGGATAAGCGGTCGGAGTCAAGGAAGGTCACGTTCGAATAATAAATCAGAGTGAGTGACGAGGGGCGAGTTGCAACGTCGATTGTGATGATTTCTATTTACTGTCCAAGCTTATTCAATTCACGCGCAGTTTAATAACATTCTTGTCACGTGATTGAAATCAAGTATTGACAGTGTATCCCAACACTATAAGGGTGTTTATAAAAGCTCTTTTTTTCACTACTCCGTTACAATGTGCTTAGAAAATTGTAAGTAAGTGAGGAAGATTACCTAATATTTATTTATATGATAACAGAGGCACCTGGTGAATGTCATATTTATTTTATGTTCCGCAACAAGTTCTCGGTGCAATTTAATTGTTACTATACAGGTTTATTTTAAACAAGTTACTACTGTAGCTGATCAAATTATGTGTACTGTTGTAGGTGGCTTGTATATATTAATATAAATAAACACTAGTATACATATGATGTGTTCTCAAATATCGCTCATGTATTTTATGGTGCAACTTGTTATATTTATTCCTACAAAATATTCGTATACAATTTAGTATTGCGAGTACGTCCTACAAAATATGTCATATCCGTTATAATACACCGCACCTAGCGTTCACACATAATAATAATCACAACGGTTCACTTCCCGAATGACCGTAATGGGGAAGTAAACATATGCTATAATTGATGCAGTCTGTTTGTTTGTAGTTGTAAACAATATTGTTAATCTATACTTAACTCATTAGACGGGCTTATTATCTGGAATTCGTGTGACAACAAATGATGTCTTTTAAGTTGATTGCGTATTATGAGAAGAGGTCGTTGATGTTCGACAGTCGAATGGATTGGATACTGGAACATAAGTTCATGCCTCTTTACTTTATCTTCGTACTAGCTTCTTTCTGTCCACGACTTCGTCCGCATGTAATCTAACTTTAACAAGCGATTTCGTTTGCGTAGAAGGTGAAAATATTTATTGGTCTTAGCGTGATGAAATATAGGCTTCCTTGATAAATGAGCTATCTAACACTGATCGAATTTTTCAAATCGGACCAGTAGTTCCTGAGATTAGCGCGTTCAAGCAAACAAACTCTTCAGCTTTATAATATTAGTATAGATTAGGGTACAACACTAACACACATTATATATTAATACGTATCC
Organism: Antheraea yamamai; assembly: GCA_036509395.1. Taxonomy (NCBI): domain Eukaryota; kingdom Metazoa; phylum Arthropoda; class Insecta; order Lepidoptera; family Saturniidae; genus Antheraea; species Antheraea yamamai. Next base: position 14,523,405 of record AP028438.1, read on the forward strand.
GTTATCGATCATACACTTTTCTATTAATTATCTTTTTTATAATTTTATTTTAGTGAAAGTAATATTGCCTTCTCGAAAGAGAAACCGGTTTTTGAAACATGATTCTAGTGCTATATTTGTATAATTCTCGTCGTACAATGACGATATTGATTTAAAATTATCGTTTGGAAAATATAACCTATGTTGGCCACCTATCAATCTATTTATTACATGTCTTTACAAGTCGTGGGTAATTATTTCAACATGCAAACCGGTATTGTAATAAAATTACATATATTTATAAATTACTTTAATTATCAACGATTGTTTAGGTGTCAACATATTTGTTATACAATAACATTACCTGAAGGCTATGTATATCAGAAAATCCTTGACGACGTTGTTGAAAACTCAAAAAGTATTGTTTTCAGAAAATATATTGAGGCTGATAACGAATGAGGTTCTTTCTTTCTAATTTAAAACGCCATCTTTTCAACACTGATGAAACTTACAATTAATAAGAATAATCAACTATGACAATAATTTAATTTGTGATTAAAAAACATACTGAAACCAGTAATCGAAATATAAATGAGCCTATCTCTCAAGTTGGATTAAATCACTACAAATTATAAAACAAAGGCCTCTGCCACGTCTGTCTGTCTGTTCGCGATAAACTGAAAAACTACTCATCGGATCTTTATGCGGTTTTCGACAGTAGATAAAGTGATTAATGAGGAAGTTTTCGGTATATAGTTTGTCCAGATTTTGTGTAAATTGGTTGAAATATAGCGATAATTATTTGTAATTTCGAAAAAAGTCAAGCCATGTTTGTGTGTGCTCCAGTGGATTCAAGAATAGTTCAGATTCACAGTTGAACCCTGTAGATGGCGCTGCGGTCAGATTCTAGAATTTATTTTATCATGAGGGCGGGACAGCGTCAGCCGGCGTCATTAGTTATGCGTAACTGGCAACTTTCATGAAGATCGGTTGAGTAGTTTCGAAGTCTATCGTGGACAAACATCATGACACTGGATTTTTATACTTATACTACTAGCTGACCCGCGCAACTTCGTCTGCGCCAAATCGGTTATTACCGGTTCCAATTTTATTTCCAGACGTGAAAAATCTTAAAAGACCTAGAACCCGATTATAGCAATACCTACCGAGTCCAATTGTGATTCCAAACTATCCTACATATACATATGCAAGAAATATTTTCCCGGTATACCATGGGTTGCTGGTCTGGCCCTCACCTCCGCGCCCCATTGACTATCCTCGCAACAACGTAATAATTTTACCGGCTTATAGTTTTTATTTCCCATTATCTTCTAACCAACTCCATCAATTAATATGCTGTAAAAAGTAAACTTTATCTTCATGAAATTTTCATTTTGATTTAGGTATTTGTTTTAATAAGAATTTGTAAAGTATACATGAAACCTGTATCTAATAACTTTAGTCAATTGTAATATTTACTTTCTTCACTTATGTAACAATAATTAATTTTGCTATGAATTTTATTCCTTTATTTCAAATCATTCCAGCAACGCACGCTATGTGATAGAATTTTGCTACTTTGAATTACATTTATTGTGATCAAGTATTGAAAATATATATTTACTTTAATAAAAAGTAGTTTAACATACCTTTCAATTTGACATGTTGTCATCGTGACAATTTTTTTTTTTTTGATATTAATAAGTTTATTAATAATTTTATATTGACTAGGGACAATCTGTTCCTTCCTAAAAAATACAAACGTGAAGTAGCTACATTGATAGCTTATAATATTAATAGGTTAGATGACTCAGCAGTATCATGTAGTTTAGCTAATGATACTGCGAATATTTTTTTAAACCATTAGATAAGACAAAGGAGCAGTGTAACATCTCATTGTATCATCAGAATATTAATCGCTTCTCCGGCAAATTATTAGATATAGACTTATTATTACATAGAGAGAGACTAGATATATTATGTTTCACTGAAACTTGGCTTAAACCGGATAAAATGTTATTTTATGTACCTTGTTTTACTGTAGCCAGTGTGTTTAATCGAACAATCACTGCCGGTGGTGGTTGTATTATATTATTAAAAAATAATCTAAAATTCAAAGACAGGAAAGATATATGTAGTCTCTCAACTGACTGTATTTGTGAAGTGGCCTGTACAGAGATGGATGAATTAATTATTTTATGTGTTTATAGACCGCCATCATCAAATTTTTCCCAATTTTTAAAAAATATGGAGGAAATTTTAATAAGAATATCTAATATTAATAAACGAGTTTTAGTTTGTGGTGACTTTAACATAGATATTTTGAGTATGTCGCCAGAGGTCACTATGTTCACATCATTATTTAGGTCATTTAACCTGGATCTTCTCTTTAATGAGCCAACTAGAATTACTTCTCATAGTGCATCTTGCATAGACAACATTTTCACTGACTTTGAGACCATTGGCGGTAGTATTATTACTGGGATACGGTCTGATCATAAAGGACTAATTGTTAAAATAAACTGTAAAAAACCTAGCACTGACTATAAGAAAACAGCTAGACTAACATCCCAAACTAGATTAGATCGTTTAAATCACAATATTCTTCAAAGATTATCATCTAATAATTTTAGCAATCAAGATCCAAATGAGGATTATGACAGCTTGTTCAATATCATAAGGACGGAATTTAATAAACACTGCCCAAGAAAAGTTGTTAATGTAAAAAATAAAAATAATTTTAGTGAATGGGCTACCATAGGAATTAAAAAAAGTAGAGATCGACTATATGATTTGTATTATAGGAGATCATTAACTAGCGATGAATCCTTTCATTCTTATGTCAGAAATTATTCTAAAATTTTTAAACGTGTTTGTGTAGCTAAATGATAATACGCATAATCTAGATGTTGATGGACTACTAATTTCAAACAGTTCAGAGGTAGTGACTGTTTTCCAAGATTATTTCACAAATATACCTCTACAGGTAACAAAAAATATTAATTAATCAGCCCATGGTGCCGTATCATTTTTAAAAAGTCTGAGGGCACCTGTAAAGTCAAAATTTAATTTTACATCTATTAGTGCAGGTGAAATAATAAGGACTTTTAAACTTTTAAATTTGAAACATACTGAAGACATATGGGGAATGTCGGTAATGGTAGTGCAGTCCTTAATTATCAATATTTCACCATATTTAGCTAACATATTTAATAAGTGTATAGCACAAGGAACCTTCCCCAATCTAATGAAAATAAGTAAAGTAGTTCCTTTATTTAAATCAGGCTGTAGAAATAGTCTTGGAAATTATAGACCAATTTCTGTACTTCCGTCGTTAAGCAAAATTTTTGAGAAGATTATGCTTAAGCAATTAGTATGATATTTTAAAGCGCAAGAGATTCTGGATGATCGACAGTTTGGCTTCACAAAATCAAAATCGACTACTGACGCTGGTGCAACGCTTTTAAGTAATATATTACGGGCTTGGGAAGGATCGCAGGATGCAATTGGTGTGTTTTGTGATCTATCTAAGGCCTTTGACTGCGTTGACCATAGTACCCTCATTCTGAAATTAAAACATTACGGTGTTTGTGGAGTCTCTCTCGATCTTCTTGTCTCCTATTTAAAAGATCGCTGTGATAAAGTTAGTATAGACGGGGCAACGTCTGCGGGATCCTTGACTCAAATTGGCGTTCCACAGGGTTCCATTTTAGGGCCGTTTTTGTTTCTCGTATATATAAATGATCTGCCGCTAGTGGTTGATAACTGTGCAGATGTAGTTCTTTTCGCGGATGACACTTCGCTTATATTTCAGGTAAAAAGAATAGATTCCGAGTTTACGTATCTAAGCAGTATTTTAAATAAAATTTCCGATTGGTTTGCATTAAATAATTTATTGCTAAACGCAGCCAAAACAAAGTGCATAAGATTTACCTTACCTAATGTTCCACCAACTGATAGTAAAATCGAGATCCAAGGGAATCTAGTTGGCTTAGTTGACAATACTGTGTTCCTGGGTATCACACTTGATTCTAAATTACAATGGGGTCCTCATATAAAAAAATTGGCTGGAAGATTAAGTTCTGCTGCGTTCGCCATTCGAAAAATTCGCCAGCTAACAAATATTGCCACTGCTAGGTTGGTCTACTTCGCTTACTTCCATAGCTTAATGTCTTATGGCATTTTGTTGTGGGGGGCCGCAGCTGAGGTAGACACCATATTCCTACTACAAAAACGGGCAGTTCGAGCAATCTATGATTTGGGACCTCGTGAATCATTAAAGACTAAGTTTCAGGAATTCGGTATTTTAACTCTGCCCTCTCAATATATTCTTGAGAATTTGATGTACGTCCGGAAAAATTTAGATAATCTAGATTTAGTAAAAGACCGACATAATGTAAATACCAGAAACCATAACAAACTGGTCACTCCATGTTTCAGGCTTACTAAGACCAGTAACAGTTTTTTAGGTAATAGTGTTAGAATTTATAACAAAGTCCCGAAACACATTACCGATTTGCCGGATAGTAGGTTCAAGTGTTATGTCAAGCGGGTCTTAATACATAAAGGTTATTACAGGGTGGATCAGTATGTGAACGATAGCGACGTCTGGAAGTGACGCCTCTCTCTGTGCAACCACTAAAAACGAATGTAGCTTTATGTGTCTATTGGTGTGTTAATAAAAAAATATATATGTTAGTTACTATGAAAAGATAAACCAGATCGAGTTTCTTGCCGGTTCTTCTCGATGACTGGGTTGTTTTCCGAACCGGTGGTAGATTTGACGTTCATAAGTGCCTTCTCAGGGCCTAAATTGAATAAAGAGTATTTTGATTTTGATTTAAGAGTGAAAGAATTTTCGAAATCGGATCAATAGTACCAGAAATTACCCCGAACATCCAAACTCACTAACTACAACTTCAACGTTTTAATATTGGAGTTTCAGAGATACGAATTCTAACAGTGTCAAGGCAGTCATGGGAGAATTAATTTATAGGTAGTATTCAATTTTTATTATATAACTAACTGTGCCCGCGACTTCGTCTGCGTGGAAGTTTATGTAAAATCAGTGATCAATAAAGTCATCTGAATTTACTAAGCCCATTATTTACTTGTTTACTTTTCTCTCGTACTTACACCGCATCGTCATATAAACTACAATAACTTTTGATAGAGTGGACCGATTTTAATGAAAGAAAGACTAAGTTACTCCCGAAGATATGCTTTATGATTTTATTATGAACCCCGTACTTTAGCAGTGATGTGTGTTCATACAAACAGACAGACAGATAGACAGACTGACAGACATTTCTAAACATGATTGGAATGTATTCTATGATTGGAATGTATTCTATTACTTATTCCTGTATACACCTGTGACATTTTTTTACAAATCGAAAAAGTACGAAGTAAAATGTGTATACGTTAGATTTACATTCTTATTATATGTATAGACTAGCGGGCACGTCGGACGTTGTCCCGCCCTGATTACAAAAAAATCCTCGATAAATTGTATACCAAAATATTCCTCATGAATCACTTTATGCACTGGTTAAAACCGCATGAAGATTCGTTCCGTAATTTTTGAGTTTATCGTGAACAGACAGACAGACAGACAGACGCGGTAGAAGACTTTGTTTTATACTATGTAATGATTTAGTTATTCCAGATTATTATGGATTAATGGTCAAAAAATTCAATTGAATTGGTTGTTTTATATATTTGTTTTTTTTTTGTCACCTAGGAACGTATCCCCTATAATCTCATATAAATTAGCATTCCATATTCATGGTTTCTGTATTCGCGGCATATTTACGGAACATATACCCCGCAAATAAAGAGCTTTTACTGTATTTACATAATAATTACTGTTAGGTATGTTAAATTTTAATTTTGTTAAAACACACAAAGTTAGCCAGAGTATTGACAAAAGGAGAAAATACACACCTTTAGCTCGTTGTTAAAATCAGACGCACTTATATTGTGAGGTAAAATATCATACAATAAAATACTAAATTGAGGCAATTGAAAAAAAATATGTTCTAGAGGTCCTTCATCCAACCCACATTCACATATTGAGTTGTCTCTGATTCTGAGCTTTGCAAGATGGACTGGAGGGCACACGTCTACAGATAGATCCTCAGTCTACAGATAGTAGACGCAGCATACTTGCAATAGTCACGAAATTTATAAAGCCATGGCTTACCAGGAACGTTATCCTGAATGTAAGCATAAGACTTGCCTTTAATTTGGTTGGGTACATTTCAATCTTCCAAAATTATATTAAGTATAATTTTGATATAGTTATAGGCCACTTTTTACCCAGTCATTATTTTCAGTTCCTTGTTTAATTTTTGCTAACGTATGGTTTTATATTACACTAGCTGACCCGTGCAACTTCGTGTGCACCAAATCGGTTATTACAGGTTTCAATTGTATTTTTAATCGCAAATAATCTTATAAAACCTAAATCCCGATTTCAGTGACATCTAGCACTTTCAATTGTGAATCCAAACTATCCAGGGACTCACTCAAACATATACCCAGTTGGTATGTGAGAAATCTTTTAAAATAAGCCTAGAACTTGTTCGCAGCTAGTTCGCCTAAAGTGTCCAATGAAGATCAAAACTAACTTACAGATATTGCCGATAAATGTCTTCCCAGTACCCCTTGTAACTTCATCACTTAACATACTGTAAAACTTAAACTTTATCTACATTAAATTTCCATTTTGTTTTAGTTGTTTGTTTTATAAGAAGTTGTAAAGTATACGTGAAATCTGCATTCAATCTTAATTTTGTTAAATTTATTTTACTTTTGACATATAAACCACCTTTTTCACCTAGATACTGAACTGGGAATAATATACCTTTGTAACAGTGAAAGAATTTTTGAAATCGGATCAGTACCTAGTACCAAGCATTCCTCGAAAACAAAACTTTACCTCTCTTTATGTATAAATACAACATAGTATGGTAACTGCAAACACCTCAACTGATTATTTTAATCGTAGATTCACAAACCTGAACCCAACTACTTCAAGACTCAACAATATATAGAAAATGAATTTAATCAAATATCGAAACAACACACGTACTGATAGAACTTTAATTGAGATTCATCTTCTACAATGCAATGTAACTATTATCTAGGTTTATATTTTGGGAAAAAAATCTTGTCACCTTTGTTTACCAAACATTTTTTATACAATAAAATAAATGTAACAACATATAAGTGACAGTTTCGTTTAGACATATTTTTCATATGTGGTTGATAATTACGCATAGAAATGTCATGTAGCCGTAGCTCAGTTATAACGTACTGGACTTATAGCGATATATAGTTTAAATTTTTAGCTAATCTGTCTACTATATATAGCACAAAGAAAATTTATCAAAATCCGTCAAGAATTTGATTAACTACAAATATTTGACTGTCGTCCGTTATCCTGGAGAATCTCTTGCGTTTTATGAGACAAAAAGTATCCTAGACGTAATCTTGTAATATTAGTTATCACTGTGCCAAGTTTCGTCAAAATCGGTTCAGTACTTTCAGAGTGATTCGTGTTCACAGGGACAGACAGATAGAAAGACAGACAGGCAGACAAAAATATTAAAAAGATTATCTTTGGCTTCTATATCGATAACAAAGTCTACCCCGACTATAATTTTCAAAAAATATTTAATGTACAGATTTGGCCTTGTTACAGTTTTATTATAGTATTGATTTTATATTATATCACATTTTATATTATATTACAAGATAATTAAAATAACTATTTGTATTCTGAAATACTTAAACTTTCAGTGTAGAAAATCGCATCAAAATAGCTTTAAAATGAACAAGGTAACGTTTTTTGAACTTATTTTTTGTACGATATTTGAAAGTATTATTGTTAATTTTTGTGTCTTATTAACGGAAAAATAACATAATTATTAAAATCAGTCAAGAAGTTGAGAATTAATTCCGGACATACAAACTCACATTCTTTTTGTGTCATATTCGTGATTACAGTCGCCTTTATAATATATATATCTCCGAAAATAAAAATAAAAAAGTGTGTGTGTACTTATGTACACGCGTTAGAAGTTATACTTCTTTGGCGTAACAAGATAAAAATCTTTTCAAAAATTTTATCTTTCGACTTATTCTACTTTGTAGAAAAAACGACACTAATAATAGAAAAAAGTTATTTAATACATTGAAAGTTTTAATACAAAGAAATACAAACAACAAATACAAAGAAACAAAATGTTGACTATAGCTAACTTCACGGTGTTGGTTTTACGTGACGGTGTGCGCTATGTTATGAGCACTAGTGACACAAAAATTAACATTGTGTACTAGTGTTTAGTAATTTATTCATCGAATTCTGAAAAACTGATAACTCTGAGAATTCACGAAAAAGTATCCATTATTAAACAATAGGTATCCTTCAAAGAACGAGGTAACTTGAAACCTATTGGTAACCGAGATCTAGTGGTCAGGTTCAATTTATAAGAACACGATATCATCAAATTTTTAAACACACATCTATACTACATAATATAGTACTGTATATTTGACTATATTTACGTCCTATATTAATTCAATGCCGATTATGTGAATGAGGTAAAAATAAAATAGTTTCTACTAAAAAATACCAAAAATATGTAACATAATATTTCAAATGAATTACTTTGACTATAGTATAATATAATAATACTCATAAAATGTATTAAAAAGTATATTCTACGATGTACTTTTTTCCTCTCTTTTCGCAGTTTTTCATTTTATCTATACTCTATACTAATATTATAAAGAGGTGAAGTTTGTGAGTTTGTGGGTTTGTGAGTTTGTGACGTTGTGACGTTGTGGCGTTGTAAGGGGTAATCTCAGGAACTACTGGTGCGATTTGAATAATTCTTTCAGTGTTATATAGCTCATTCATCGAGAATGGTTATAGGCTATATATCATTACGCTAAGGCCAATAGGAGCGGAGCACAGATGAAAAATGTTTCAAAATCGAGATGTTTTTTTCTTTTTGAGAGCTTCTGCTGTGTGTCAGCGTTAGCCCAGAGTAGTAACTATTACTACGCGGACGAAGTCGCGGGCAGGGGCTATAATCTATATACTAATATTATAAAGAGGTAAAGTTTGTGACGTTGTGGCGTTGTAAGGGGTAATCTCAAGAACTACTGGTCCGATTTGAATAATTCTTTCAGTGTTATATAGCTCATTCATCGAGAATGGTTATAGGCTATATATCATTACGCTAAGGCAATTAGGAGCGGAGCACAGATAAAAAATGTTTCAAAATCGAGATGTTTTTTCTTTTTGAGAGCTTCTGCTGTGTATCAGCGTTAGCCCAGAGTGGTAACTATTACTACGCGGACGAAGTCGCGGGCAGGGCCTGCAATCTGTATACTAATATTATAAAAAAGTAAAGTTTGTGAGTTTGTGACGTTGTAGGGGGTAATCTCAGGAACTACTCAACCGATTTGAAAATTCTTTTACCAATATAAAGCCACGTTATTTATGAGTGTCATAGGCTACTTATCATCACGCTAAGACCAATAGGAGCGGAGCAACAATGAAAAATGTTTTAAAATCGGGGTGTTTTTTCCTTTTGAGAGCTTCCGCTGCGTCTTAGCCCAAAATAACTATTCCACGCGTGCAAAGTCGCGGGCAGAAGCTATTAACTAATTATAATATCTATAATCTATACTAATATTATAAAGAGGTAAAGTTTGTGAGGTTCTAGGGGGTAATATCTGGGGAGTCGGAGAAAAATGGTCGAACGAAAACGTTTCTTACGAACACTGTCTTAATTATGAGATATATATGATTGAGTTCTAGAGACAAGGTGTAGCTTGATAATGCCTATTACCGCCCAACGAAGTGGGCACGGGTCGGCTAGTGATTTAATAAAAGCTCTAGCATACAAAGGGAAATTTATATATTTTAATTGTACCTTAAACCCAGAAACGAATAACGACACGGAAGGAGCAGGGCATTTCTGGTTATGCCCTAAATGGCTTTTAAACCTGTATCCAGTTACTTTAACAAAGAATAATATAACGCGCTTGTTCAAGTGTTGTGCATACATATATGCTTTTTGATAAAAATATACCACAATAATGTGACAAGATCTACAGTTGTATTTTTATACAACTATTGTGAACTACACATAAGAGTTACTAGTAAAATGTGATTTCAATTTGATTATGATTCATTAGTCCCTATCTGTACTCCTTCGTTATTAGCTCAAATCAAAGAATAATTTGACCCGTATTCCACTTTAATAAATCAAAATTATTGTACCACGGGATTCAACCCTGCATTGTTTCTAAGGACTTGTGTGTCACTTTTGTATTTATTACTCCTTTTTAAATCTATGTTGTGCATATACATTAGGTATATGAAATTAGCGTTTTATATGAAAAAAAATACATATATTTAATTCACTTGAAGTGTGCATAATTATTATGTGTGCACTTTCGCCATTTCATAGATAGTTTATGATTCCATTGCTGAAAAAATTCCGGAATCGAGAATCAATGTATATTATTTTTTCCTTTTAAGAAAAATACCCATGAAAATAAATCGATACCCGCGGTTATTTGCACTACTGCCAGTTAAACATAACTACGCAAAGAACTGTGTTTTACAGAGATGTTTTAATGTGTATGAGACGAAATTCCATCATAACCCAATTATTCCAGCATAACAAGAACATTTTTATCCAGAAACTGAATTCCAAAACAAACTAATATAATGTAACCTTAATATAACGAGCCTCAATATAACAAATTCCTTGATTTTACGAATTTTTCGAAATGTCGTAGGACTGCCAATAAAAGTTAATGCAAAATATACCTTAACATTACGAATACACTTATTAAAAACCTCTTAATAACAAATTCGTAATCATTGAAGAATATAATTTTGACCTCTATTTAACAAATGTTTTCGACTTATAATCTTTACATAACGTATCGTAACAATTATTCACACTTCATTCCTTAACTTTAAAGTTGCAATGACTGAGAAACAAAAAAGGTATTCCTAAATCGTTCGCTTTAACAGGGTAAGCAGGTGGGTATCTACGTAATGTTGAGGTTAATAAACAGGTTTTGTTGTATTGTTAAAACGAATCGTAGTCTAACCCAACCTCTATATAACAAATGTCATTGTAACGAATTACTCGGTATAACCGAATACTTTCAAATTCCCTTCAGTTTCGTTATATCGAGGCTTCACTGTTCTGTCATCATAAACTATCGAACATGAACATATCAGATACCACACTAATTATTACTTACTTAACACCACAGTCACAATCATAGCTAAAAATGCACTTATCTGAATATATATATGTAATATATATATATATATATATATATATATATATATATATATATATATATATATATATATATATATCTATATATATATACACACAAAATTTAATAATGATTACTTTGTAATTGGCACAACATATTTTGTAGATTATTATCATTTTTTGTGTTAAATGTGTGGTAAAGTAATATGCAATGAATAAATAAATTATAAATTGTTCAAATTGCGAAAAAAGTTTTAATTTATTGGAATAAGGTAATCATCTGCCCAGATCTTAGGAAGCTGTAGTGTATGACGTTGATCTTACCAAACATTCACCATGCCCGGTTCTCCTGAGCTCAAGCACTGTGATGAGCATTTCCTATTGGCGTAAAGTCCATTTTTGTCACAATTAACGATACATAACACAGAAATCAGTGAATATTTGTTGGTGTGCTTCAGTCAATTCAAGCGATATCTATTTCTCGAACGTTTTCATTTTTCCAATTTGTTTCAAGTAAATTAAAACTGTTTTATGACTCACATCGAAGCCTACCCCTAACTTTCGACGTGGTTTGCGGTAGATCCGCTTCTACGATTAACTTTAATTCTTCATTGTCGACTAGGGTCTCCGGCCGTCCACTGGGTTCGGCTTAGTAGGTCAACATTTCCAGAACGAAAACATTGGAACCAAAAACGTACCTTGCTTTCTTTTACAGTAGCTTCCCCATACACATAATTAATCCTTCTAGATGTTTCTGCAGCGCTGATGTGGAACTCATATTCGTAAATAACGCAAAATTTTAAGTTTTCGATTTTGTGAAAACGATGTAAAAAAAATCAAAACCTACGAAAACAAAGAGTCACTAAATTTGAAAGACAAATAAACAAGCCTAAATTTGAAATAAATTTAAATTTGGAATTCCTAATGAAACGCCAGATATTTGAGATCATAGTGGTCAGTTCGACAAAACGGCAGTTTGGTATGTAAGGACATAATATATATCGAAATTAAGTAAATGAAAACGTTTGCACCTATGTTTGTTGCGATCTAGTCTGCTGGAAATCTTAGCATTTTATTCTCACGATTATGTTGTTTTTATTCAATGGAGTACACTATATTCAAATCAATTAGCGTTAGATGTTTTGAAATGTTATTCGATACACCTTACACACATTTAGGAGATGAATTACCTTTTTATAAATAATCCGACTGCTATTATTTCATATCAACTTGCATCGTTTATGAGTATTTAAGTAATAAATTTAGTCGTAAAATAAAATTAAAAACATGTTTAAAAATTATTTCTACTTTTTAAAATTTATTTACAGTTAAACTAAATTTTTATTGTAAAATATTTTGTTCCAGTAGTACGTTTTTTATAGTTCTAAAACTTATTTCTCTATCTACCAGAATCCGTGTCGCTAGTTGAGACAATCGATACGTGCGGACTTTTGGTAGCATTTGTATTATTTTCATGGCAACATTATTTAGTGACAGCCAACCAGCTGTGTGGATTGGATTGAAAAATAACTCGGCAAGCGTAGTTGTCCTTGATGTGTCATCCATTACATTATTTTTTACAAAACGTGGTATTTGCATGATTTTGGAAGTCATATTACACAAAAACATATAATTCCCTACGCGCTTGTTTCATGATTTATTTATATCTATGGTTCGTACCACAAAATGTACGAATGTTTATGTAACGCAGCATTGTTCAAACGCTGACTGTGTATTTCATCTTTTGTTCCAGATAACTTTGCAGTGTGTCATTTTAGTGCGTACTTTGCAAGTGTAGTGATTGTGACAGTGTTAGTGTGAAACTTTGAGTTTGGATTCGGGTGGTGATGTTGTGAGATCGTGAAGTTCAGTGCGTTGGATGCGGAGGCTGTGTTGTAGCGCTCGCCCTGGCATGGTGCCGGGCAGGTAGCGCGCGCGGGCGGCCTGCGCAGGCCTCACACAAGCAGCCGCGTGTGTCCCCCAGCGTCGTCTATGGCCGAGCAACACATTACACCGTCGTCACACTCTGCACTCACGAGAGAGTCCAGCGGGTAAGGATTCATTGTTCTTTCTACAACTAAATACTATGTACAAAGATAGAGAAAAACTTTCTGCCCTTAGAAACCGCTTAGACATGATTAAGATACATTAAACTTCTCATGGGTCAGCGTTCATCCCGATTCTTTGTTTTATTTGTGATCTTTTTGATACAAACATGTAAATAGTAATTGTCTCGAGGTTCTATTTCCAGAGACATTCTCATTTTGTTTTCTTTATCGTTTGTAATTATGTTCCTTATGTGTGAGTTAATAAAATGAAGGATTTATGGCTTCACATTTTCAATGATCATAGACTCAAATCCTCGCAAGTGAACCAGAAGTTTTGGTCAATGGAAACAGTGATGCAGACAACAGTCGTAGGGCTTATAGGTGTGTTCCGGCAACTGCACTCAGAAGCCAGTCCTCTTTTAGGTTTCATGTGTTTGTCATCACAGACCATATACACATACCCATACAGAGATATACATACACATACTAATGAGTATTTCAAATATCCAGATGATCTGTTCGGTAGTTAAGGCGTGAAAGCTTAACCAATAAACAAAGGAACAAACTCACATTAACACATATCCACACATAGATATACATACACATACTAATGAGTATTCAAAATATCCAGTTGATCTGTTCAGTAGTTAAGGTATGAAAGCTTAACCAATAAACAAAGGAACAAACTCATATTAACCTTTAAAATATTATTTAAGATTAGAATATAAAATCAAAAACAAAGGAGTGATATTTATTACCAGAGTAACTATTATATGTTTATTTTTAATTTGTAAATTCATCATTAATAATGTATTTTCACAAATTGTCTTTAAATATTACCACTTTAATCTGCACTTATTATTTAAATTTTAGGCAAACATACAAAAGAACTCATTCAGTATAGCACTAGTGACTTCATTAATAATCAGAGAGAACATTAGTGAATCAAATGAATAGTTTTGGAGATTAACTTCTACAAAAACAAAATTAATTTACCTCTATAATCCTTTAAAGGCTTGATAATCTATTAATGATTAAATGAAACATCTGATCTTATATGGTCTCAACAATTCTTACAATAAATGAATAACAATGAAAGTATTTATCTCATGTTTTCCACTGCCTCGAATCACCTTATCTGTGGAATCACATAAATCTCCAAAGTATTAAAACTAGCATTGTTGTTAAAATTCAGAGGGTAAATTGGAATAAAAAGGTGTTGAAAAAGATTGTAATCTGTTTGTTACTGCTCCCATACAGAGCACGTCTAATCTGCTATGCGGATGACACCTTAGACGTAAGCCCGGTGGGGGGGGGGGGACGACTTGGTGCGCCTGGCCATGATGGCCATAACCCTCGTGGTTAGGTGCATAAGGATGTTGGGCCTCAGTGTGGCCCTCGAGAAGACAGAGGCCTTGTTATCTCAGGGCTATCATCTGGAGCCCACACAATGCTGGAGGGCGCCCGGATTAGGGTGGGGACCCAGATAAATTATCTGGGTTTCACACTGGATGGGCGCTGGCGTTTGTAGCCCCATTTCGCAGGGCTCGGATCGCGAATTGCTGGAGCGGCGGTGACACTCGGCCGGTTGCTCCCCAATATAGAAGGGTCGGGTGCCGCCGACTCTACGTGGGAGTCACCGGTGTAGGCCAATGCCTTCGGTGCCGCCAACGTGCGTGCGCTCCGTAATGCGCAGCGAATAGTGGCACTGTGGGCGATCCGGGCGTAATACACGGTGTCCTCGGCGGCGGCCTACACGCTCGCCGGCTTCCTGTCTTGGGAGCCGGAGGCAGGAGTTCTCGCCGCCGTGTGCGAATTCACGGCGGCGAGGAAGCGACGTGCGGAGCCTCCGGCTCCCAGGGAGATAAAGGAGTGAGTGTGCTCCGTGGGAGGGAGGGACAGCGCCGCACTCTGGCTGCGGTGGTATGACGTGATTTGTCGCTGCCGAGCATAACTTCGGCCATGCTCGGCAGTGACCAGGCTCGGCAAGCGATGGCCTCCTTCTGCGAGGTAGACCCTCTAAGCGGCCTCTCCGCCAACGGAGGACCGGCGTGAGGAGACAGAGCTTTGCCCAACTTATCCTGCCACCGTAGCCGGAGCTGAGTGGATGGGCCGGGAGGCCCAGCTCCTCATTGCACAGGTCCCGCGGACGAGGGAAGGCAGCTGGTGTGTCCCAGTCTACCTCTCTATAAGTAGGAGCCTGACGGTCACCTTCCGCCGGCCGGATCGTTGGGGCGGAGGGCTCTACAAGGTTGAATAGCATTGTACAATCCCTTGCCGCCCCAATAATTACAGTCTGTCGGTACACCGTGGCGTCTGTGCGAGTTGGACATAAACCACTGTCTCTCCCGGGAGGGTTGTGTCTCCCCCGGGGCGAGGGTGGCATATCCATCCATTACCAATGTTAAAAAAAATCTGTTTGTTATTGTTATATTATTACTTGTTTAATGTCTTAATACCTTTGTTTTCCTTTACATAATAGATAAGAAGAATTTATGAGATTATTAATACATTAATTTAAAATAACTGTCCATTTCATATCTGGGCTTTAGAGAATGTTGTTATTTACTATAGCATGACAATATGAGGGAACTGTAAGTTTAATGGTAAGCACAGTATAATTGAAAGACAAAAGCAAATGCAGGAAAATCTACAATCCACCATCAGTCACCCAGGTCACTGGTTGGCAAACCGTGGCTTGCAGCTCTTTCACTTCTTAGTTGCTGCACTTCCGCAAAGTGTTTACTGCTGACACGGAATATTATCTATTATCTTACAGTATAAGAAAGAGTAAACATTTTTTGAAATGTAAGCCTACAGAAAAAGGAACATTTTTAGACAACAACAAATAGCACTGCTAATCCCTTGCAAAAAAGACATATCAAGCAAAGACAAGCTCAAGAGAATACATTAATCTTAATTATTTGAATAAAAATAAAGCTACTAGAGTAAAGCTTAAGTTAAAAAAAGGCTCTTTGAATAAACTCCACTTTTGTATATGTGGTTCTTTAGGATAACGAGTTTGCCGACCACTGTCCTAGGTCATACTGGCCTATAAACCAGTGAATATACACACAATAATCACGGAATGTGCTATACCTGTGTGTGCCACTATGGTGCATGTTACACTTGATATATGGTAGCCCTAAGTCTGTTCTACATAATTGCCATATCCTACCACACAGCAAATTACTATTATCTCTATTATTATTATAGATGTTGGTACTTTGTTTTATTAAGATGTCCTCAAAGTTTGTAAGTTTTGTTTGTATTTCTATGAAATTTATATATATCATAGGAGGCAAACGAACAGGTGGGTCACCAGATATTAAGTGATCACTACCATCCATAAACACCAGCAACACTAAAGGAGTCACAAGTGCATTGCCAGCCTGTGTTGGTGGGGAGAGGGTGGAGGTGGGCGTCTGGCGCTTTCACTGACTGAACGAAATGCAACAATGCGAGCACTGTTACTTCACGTCGGTTTTCTGTGGGTCGAGTCGTACTACCCCGGGCGAGCCGACCCATTCATGCTGAAACCAGTAATAGCTTCAGCGTGGCTCTACCACCTTTCAATTAGTTATCAGTTTGAGAAAATAAAGGCGAGAGGTTCTTAATGAAATGTGTGCATTTCATAAAATTGTGAAGTAAATTGTAATATATGTTTCATTACTTATATACACTATAATAAAACTGTAACAAAGCCAAATCTATACATTAAATATTTTTTGAAAATTTTGATCAGGGTAGACTTTGTTATCGATATAGAAGCCAAAAATAGTTTTACAATTTTTGTCTGTCTGTCCCTGTGAACACTTATCACTCTGAAAGTACTGAACCAATTTTGACGAAACTTGACACAGTGATAAGTAATATTACAAGGTTACATCTAGGATACTTTTTGTCCAATAAAACGCAAGGGGTTTTCCAGGATAATGAAAGACAAAAATTTGTAGTTAATGTAACTAGACTCTTTTGTGACACCTTAGTACAAGAGACAGCAACGTTGGAAGAACGAGAATTTTAGAAAAGCTGGTTCTTTAATATCTTCCTTTATGCCCTTCCAAACAGGATTCAGGGCACAGGGCACATGGTAGCCGGTTAACGTTGTGTTTTTTAATGCGCATTACACCTTTACAGGTCAAAATTTTGATTTATAAATAATTTTATTAACATTTTTTTTCAGTAGCTTTTACATGCTATTAAAAACTTGAATCTGTCACAGCTAGAATTTTTTTTTATATACAATAATGTGCCCGATGATATATTGTAGAAATCAAAATAATACATTTCAAACCATTTTATTTTTTCCATTGCAATGAACACATTTCATTTTATTAACCATTATGATATTAAAATATCACCGTAAACAATGAATAACAACGATAAATGTAAGCATATGACTTGGGACTGACGCTATCTTAAATACTTGCGTCGATAGCATACGCTACCACAATTATCGTTATCTTTATCGTGCAGCCAGTGCTGCACTAAACTATAGCTATAGCTAAATTATTCTATATACATATTATTTTTATAGCAATAAATCGGTCTGACTATTATGTAAATAACTGAATTAATGCCTGGGAGAATAAATTTGTACTTATGTCTAAATAAAATTACGGCTATGCCAACATGGTTTGAAATTACTTTTATTTTTATTTGCAAAAAATAACATCGGGCACATTATTGTTAATAATAAAAATATTTATATTAAGTTTATAATTATTAAATTAATAATAAAAATGTCGGCAAAGAGAAATTCATGTTTTTAATAATATTAAAAAGAAAATTTTAGTGAAAATAAAGTTTCCTAAAATTAGTTAAAAATATTTTTGCCTGTAAAGGTGCGATATGCACTAATAAACGCAACGTTTACAGGTAGCCCGCACGCTGCTGGGAAGAACATAAAGATATATAAAAAAACTGGCTTATTAATATTCGCTCTAGAATCCGTTGCTAGCTCTTAGACGAATAGTTACAGGCAAGTCACAGTTGACGCGTCGTGCTCATATCTTTTTAATATTTATATTTTTCTTCAATACAATGGAGTGTCAAAAATTTTAATACAAGTTGATAGTTATGATAAAGTAAGTGGTAGAGATGATTATTACATTTTATTTTTACGTGTTGTCCATGTTCAGAGTCTATGTGCAGTAGGTTAGGTATCGTGACCGAGAAAAAGTGAGAGTGTATACCTTATATATTAATACGTGAAGCCAAAACTTTTGTACCCCTTTTTAAGGGAATTGCGCGAACGGATGAATGTGAAATTTGGCATAGTTAAAGTTTATATGGAGGAGAAGTGCAGAAAGCTATTTTTTTTAAATATAAAACTAGCGGGCCCGGCAGACGTTGTACCGCCCTGATTATGAAAAATTATTTGACAAATTATATACTAAAACGTTCCCCATCAATCACTCTATCCACAGGTGAAAACCGCATGAAAATCCGTTCAGTAGTTTTTGAGTTTCTCACGAACAGACAGACAGACAGATGCGGTAGGGGACTTTGTTTTATACTATTATACTAGCGGACCTGGCGGACTTTGTCCTGCCGTGGTAATAAAAAATAAAATCCCTAAAAGCCAACCGCAGCGCCACCTACCGGGTCCAATTGTGAATCTAAACCATTCTCGGATCCACTGAAACACGCACAAAAAATTTCATCAAAATCGGTCCAGTCGTTTAGGAGGAGTTCAGTCACATACACACGCACACAAGAAATATATATATTAAGATAATATAAATTGAATTAGAAATACATTAAATTAATTAAAATATGCATTACTCACACTACTGCTTGAATTTTACACAACATATACACACATGTAAATGAAAGACTTATTGACATCCGTCATTTTAGTTTTACGTTCCAATTACCTCTTCAATATTTTTAACGTGACTGACGTTGCATGCCTTACATGGCCTTAGAAATCAACTGGTCAAACTGTAGGTTAATTTTATAATATATAATATGTAAATTATATAATATAATATGTAAATTCATAATATACATTAATAATTAATTGATAAATAATTTATCTTTAGTAAATTTATGGAACCTCTGAAATAATTATTATTCTCTTTGGTATTATTGAATGTCAAAATTTGTAGGTGACAGGAACGCGTTCACTTCATTTTGTCATAAGAGTAAAGCAATATTACCAAAGTCAATGTCAATATTTTAATGTTTAGTATTTTTATATGGTGAACTCACTTAAAATGATGATTCAATAAAAAATACTATGTAAACTCAAAATAAGAAAATGTGTTTGTTCATGAAAGTAATCTATGACTTAGATCTCCGCGGTTACAATGATGCACTTCAACCTGATGTAGCAATTATATTTAGTACAGTTGATGATGAATTTTGAACAAAAATGAATTCATTTTCAAAAGTTAATGGTAGTATTAAAATATCTTTGTTTTTTTGATTCATCATTTGATTCTATTGTGTATCCATTACTTTTCCAAACGATGATACTGGGCATATCACTATTCCTCATAATCTACAGACTACATTTAATTCAATATCCTCCAGAAATACCACCCACACCCACCCATGGTGTCCTGTAAAATTAATTGAAAACTGTGTCGTAAGTTTCGATGAAATTCTTTATTTTTGTAAAGTTATATTTACTTAGAATTTGAGACCCTTACCGCCTTATGTAAACGCCTGTTTTTTTATTTCAAATTTATAATTAATTTCAATTTTCATTTAATTTAATATTCATATAATTATAAAAAAGTGGAAAATAACTGAGTAACCATGATGAAAACTTTTGATTATAAATTATTGATAAAAGAACCCCAATAAAGTTCAAACTTTAAAAAAATTAATTAACTATGGCCGTATGTCGACCACTGGGCGCCCACTAGTAATATATACATACATACATAAAATTTTCATTTCAACAACAAACGAACTCCAGCATTACCTATTGATGTATTAACTTTCATTAACTTGATTATCCCAGATCATTTAGTGTTTAATTTATCATTATTTATTTTATAAATATATTTTATAGTTTAATTAACAATTTAACTCTATCAACTTGATATTTTATAATGTAAATTATACTGACTCTATAGTGAACGTCTACAAAAAAGCGAAAGGAACCATCGTTCCAACCGGGGGTCCATGGATCCCTCAAGCTTTTTTTCATTACCGCCAATATATGTAGCTTAGTTTTAACTTTATTGAACCCGGTAGATGATGCTATGAACGGGTTCTAGGCCTATTTTAAAAGATTTCTCACATACCATCTGGGTATATGTTTGAGTGAGTCCCTCGGGAGTTTGCATTGACAATTAGAAACGGGAGGTGTGGCTGTCTTCGATCAACAATAACTAGATAACGGGTCGGCGCGAAAAACACGTCTCGGTAAATAACAACCCACTTGAAATGTGAGCTTTTATTTTGTTTAGTTTGTTTGAAACACAGCCAATGTAAGCACGTTTCACATGCCGCAGTGTATTCAAAAGATGCAAAAATAATACCTGAAAAAGCAATTTAACGGCCGGAGTATCTTACTTTCGCTAAATACATGTTGAATAAGTTATATTTTATGCTTTAAACTAACAAATAATAATAAATTATGAACAAAATTACCGATTTTAAACCTGTGGTACAAATGTTTGGCCTAGGCTCTCCAACCACGCACAAACACGCACAATAACGGGAAAACGTACTTTATCCATTACGTGTTAAGGTTGAATTCACACTAAATGTTGTTTATGTTGTCTTTTGTCATTTGTGAGGGGAGTAATTTATTGCTTTGCTCGTTTTATCATAAGTATTAGATAATATTTTGAACATTTGCGACTTTATTACTAGGTATCATGGTTGTAATTAGGTTGAACTTAAAACTGTTTTGAAACTTTTTTCTCCCTTTCTTAGTAAACAAATAACTACATTAAAACTTTTTTTCTCCCTTTCTTAGTAAACAAATAACTACACATAAGTATATATTTACGCGGACAGCTTTTAGCTTCGATTTTTTACGTGACCCTTAATCTAGTTATTGTTGATCGAAGGTGGCTGCAATCGGGTTTTAAGTTTATTGAAATTTTTCGTGTTTAAAAATACAATTGAAACCGGTGATAACCGATTTGATGCAAACGAAGTTGCACAGGTCAGCTAGTAAATAAATATATGTACAGTCCTCATTAATTGTTTTGGCTGCTCTGTATATAGCCGTAGATTTGAGCTTGCGTTTTTAATATAGTCAAATATTTAGTATAAAACAAAGATAAAATATTATTATATATCTAAAATTGGCATTTATTTAATCTTAAGTTGTCTCCATGTTGGAATTTATGTGTGTAATACATGTAATATATGTATTTACATAAATATGTGTTCTGCATATACTGTTACGAGCGGGCCCGGCAGACGTCCCGCCCTGATTATAAAAAAAATCCGTGACAAATTGTATACCAAAACATTCCTCATGAATCACTTTATCCACTGGAGAAAATCGCTTGAAAATCCGTTCAGTAGTTTTTGAGTTTATCGCGAACAGACAGACAGACGCGGTAGGGGACTTTACACTGATATAGTAAAATAATAATTGTAAACGTTACTACTACGCTTGATGCATAAACAATATAATAATGGCCGAAAACTGTGATCCCTACTCCGTCGGTATATACTGGCAAATGAGTGTTGATCCAGAAAAAGCGCGGAAAATTTAAAAAATCTAGCACTAAGTATAGTAGGAATAAACTGCCTTGATAATTTAATAAAGATGAATATTTTTTTGTACCAAAATTTTAGCTTTGCCATAAGCTCAGGGAAATTTGAATCGAAATAGAGTGAAAAACATTCACAAAAAAGACGACGACTTGGTTTTAATTAGCTCTTTCTCGGGGATAACTTAATCAATCAGGTATCAAGCGGGATGAAAAATGATTAATTACTAAAATGACTATTAAAAAATGGGGGTTGGTGTTAGAAGGGTGAAAATTTAGGGTTGTATGTATTTTTTAATGCCTCATTATAACAAAATAAAAATAAAAAAAATTGTCCCAAAAATAAAAATGAAATGTTAGGGGTGGACACCCTTATGACTTAGGGGTATGAAAAATAGATAGTAGCCGATTCTCAGACCTACTGAATATGCATATAAAATTTCATAAAAATCGGTCAAACTGTTTCAGAGGAGTATGGTAACTAACATTGTGACACGAGAATTTTATATATAAGAATATATTCACACATATTTACATACACACACACACACATATTTATATTCAGAAGGGTTAAAACTTTGGAAGATTATATATGATTACATTTATTACATTGCCCATGCATGAGTTTATTATTTAACTTTGTTTAGTAAGTATATCAAATTGTTTTCTACGAAATCTGAGATTAAAATTACAATTTAAAATTTCAACCTTTTCATTTTACAACTTTAAGGAATAACACCTGCCATGAGGTAGTACTCTTTTCTCTGTATTCTTTAGTATTTAAAAAGGTGCTTTCCTTTAAATATTTAGAACTGTAACAACCAAAGGCAATGATTTATCTCTACAATTTTTACATAGTAACAAACAAAATAATTATATAAAATGTTTTTAAAATAATAATATTACAATAAAAATACACATTTTATTTGAAATGAACAATTTTGATTTATACAAGAGTGAGAGTTGCTTATGTTAAATGTTTCTTCTTTAAAGAATTGTGTCCTTACTTTGTGAAAACAACATCCCACTGGTCTGGAATAGTAGATTGGTATAAATGTTATGGAAATTTGAGTGTTTCCAGAGTAGTCTGATGACGCTGTTCAGACCTTGCTAGGCCAATAGCGTAGTAAGTTTTAAGAAAATGTGAATATGTGTGAAATTTCGAAATCTCTTGTTATTGATATAACTGTTAATATTAATACAGGTTTTAATATTTGAAGCTGCTGTCTCTCTTACTATGAAATCTTTTTCTACTACCACATTACAAGTTATATTCAATTATCAGTAGAAGTATTTTTGTTAGTGCTGGTTATCCTTCAAGTTTACGGTTGAAGACTTATAGAATATATTTGGAAATATATTCTGATTGAGTAATGCAAATTATTTGAAATTCTAATGACTACATTTTAGTAGCTTTTACATATGAACACAAATATATGTTGTGTACATAAATATTGTATTTTATGTTGTGATTATAATGAATGCTTGTATGACTGTAATAGTCAGCTATTGTTTTACCTTGTTTTCTGTGTTGTTATAAATATTAAATCCATTTACTCCCAAATGTATGGTGGATCAATGGTGCACGATGATGACGTCTGGAAATGACGCCTCTCTCTGTGCATCCACCAAAAACGAATACAACTATCTATTTTTGTAAACATGTATCATGAAAAGATAAACCAGATTGAGTTTTTTGCCGGTTCCTTTAAATGTCTGGGCTGTTTTTCCGAACGGGTGGTAGATTTGACATTCATAAGCGCCTTCTCAGGGTCTAAATTGAATAAAGTATTTTTTCTTTTGAATGCGCTGAAGAATTAAATTATTTAGAGAATTCAATTTTTTATTTTTATTATTCACTTCTTGAAATGCCATCTTATAAATTTTTACAGTGTGTTTTTAATCTGCATCCGTGGTTTTAATAATTAAAAAAACATTATACTGCGAAATTCTGTTTGGGCTAAACTTTCTCAGTTTAGAACATGGCAAAATATTTTTTGTGTGCGTATAACAAATAGATTCTCCGTCAATTTTGAAACAACATTTATTGTTGATCTTACTTTTAGCCACAATTAGACTATAAAGAGAAATAAAAATACTTATTATTATAGCATTCAGTCATCTTTTATTCTACGTATATTTTTTATTAATAATCTATGAAACAGTTGTATTCTTTAAATTTAGTTCTAGTTGTACTATTTGTGTGAACAGGTCTTCTCCTAGCAGGGTGGTGGGCGGTCGGTTTTTGCGTCAAGTGCGTCGAGCGAGCCATAGCCGCCGAAACAGACGCAACGCGACATCGCCCCTGCCTCGCTCCAGAAGCAGGCAATCGTCAACTCGAGTCTCAGATACTGAGCCAACTCATATTGAATTGCGTAGAAGTTCACGTTTAATTAACTCTTTCCCTAGATCCGACTATTCCATCACTGAGCGCTGGTCATACGGAACGGACGTGTACGAAACTCGTTGTGACACAACAAGTTTCAAGAGTGGAGATACTGATAAGTCACCTTCAGTGTGCACATACCAGTCTGCATATAGTAAACGCGGACGTACATCCTCGCATGATCGTAAAAAACGCAAAGTTACATCGAATAACAGTGCAGAAGAGTGCGTTGCTTTTTGCACACGCTCACGGACTGCTCTTAAATCTAGTGAGAGTGCTTGTGAGCAAATTTCGAATACTTTAGTAACTCAAAATTTACCTCAGTTCCATTCGAGTCAAAGCGCCACAGCGACTTCGACACACACAAATCAGTCCGAAGGCGGTTTATTGCCATTAGACGAAAGAGATTTTGCATATTCTCCATTCAGTTCTTCAACTGTCACAGAGTTACTTGATTCCGACTACTCTGTGTACAGTCCAACAGCTAGCCGTAGAAAAGGCAAAAAGCGAAAGCGATCGTCGTATCGGTCATTATCAAGCAGGAAAAATAGTTGTCTTTTAAATTTAGAAGATTGTAAAAAGAAGTTTAAGACAGACCAACATAATAAAGACATAGAAGACACGAGTGAAGAATTATTCACTCGGGTTCCTATTAAATACGATACTGAAAGACGCGAACAACCAACAGCGACACAGGCATTGTGTTCCTATCGGTTGCGCAACAGAAATCAACGAGACCTTGGTCCTCCTACTTCAACTGTCGTTAGAGAAACTTCAGGTAATTTATTTTAATTCTGTTTATTTATAATATCATTAATTTAATAAATTAATATTTAAGGTATATCTTTCGAATTGCAAACACAACATATCTTTGTTTCATTTAATGTTTTACGATGAAACAGGACAACCGAGCTTTAGTTACATGTAAATATCAACTTTAATGCAGCGATAATAACAACATGCAGTTCGACTATTTAGATATTTAGAGCGCTTAATTTAGAACTCGGCTTGCAGCTTATCAGGTTATGTTATCACATATATCAAGCGTAGCTATTCAAGGCAGATAATTCATACATTTTCGCAGCGAGTCCGTCGAGTAGCAGCTACACGGTCCATTTCCCAACAGTAGCTGAACGTAGGAGTGCAGTTGATTCTCACGGGAGAACAGAAACTCCACCACCCTTTAAGGATATTCAAGGTGATTAAATGGAAATTATTATCTTGTGGTAGATAAACATAATCGTTTTATTAATTATAATTTCGTTTGTATAGGTATATAATTTTATTGGTATGTTTTTTTTTACAGAAGCAAGTTCGTCAAAGGGACAGAGTTCGGGAAGCAAATTATTAATAGTTCCTCGTGACCTCCCATACCTACGTCAAACTAACGCACGGAGGGTAATATTCTTTTAATATATTTTATAATAAATATCTTCGTGGTGACAACTTAGGATACGTTCTGTACATTGCAAACACTCTTATGGAATTATTAAGTCACAATAATACATTGATAAACGTTTTACAATACAAACAGATGCGTTTGAGTGTACGATATCATAAGCAGTAAGAAACACTCAAATACGTTACTTTGTAACCGTTACTATGCATTAGGTAAATCATTTAGTTTTAATCGATATACATATAAGAAATTAACGCCAAAATTAAAATCTTGTGCTAAATATCATTTTCTAACATAAATAATGTTATTTTAATAATCATAAGTTCCTCCAAACTGAAGATCATAAAATACATAGTCCAATTTATTTATAACATTTTTTTTTATATATTTTAAAATCTTCCGAATAATTTACGCGTGTACGGTCTAAAGGTTGATATTGTTTTTTTGCGCCTAGATTATAGTATACTTGTAGTATTGTACGGTCAAACCATATATTTTCTGCTGGGTTTGCAAGTCGCATTGCTCTTGTAATGTAATTGTCTAGAATTGATTCAGTAAACTGATATATATCAGTTACGTCGAACACACTCTAATTTTTTCGTTAAAAATATATCAGATCTTCTGGTGTTCTAATGAAATCAATCAAATAGGGCGTCCCGTACTTATTACATTGTTATGAAAGTCGATGTAAAATTATAATATTAATATTTGTTAATTTTTTTTTATTAGGTACAAGTACGGCTATAGAACGTAATTACGTTGTTGTGATGAATTGCTATCTGAAAACGGTTTTCGTACGTTCAGTCAGTATTGAAAGTGACGCGTCACTGACTGGACGATATCTTTAATGTGCACGCGTGTTATAGATTACAAATGTGAATTATTCATTGAAAATTATTGAAGAATATTATTAAAGATAAATTTGTATTGTTGTTGGTCGGTTTGACATAATGCTTGTGGTATCCAGAGTATCGCTGCTGCGACGGGTGCAACCCTGGGTGCTTGCCTGACGCGGGGAGCCGCCACTAATCAGCGTCAGAGGCAAGAAATTGCTTCTAAACGACAGGTGCGTTCAAATATTTGTTTTAGTGGTTATTACGCGTATTGAACAAATATGTTAGAATGTCATTATGTAGAAAGCCAGTGTATTATATTCTATATGTTATGCTGTTTGATTGTGTCAAGAATTTCGCTCGTACAGAATCCTGACTAGATGGTCAGTAAGTCAACGAATGACGTAACACTGCTTATAAAAATGCAATATACATTAAGAAACTGTAGTGTAAGGTTAGGTGAGCTTTTAACACGTGAAATCGCGTGTTGTGGAATATTATAAAATCTTAAATTTTCCGTGATAAAATGCTCATCACTGAAAACTATTGAACCAATTTGAGTCTAGTTTTCAGCAAAAAATAGGACTGAAACCTAAGACGGACATGGATAACGTTTATTATTAACGTTTATAACATAATATTATGTTTTTTCTATGTAGTTTAAATAGTAATTATAAACATTAACATATAAGCATTTAAATCTATACATATAATAAAAATGAAATGTATGTATGATGATATTAATCAAAATAACAAATTTTTAATGATTAGATATGAAAGTATTTTTATATACCTGTATTTAGATGATATGCAGCCACTAACAAAATAATTACATCCTCAAAGTTTCAGATTTGTGGTTCAATTGGTT
This sequence comes from Antheraea yamamai, assembly GCA_036509395.1. Lineage (NCBI taxonomy): Eukaryota > Metazoa > Arthropoda > Insecta > Lepidoptera > Saturniidae > Antheraea > Antheraea yamamai. Next base: position 14,550,938 of record AP028438.1, read on the forward strand.
TTCGATAAAAGGCAAAATATTTCAAAACCATTTTTTTTCTTAGATTGGATTTATCTATTTTTTAATGTTTCCACAACAATGGCTAAAAATGGCACCTAGGAGAACTTGTGACCTATCTTTATAAGATCTTTGCAAAAAAAATGTTTTTTTTCTTGTAAGTAATATGTTTAACTATGAGAAAATTTTGTTACAATTATGAAACTATTTTTTATGGAGAATAAAAATATTTTAAATATGGTATACCTTATCGTATGATGACAAATAAAAACATTTTTGCTTTACTTGTAAATTTACTTACATATTATATTTGTATAATTGATATCTATTTTTTATTACTTATATTTCATATTCAATACAGCAGTATTGTTTATTTTGTCAAATTAAATGTTAACCCCATATCAAAAAAAATATATAAAAAACTGTGTATGTAACTTTTAAACTACAAATACATATTCAACTTATTTCATTAATTTATAAGTGCACATCATATATAATAATCAAATCAATAATCTACAAACAACTTATTTATTAATATATGAAAATATTCAATAACTATTTCATTAGAACCTACTTTGAGGTGTTAATAATTTTGCTTTATGAATTCTTTTGCCCGTTTAAACATATGTATTATTCTTCAAGATATTTGTTAAATCTGAATCAATTTGGATTTTTGACGATAACACTATTCTAATATCTTCGTTATAATCTGCTTCATTCTCATCTTGAATAACGATAGTCAATTTATCTTCTATATTGAAACAAAAGTATTGTAGCCGGTTAAGGGACTTTAGATAAATATCGCCTATGTGCTAAGTATAAGAATATTGCAGCTATATCTGAACAACAACCAATAATCCTAAACCCGTTTGTACTTTCACAGCTATATTATTGATATTTCACTTCACCCAAGAGTATATGTTGTATATCTGTAAACTTTTCTACCAATACAAAAGATTCTACTTGGTAGACTTTAATATATTGGTTTTCTCTATAACTAACTAAATATTTGTAATATTTGTTTCATATATCACAACTACTAATGTATTGTTAGTATTATTTCGAGATTTCATCATATTCTACATCAGAAGTAAGATGTTCGATGTGAAGATATGATGCAATTCTATAGAAACTACTGCTTCTAGGAAATATTTTATTGTAAAACCTTAGGTCAAGAAGATGATATTTATGTTTCAGTATTTAATATATATGTTGCTTGTGCTATCCCAACGAATTTTAGTGACATAACATATGAAAGTAATATTGTCATCGAAACAAACTAAAATTGATTATATTCTAATCAATATTTTATGGAATTAAATGGTTATTGTTTAAACATGCAATAGATTATTTATAGTAAAATTCTTAACAACTCCACATAGGTTATAATTAATTGTTGAATATTATATAACTTAATTTAAAAAAAATATATAAATATTGATTTCAATTTATTTATTAGTTGTTAATTTCTTATTCAAACAAATTTCGTATTTGTATTTTAAAAGATAATAACATCAAGATAAGTTGTTTGTTATATAAAAAAATAATGTCTATTTCTTTTCAATTAGATGTTAATTTTTAATTTGAAAATTGTCATAATCAGGAATATGAAACATAAATAAATATAAATTATATAAATATGCTTTGTAATAATGATTAAAATATGTAAGTATAAATATTTGGAAAAAATAGGATTTCATTTTTTGATTTCATGGCGTATTTATTGTATCGTATGCTAAATAAATGTAATGAGACCAATATATGTAACTCCCACATGATTGTAAACAAAAATAAACAAGTTTTAATAAAATTTGCACTCTTTCAATATAAAGATGCTCATCTGCCCAAATTTCTATACGAGCATGCATAACGCTTTATTCTTACGTGACGATTTTTACTAGTCAATTTCTACTACAAACTGCGTTATGTAAGTGAATACCAATAAGTGCGACCCAATTTAAAGAATAACATATAGAAGAAAAAATATATGAGTGTATTTACAGGCGGCAGGCAGTGAGAGCGCGAGCGCAAGCAGCAGCGCTGCGGGCGGGCGGCGAGCGCGGCCTCGCGACATGCCACAGCCGCAGCCGCAGCCGGCATCCACGCGCAAAGATAAACGAGGTATATATTCCTCAATTCTATCACACACTTTAACTGACCCTACGTCTTTCTCTTTAATTATTTAATCTTTATTGTACACCATTATAACACTAAAAATATAACAAATCATGTGATTTGTACAAAGGGCAGCTTTATTGCTAATAGTCATCTCTTCCAGGCAACCTATGGATGGATATGTTCCATGGAGTAAAATCGGAGTTATTTAGAGTGTACAAGTATAACAAAATTAGTAAATACCATATAAATTAGCAGCACATACATTGCAATATACATATAAAACAAACAAAACAAAGTATAGTAATACATATTATATACACTCACTCATATACTTCATACTCTTGTTTTTTGTTTTTTTTTTTTCAATGTAAAGTGATAACAATTTTATTCTATATGTGTCTATGCATAAATCTAATTTATTAACTTTTTAAATATTGTAACTATTTGTAATTGTGAGGTTGTTTGTTTCGCTTAAACGCCTTAACTACTCAACCAAACATCATGAAATTTACATACAAATAACTTACAGGGGTACAGAAAAGCATTTTGCATACAGAAAAAATATACTAATCACAAGGGATAGTTTAAATCTACGATAGTGCGAGCAAAATTTCAATTATAAAGTAAAAGTTCATCTAGTTTGCTATACTTTATTTTTATATACCTTATTTTTTCATAATAAATTTACAAAATGAGGACAGATTATTACTTAAGATAGAGTGTTAAAGAGTTACGTACTAATGAACCGTCTCGGGTTCGCATGGACGCGATGTTCTTTTGTGGCGTCATATATGTTTAAAGAAATTCGTCTTAGAACGTCTTGGAAGTTACGTAGGAATCTGAAATAGTTTTTTTTTGTAGTACTTACTTTTAAATCTGTGATATTTTCTTCTGATTCTTAATGAATATCTCATTGACATGATGCATATCATGTAATGGATAATGTAATGTATATTATTTGCCCAATGATACAATTTTTTTTAACTTTACTGTTTTTGTCAAAATAGCGTCTTAAATAACCAATTATTTTTTAATAATATATAAAAGATAAAAGTGATTATTGCGGGTTATCCTTAGGAGATAGACATATACATACCATCATACCATCGAGGACTTTTAAGTAACAATTTTTTACATGTGTCATTTTGTGGTACATTATTGTTATGTATTTCATAACGCTTAGTGTGTCAGTGTTGCCATTAACTGCATCCGAAAACTTTTTTTTCGAATAGATCGAATTTTCTCGACTCTTTATTTAATACATATAATGTGCATGTGTTATTACATTAAGCTTCCAGAAGTTCTGAATAATAACGAAAACCGCATCAAAACATGTTGTGTAACTTGAAAGAACTAAGGCTGTGATTCCCAAAGTGTGTCTATATCGAGCCCCAGGGGTCTATGACTACTAGCAGAAGGGTCGATGTCGTCGAAAAAAAAAATGGCTCAAATAAATGTCAATGATAATCATCATTTAAGCATGTTGTGGATTTAATTTTAGCTTTTCATGAATCAAATAATACATATACACAGACTGTCTACATAATCATGTTTTTTTTTTTTTAAATAAAATGAAGATATATCCATAGATAGATAAATGATAATACCACCTTTTCAAAAGATCTTTAAAGTTGAGGAATTGGTAAAATAGTTAATATAAGTAGGGAATCTACACATAACCGAAAAATTTGGCAAGTGATCTACGAGCCAAATTAGTTTAGGGACCTATGAACTAAGGGAACACATGAACAGACGCGAAAAGCGACTATCTTTAATAATAATAAAATATATAGATTAATAGTACTTATTATTTAATAGGTAAAACCAGTCTGGGTTCGTGTGCCAGCACTGGTGGTGCGTCCAGCCGGTCTCACCCCCAGCCTTTAACCACGGTAAGACATTACTAAATTATTATATTATAAATATTTTTACTATTATATTTATGTAATGTATGTTATTATATTTACTAATATATAATATACATTACATACATGTAATGTATGTAGAGATAGTATGCTTGTAATAATACTTTAAAGATTGGTCATACCCTTTTGTGTTTTTCTTCTATAGAGTATGTTTTATTAATTAGCAAGTGAAACAAATTTTACCATTTTTATTGGCATTGAAACATGGGTCATTAAATTTCCTCCTTTTTATAATTTCCTTTACCTTATACGTCTATGCATTTGATAAGAGTATGAATAAGTGAAAAATGATATTATTTTATGTTTTTGTTTTGATAATTCAGCTATTAGAGTTAAAATATCGTGCTTAAGAAAGTAAAGGTAGTAGCAATCTAAACATTTGTAGTGGTACATCATTGTCACTTATAATAACTAAGTAAACATGAACACACATCATCTTACAACTTAATCATGTTAGATCATAGAACATTGAATATAAATTATGAATAAATATACATTCATGTACTGTTTTTTTATCCTTCTTATAAACTAAACCTTTTTATAAGCAAAGACTTGAGTCTTTAATTTCTGGTAATAGAATTCAGGACCATCTTTCCCTTTTAGAAATAGAACAGAAGAAATGCTTACTCATATATCATATATATATGAATGATCATAGTAACCTTCGGTGTAACTATATTTTGGCGACAATATTCCTTTCCTGTTAGGTTTTCTGTTTAATTAGGCTTTTAATACTTGGTACATAATATTTGTATTTATATAGGGTGCCGTAGCATCCACATCGTCCACACCGCCGGCATCTGCGTCAGCTGCAACTATGCCTGACAACGGAAACAGCGATGCCAAGCCGAAAACTAAAGGTATCATTATTTTAAGAAGTTGTCTTTTCATCTAAAGTATCCTACCTTAATTTTTTAATTATTATTTTATGTTTTCATTACAGAGTTTACTTAATTTTAATTAACATTGTGAGAAAATTTTGTGTGTTGTCTTTTTACTTCATCATTGAAATAAAATTATTTCCTTCATACAAATCAGATGAGAGGCCGTCTATTAATTACGTGAGGCGTTTTTTTGAGCATTTTTTAACCCTCCTGCGCTCCTGGTGGGATGTCGTTAGATTTGTCTGGACTACCTTCCCATCCCATAATCTCACGTGAGATCTCTCAAAGACTTTATGTTGAGTGTAAATACATTGGCTTTAATCAAAAATACAAAAATTGCTTTATTATTATTACATTAAATTTCGGTATTTCAATACTAAATAATGTTAAATACATCTATCCATGGATTTTAATACATAAAAAATTTTGTCAGATTGGCATATTTTATGATATTTGTTGAAACCTCCTCTCTCTCCCCCACAGGAGATTTAGTGAGATTCAGCGTGACCCCTTCTCTCTCTGATACCCTCACGTAATTAATGGACTTCCCTTAACAGATCTGATCATTATGATAAAAAAAATTATTTATGGAGTTTTTGACGGGATTTTGGTCTGTCATGTAGTGGATGTTATATTTTATTCATAAATTTGTGTTACTTGACTCTATATTGTGTAAAATTGGTGGTGTTTTATGTAATATAGTTTGTTTATTGTGCAAAAGTGAAGTGAATGGAAAATAATACCAGGGACTATGAATTCTGAGATGCCACAAGAACTCCACGGAAAGTTCTGACATGGAAAGTTCATGAAAGATGGCCATCATCTTGTTAGTTAATTGAAATTATACCAAGAAACTTGTAATATCGATACTCACTTGACAATGACAGTAATAGTCTACTAGAAGACTGGTTGCCAAAAAAGAAAATGTATATATAGCTATTTTGTATACTAATTAATACAACTTTATAAAACGAAATAAGTATACAGAATAATAAAATATTTTTTATTTTTTTCCGCATTTGTTATTTCAAATCAATTAGTATGTTAAGTTGTTATTTTTGTAACGGAGTATATGCATATATATTTTTCAAGTTATGGTTTTTGTATGGTTACGCAAACTAGAACCAATCTACGATTATGTAACTTCGTAGATTAATTAGAAAATCAGAATGTTGTAACAGGCTGTTGTAAAAATTATTATAATCTATTTTCATTTAACAATATACCATACTGTTATTGGGTAATGTTTAAAGAAATTGAATTTATATGGAAGGATGGTTGTAGTAATTTGTAATGTTGTGTGTGTTGTTGCAGCGTCTTCGTCTGGCGAGGAGTGCGCCGGCGGAGGCGTCGCGCTCGGCGGCGGTGTGGGCGGCAGCAGCGGGCTGGGAGGCGCGGCGGCGGCGCTCAGCGCTCTCGGGGCCGCGGCCGAGGAGTCCTCCTCGGAGGAAGGCGAGGTGGGCCGCCTGCAGGCGCTGCTCGAAGCGCGAGGCCTGCCTCCGCACTTGCTCGGTGCACTCGGACCGCGCATGCAACATCTACTCCACAGAACTGTCACTGCTAACTCAGGTATTATTTTTATTCAAGTTAAACTACTTTACGCACGCTCGACTCGAGTAGTAAGCTGGGGAATGCGTCACGAGAGCGTTACGAAAACGTGTGATCAGCCGAGGCGAACGTTAGTGAAAATAGAAAGAGTGAGAGTTACGTTTCGTATTAACATTGAAAACAAATAATAAATTTAAATATTTGTAGAAAATTAATATATGTATGTATGTACATATACACTTTATATGAATATATACGTTATGCATATAAACATGTGTATATCTATATTATCTATATTTATTATTAATATTATAAAGAGGTAAAGTTTGTGAGTTTGTGACGTTGTGGCGTTGTAAGGGGTAATCTCAGGAACTACTGGTCTGATTTGAATAATTCTTTCAGTGTTATATAGCTCATTCATCGATAATGGTTATAGACTATATATCATCACGCTAAGGCCAATAGGAGCGGAGCACAGATGAAAAATGTTTTAAAATCGGGGCTTTTTTTTCCTTTTGAGAGCTTCCGCTGCGCCTTAGTCCAAAATAACTATTCCACGCGTACGAAGTCGCGGGCAGAAGCTATTAACTAATTATATTATCTATATTAATATTATAAAGAGGTAAAGTTTGTGACGTTGTGACGTTCTAGGGGGTAATCTCAGGAACTACTAAACCGATTTTGAAATTTTTTTACCAATATAAAGCCACGTTATTTATGAGTGTCATAGACTACATATCATCACGCTAAGACCAATAGGAGCGCAGCAACAAAGAAAAATGTTTTAAAATCGGGGTATTTTTACCTTTTGAGAGTTTCCGCTGCGTCTTAGCCCAAAATAACTATTACACGCGTGCGAAGTCGCGGGCAGAAGCTATTAACTAATTATATTATCTATAATCTATACTAATATTATAAAGAGGTAAATTTTTGAGGTTGTAGGGGGTAATATCTGGGGAGACGGAGAACAATGGTCGAACGAAAACGTTTCTTACGAACGCTACCTTAATTATGAGATATATATGATAGAGTTCTAGAGAAAAGTTGTAGCTTGATAATGCCTATTACCAGTTTACCGCCCAACGAAGTGGGCACGGGTCGGCTAGTACATACATATAGATGGAGCTAAAGAAGTTTTACTTCAGTCATGTGGTCTAAAGTACACTCATTTTTTTTAAGTTATTTATTTAAGCTTTAATTATCCATAGAATTGTTTCTTATTTTCTACATTTTTTGAGTTGGTACATTGGTATTATTCTTTTATGTTAGTTATAATAATGTTTGATTTTCTGTTTTATTGCATGACCCTGTTAGAGTAAAAAGCCTCCTCCATTTTTTCCTCGTTTATAAATCAATTTGGTTAATTTTTTTTTTATTGAAGACAGGATGCTTTCAAACGGGTTCCATTTAAATTTAATTAGCATCGAATATTTACATTCGAGGACACACCAGGGAATTCCTCAAAATCGAATAGGAAAGGTATAGTCATTGAGATATCAGAGGTGCTCTTTTGCACTGAAAAGATTGCGTGTGTATAGACAAAGAATAACAATCGCTCTTGAATTTGCGTACACGCTTTCTCGTGTTTAATCACGCGTGAAAGAGTTTGTACTGTAAAGGCAGCTATTAGTAGGTTTTTGACGATTTAGAACTAGGTAGGTAAGAATTATAGTCAAAACGATCGTTTTTATTTTTTAAGAGCATTTTTTATAAAGTGGGTTATATAATATATTTTTTATATATTTGCTTTTACTCTGTTATTAATATTATTCGAAATCGACGGAACCTAAGGTTTATGTCGTCGTACCGCATCAATACACTCGTAAGTTCAATATTACGTAATTTAAAGTGCACAAAGATTGCAACACCCGGACCGCCAACAACGCAACGTGCCGTCTCCAAGGCATTTGTGTTGGTCACCGTTATAATTGCCGCTACAGATGTATACTACGATCAGTAGATACTCTTCAATTAGGTTTTAGAAATATTTAATCACACTTTGGTCAGTAGTCACACAATTTAACATTAATCTTGATTTGTGTTTTTTCCGCACAATTTGCGTAACGTAAATATGTGTATATGTAATAATGCACTTATTATAATAAATTACAGCTGCTTCCAAAGCTGCTCAGTTATTGGCTGGACTGCAAGCTACCGGTGATGAAGGTCAACAGTTGCAAGCTGTTATAGAAATGTGCCAATTACTAGTAATGGGCAACGAGGATACGCTGGCAGGCTTCCCAGTACGACAAGTGGTACCAGCTCTTGTCAATTTACTGGCTGCAGAGCACAATTTCGATATGGTAGGTACTATAAAAAACTATTGTTTAGTTTTATTCTGAATATTATATTATATTATAAATGTCGCCATCATAAATGGTTGTCATCCCTAAAATTTAATCACACTGCCATTACCATTTATTATACATAGATACAAAAATTACAGATCAAAACAGTCACTGCACTTTTCATGTATCCATAAATCATATTGTGTCAGATATGTTATCCTCCTATGAAATAGTTGTGGTAAATAGGAACATAAATCCTGGAAAAAAAAAATTAGGTATGATTGGAAATAGTTTTTTTTATCGAATAATTAAATATATGTTTCAAATCAAGGAAACTTTTTTAATCACAATATAATAATATATTGCTGCGACAGGAAACCTAAAAGTATAAAAAGATCTGCACTGAAATATTTATTCGAATAATTCCATATTACTTGCATTATGATGAACTTTAACTATATAGTTTACACATAAATATAACCTCAGTTTCTATACACAACACTGTATAACTGTAAATGAGTTCACAGCTGATACTCTACGCAACCACCGCGCGCGTTCAATAGTCAAATCAAATAGCACGCGCTTCCCCTTTCCTGTAACTCATTTCCGTCCCTTTTCCAAAATCACTCCCACCAAAAATATTCAGCAACCGATAGAAAATGTTTGTTATAACACAGTACATATATTAGGTTGATCAGGGAAACCAATTAACACTGCAGGCATTGTGACTATATATCCGGGCACGGCTTCGTCTTACAATAGCTTCGACATAAGAGTGCATGCAGAAGAGCGACATCTTGCCTTTTACCTGCCGAACTGTGGAAGTCAAAACAATTACTATTCACTCATATTTCCCAAAAGTAATTTAGTAACACAAAAATATACATCAATTTTACATAACCGTTCTTATTTATGTATAGAATTGATATATTTCTAATATGGTGGCGCTAGTTTTAACGTTCCGGTCGCGTTGTATTCCCACTTCTAGGTTTTTTCGTAGCGGCACCAGATGTAGACATGTTACACTTCATTTTGATCCCACATGTATATGTATACAGATGAATCATGCGTGTCGCGCCCTGACGTACATGCTGGAGGCGTTGCCTCGGAGCAGCGGCGCCGTCGCGCTCGCCGTGCCCGCCTTCCTCGACAAGCTGCAAGCCATCACCTGCATGGACGTCGCCGAGCAGAGCCTCACCGCACTCGACATGCTTTCACGCAGGCACTCCAAGGCTATACTGCAAGCGGTTCGTTATCCAACATCATATATTCAAACAACTTTGCAACTTTATTACAATCACTTACTACCTTTATAAATAACTAGCGGTCCCGGCGCATGTTGTCTCGCCCTGATAATAAAAAAAAACCTTGACAAATTATATACCACAACCTTCCTCATGAATCACTTTATCTACTGGTGAAAACCTCTTGAAAATCCGTTCCGTAGTTATTACGTTTATCGCGAACACACAGACAGACTGACGCGGCAGAGGACTTTTTTTAATAATATGTAATGACTAGCAAGAGCTTGTTATTACGTTGGCATGGTTTTTGTATGTTCGAGTTATTTGACCTAAAATTGTTTATCAATAGATCTGAGTCATGAAATGATCTTGTTTTAAATGCCGTATGTGGGGAAAATAAAGTTTAGGTCATTGTTTGAAGCCGCCAATTTCTTGTGGGCTTGCATGGTGATTTATATCCATACTCTCCCTCGCGAATAAGGTTTTGGCCCAACAGTGGCACTTTTACATGCTTACTCTTGTTCGGAATTGCACAACCGAAATAGTCGCTATGTACAATATATTATTTGTGCACTCAACACCACAGAAGCTGTCAACCATTAACGAATGATTATTATAAGCATTTTTAACACATACAATTAACCAAATAGAAGCAAAAAGAAATAAATCGTATCATTCCTAAGCATTATTAACGCTTATGTGATAGTCATTGAATCCGAATATGAACAAGGAACCTATGGATCAATTTTAAACCCAAAAAGAGAAACTCACTTCAATTTAGGGATGATCGATATTAGAAAAACATTGATGTTAACATCGATATAAAAGTATCGATGTACGTTGAACATCGATAATAAAACATCGATGTTTTTACTAGCAAATAAAACTGGCTATTCTATTTATGTCGATGTCTATTCTAGCAAATAAAACTGTCTATTCTATTTATTAAATGTGTTTATTGTTATTGAAGAAAAATACAAGAAAAATGTAACATTACTAGTATTTTTGGGCACACTGTGTAAAGAAACTAATTCTGTAATGTGTTTTCCATTTTTTCTGTGCCATTACTGGTACAGAAGTTCGCCAGCTTTAGATAAACCTTTCTGAAGCTGTCCCTTTTCCTTTTTTCCTTAGGAAATGAAAAGAAATAACTATTCATTCGGCTGACGTTGACCAGTATCATCTAGTGTAAAATAATTAAACTTGATAGTAATCTATTCCCTAGCTAGTAGTACATCCGACGCTAGATGATCCTAAAAAATATATTGACATTTCGATATTTTATTCTCATAACATATGTCGATGTTATCGAAGTTAAAACATAGATGTTTTTAGCTAAACATCGATGTTTATTGATCAATGAATATCGATCATCCCTACTTTAATTGTATAATTTCGAACAATACCAACATGCCAATTGCTTTCGATTTGGTGAATTTTTCTTTTGCTTGTAGTGTAGGCTTTATGATAGGATTGAAATATATCAAATGACGATATGTAATTATTATACTAAACAGCGGGGTGTATCCGCGTGCCTGACATATTTGGATTTCTTCTCCATAAATGCGCAACGAGCTGCGTTGTCCATCACAGCCAACTGCTGCCAAAACCTAACAACTGATGAGTTTCATCTAGTCCGGGATTCACTACAACTATTAGCAAATAGGTATGCCATAATCACTTTTATTATATCATATCATATGTTAAATTAGTAAAAGGTGAATAAAATGATGAGTACAAATATTGTTTTATATAAATTTCATATATATTTATTGTACATATGAACTTTCCAAAGAAAATCTCTAAACCATGGTGAAAACCGTGTCAAAATTTGTTGTGTAGCTTAGAACTGAGGGAGTACACAAACGTGAAAGGGTTTTTGTAGAGATTGTAAATAAAAAGTTGATATTTTGTCTGGTTATTTGTTTTATGGGTGACTAGCTTTTGCCCATGGCTGTGCTCGTGTCATTTTAGATTTGAGCTATCCGACGGGAACAGTACATTTTTTTTGTTAAATGGTACTCTGTCATTTTCTGAACTACTGACAACTGACGTAACTAACAAACAAACACATTCACGTTCGCATTTATAACATTAGTAAGGACTTTATTTGCCAATTTATTCAATTATCAAGAAAATGGTATTACCAGTTACCAGTGTACCAGTTTTGTATTGATAGGCTCAATGATTGTTATTAAACCCAATAATAATTTGTTAAACGACATTGGTGCTCAATTATTTGACTTCATTTTCTGGAAATCGACAACATTCAACCAATTGAGCTTCGACCTGTAAAGTATATTTCAGTAAAACGCTGTCGTAAATGGACACCTATCTTGACACAAGTGGGAGAGCAAACTCTTTTTTCGTAGCATATTTATTTTTGTATAATTCGTAATGACAAAAAGGTACCAAGAGATAATGTGACTTCAATTTGTGTTATTTTTGTGCTAGCAATTATTTATTAGGACAGTTTCGTTTATGTTTTATGTACAGATTTTATAAACAAAGTTTGTTTGTTATAGATTAACTCAGCAGGACAAGAAGTCTGTTGAATGTGTATGTCTCGCTTTCTCTCGACTGGTCGATAGCTTCCAACATGATCCGGCTCGTTTACAAGAGATTGCTACACCGGAACTCCTTACTAATTTACAGCAACTGGTTTGTATTTTTGTTATATCTATATTAAAATTAGTATTTGCCGTTTGTTTTTTTGTTTTTGTATTAAACGATTAGCTATTTCTCGCGGCTCGCTCTCGTCAATGTAGTAAAAGATGTTTTTTTTTATTCCTTTTTCTGGATGAAACATGTTCTATTTGCCCTAAACATTTTATCCGTAAGAAACCAATGAGATACTTCTTACAAATCTCAAACTATCAATATAACATTTCATTCGTTATCTTACACACTTGGGGGATGAAATTTAGCAAATGGTCAAATAGGTGTTTATTCATTTCAATTGGGTGAGTTATTCTGCTAAATTTCATGTAATTACATAAAGTCTTTTTTTGTCTCCCATACAGTTTTTAGCACCTCCGTTTATTTCTTAGGGGTTACATTTCATTTAAATGCTAAAGTAAAGTGCTCTTACCATGTTTCTAGCTTCGATAGTTTTGGCTAGAGTCAGACATTCAGCTTCTTTATATAGGTATATAGATGTGATACAATAAATGGAATGTAAATTTTATCTGATATGTAATTATGTTTATTTTCTAGCTGGTTGTCCAACCGCCATTAATATCTGGAGGCACATTTATCACGGTTCTGCGGTTGTTGTGGGTGATGTGCGCCGCGTGTCCACAGTTAGCGCTCGCCTTACACCAGCGATCCATCGCTGATACATTGCTTTGTTTGCTTACTGGCTCTACACTACACCAAGAGGTATTTTCATATATGTATTTCACATTTTTAATTGTTAACCTAATTCCCTTTTTTATAATCAGATATTATTGTCTATAAAAAGGCCTTATGCTATGTTTGCCACTTCTAAGGGTAGAGTTAGAAGGGTTTGTTTTGCAGTTTATGATGCCAATCACATCCAAAATAGAGCACAACATATAATAAAATACAAAACACACAAAAAGAATTTAGTGTGACATTGATGCGACATTGTGTCAAACCTTGCTTCGGTTTTACCACTTTTTTGCGTTTGAATCATGCCTGTACACCTGTCCATCTTGCAAAAATTAGAGTCCGGGATCACTCGCTATGTGAATGTGGGCTAGATGAAGGAACTATAGACCATATTTTTTTTAATTGTCCAAATCGGCGCGTTTCTCTATATAATTTACTCCCCCAGGAGATATTCCGTCCCACCTGCATGCAATTCCTACTCTCCCTCTCCTTTACTCCTTTTATTACTGTTCTGTGTAAATATATCTATATTAATAAAATTAAGCTCTAATTATTTGTTACGTTATGCTTACTTGTGCTATACATGCTTATATGATAAAATATACATATTTATTTACTAACTCATATGTTTAGGTACTTACTAACCCAATTGTGTATTGTCCCTATGTTCTATGTTAGTCATACGGTGGTGGTCTAAATCAACTTCAGATCTTTTGTTGATCCATTATCGTAGAAATTAAGCTTTATGTACATGACACTGGCAGAATTGCGGAATTTTCCACAAAGGCCAAAGAATAAGATAAAAAAAAAAAAAAAATAGATTAGATTTTTTTATTTCAGTGTTTATTGAAATATTTTTATTTATTGCGTACAGCAAGTGGAACTTATACCACGACCACCTCAAGAGTTGTACGAGATAACGTGCCTGATTGGTGAACTGATGCCGAGGCTGCCTACGGACGGAATATTCGCAGTCGACGCGCACCTCGACAGACCTTGGTCCGCGCCTACAGATCGAACTGCACATTGGCAGTGGCGAGATGACAGAGGTTTGTATTTATTTATCATAATTTGCATATATATTAATTACAACAAACATTATTTAAATCTCGATTGTTCTTTTGACCATAAATGATGTATCAATAAGTCTTCATTACATAAATACATATACATAATAATACAAAGTCCTCTGCCGTGTCTGTCTGTCTATCCGTTCGCGATGAATTCCAAAACTACTGAAATGATTACTACTACTATTACATGAAAATCCATGCGGTTTTCACCAGCAGATAAAGTGATTCATGGAGAAGGTTTAGGTATATAATTTGTCAAGGTTTTTTTATGATTAGGACAAAACAACACCCACAGGGGTCGCTAGTTACGAATAAATTATTTTATTAAAAAAAATATATAAACATATAATAAAAAAATATATTAACAAAGTTACATGTAAGGTTAACATAATGATTGTATGTGTGTACTATATGCCTTCTAATAACGGTCTCATGGTCGCTTTATCACCAAAGCCTTAAAAAAAACAATTGGTTGTCTGTGAAGTTGGTTTACGGACGATAACTTTACGTGATAACGAGTCGGACGCATCGACTCATGGAGTGGAAGAGATAGACGCTATACAAGCCGAACGCTTAGGCCGATCGTGCCTTTATCGCTTGTTTTGCGCTCGGCTTAGGCGGAACGTGACACTTTTTGTACGTGCAGCCGGCGTTCATCGATTTATAAGACGTTATCATGTCAAAAAGAAAATGGAAGAAGATTTACTTGCTAAATATGCTTATTAAAGTTTTTTGAAATGTTAAGGTGTGTGGCGTTCGTACTCTTGGGCCGAGAGTCGTGCTCTTGAGGCGGGCGTGGCTGCCGGCGAGGACGAGGTGTGCCTCACTACACTCGGTCGCTCCTACACAGTGGACCTGACGGCCATGCAGCAACTCAACGACCACACGGGCACCGCGCGCCCGGTCCAGCGCGTCGCACCGCCGCCCAACCCTTCAGATCAGGGTAACGCTGCTAATGGATCTACACCAGGTAAAATAGTTAGAAACGTTTTAGATATTGTGAAGGAGACTATAAGCATGTAAAATGCTTACTGTCATCTGTTCACATTGTTAACTTCACAATCGAAACGAAAAAAGACATGTTAATTTTGTATTTCCAGCAACTATTTTTTCATGGACTGGTGGTCGAAATTCAACCATGATTGATTAATTATTCAAGTTACAAAATTCAATGAAAAAAAAGCGAAGCTTTTCAATTTTTTTATTGATAACACTTAAAGCCCATCTGTATCTATTAACAAAGAAAAAAACAAACCTGTTGAGAAACAGAATATGCATTAAACTGTTTTATCTATACCTGTTCATATAGAGATAAGTAGATATGTTGACATTCTGAAGTAAGGAGTTCAGTAATTGTATTTTACTTATGTAATAAGTGGAGTCGACATGTACAAGGAGCAAGAATATTCCGTGTGCTATTGCCTCAATTGAGTTTGATTAACATATAAATCATTTAATAATTTTGATACAATCAGATCCTCGTATTGCGATGGTACGTTCGAGCACGTCGCTAGTGCGCGCCCTGCTTGCCGTCCTGCACGAGGTGTACTGGAGCTCTGCGGGTCCGGCGGTACGCTCGCAGGCACTTAAAGCGATCCTGCGCTGTGTGTACTACGCTGATGCGCCCCTCCTACGACAAGTACTCAAGATGCAGGTCACTACCATTCATAATATCATATTATTGAATGCTTTAACAATGTAATGCTTTGTAAGCGACTGACACGGTGGCGTGATGTGGTATGTGTCAAGAGGGAGGCGCACGCGCTTTGGCGGGACGTACTTCGCGATCAGTCGTATTCGGCGCGTTACAAAGCTAATTTATTAACGTGTACCAGAATGTCTCTTAACCTGTTAACCGAGAAATTCCCTTTTAATTTATGTAGCATATAACGGGCGCGAACTCTTTCACTAGGACGTGTTAATACGTCACGCTGGGAGAAGTTCCCTGTTCCAGGGCGCGACAATATATTTCATGGACGTATTCGTATGTCCTACCCGTATACGCTACTGTTTACTTTTGACGTATTTATACAAAACTAATCTTTATTCTTTATTTTTACACATTAGTTACTTGAAATGCAGGTAAACAACAAATAAGGGGGGGGGGAGGCTGTCCCTGACTGGGTCGCTTTCAGGCCGGCATGACAGCGGCGACCGGCGATGGATAGTATGTCTTTCGGTGGTCGCCATTGTTTTTGGATTGTACTGTGCTTACCATCAGGCACAGTACAGTCACTTTGCCGAGCTACAATAAAAAAAAAAAACCTGATACAAACATGGTGGTGAACCTTAATCGTTTCATAAAAGTTAGATTTTTATGCATACCTGTCTTTTTGTGTATGTATAAAAAATTTCAAGTCAAGACAATTCCGCTTTTTCCGTCGAATATATATTAAATCTGTGTTTAATTACAGGTGATCTCATCTCACATAGCTGGTATGATGGCGTCGAGTGATCTCCGCATTGTAGTAGGGTCACTGCAGCTGGCGGAGATCCTGATGCAGCGGTTGCCGGAGGAGATGGCGCTTCAGTTCCGACGTGAAGGAGTACTGCACCAAGTTGCCCAGCTCGCCGAGCGCGCTACGCCCTCTAAACAGAACAAACTCAAGGTTTGTATGCACAGTCTTTAGTTATAAACCTATGTAGCTTTATATTTATATTTTGAAATGAAATTTCTTTTGGTACGGTGTGAATTTGATTCTATGAAACGAAAATGTGTAATCAAAAAGAGATGAGAAGAGAATGATATAGGGATGCGTTACTATATGGACCGTTTATTTTGAAAGTGGTGTAAGGCCATTTTTGAGAAAAATGAGCTATCACGTAATTCATGCTTAATTTAATGTAAATTTTTTATATATAACTAGTCCATGTTTAATTTCTCAAAAAAATCCCATGTTTTGTACAACTTAAAATCGGTCGGTAAATGAAATTGCATAATCATCGATTATGAAAGTGGTGTAAGTCCAATTGACAGAGGTAGGTGGCATAGCAGATGGATACCGATCAGTGTTTTGTTATTTTTCATTTATTTTATACTAGCTATGTCCCGCGGTTTCACCCGCGGACGATTTGCATTGTTTCCCCTCCATGTTTCCACTACTCGTAACTTAAAAGATAGATATTAAAAAATTAGAGAAATTTATTAGAAAATGTACAGCGCATAACCTGTGAGAAGAAAATAAATACGACAAGGCTGTATGACTCCGTATCTTTGCCCGTATTTTGGCGAATTAAAAAAACAACAAAAACAACAGTAGTAAAATTATCAATTTATTACCTCTATGTCCTGGAAGACCGTTAAAATTTGAAAAAATCGCCCTAGAGCCTTTGTACCAAAATGCCAGACCTATTACGTACGAAAAATATAAAGACATGAAGCAGCTACTACCCTATATACCTCCGGTCCATCATGCATATTTTGAAACACTACCACATGCAGAGAATAAGTAAATTCTTGTAATCAGTATCTTGTAATGACAATGTAATTGCCGTCTAAAATAAAATTTTATGTGTTGTTATGCGTATTTGTAAACAAAATTATATTAAAATGAAGTATATTTTAAGCGATATTTGATTTTTCAAAATTGAAATGAAACTATTTTTACAATTGTCTAATTTTGAAAGTGGTGTAAGTCCATTTACAGCACATAAATATGTGTTATTGTAGTCTAATTAGCCCAAAACAAATTTATATAAACAAATTAAATGTTGATAAAACAATAGAAACAATGCCAGACCTCATATGATTTGCCTGTATTTTTAAATCAACAAATATAGTAACCTTTAATTTTCTCGAAACAAAAGAAAATGGACTTACACCACTTTCAAAATAAACGGTCCATATTGTTGATGTGTAATGTAACTTGTTGTGTAAAATGTGTAATAAAAATATGTTTCTTATATTGAATTGAATAATTTTTATGTTTACTAAAATGTTACTTTAAGTAATAAATAACTTGACGACCAATCACACTCTCTCTCTTTCTCTTTTTCTTTTTGTTTATCACCTCCATAATGTATTCATCTCATTCTCTTAAAAATCATCAAAATACTAAGAAATCACAGTATGTAAATAACCTTCAGAAGTTTTATTTTGGAGGCCTCATTTTACTTCCCCATATTGTGTTGGAAGTTTTAAGGTTTGTTTTTGTGGTCCCAGAAATGTAATAATTTATTTATTTTTTTAACTCCAGTCACCAAGCGGTACCAGTTTACGGTCAAGCGGCGGCGTGACACCACCTGCCTCTACGTCCACGACTTCTATTGAACACAATAACTTATCTCTTGCTTTTTCCGCATCCGGATCTTTCGTCGCCACCAATATGCGTAAGTATTATCCTTTTATCTTCGTATTAAACTGTGCTTCAAATCATAGCGCTCTCTCCTTCTCATGTTGATCAAGTAAGAGTGAATATAAAAAAACGTAAATAATTCTAAACTGAAATGAAACATCCAAGGAATAGTTAATACGAATTAAAATAAAAGTTTCAATATAATTTGAAAACTCGTTTACATAAACATAATCTTATATTGTATATTAACACACATAATTATTGCTGGATATTAATTTATGAAACATTGAAATTTGATTGTTTATTATTTTATCGAATTCATACACATTTTTTTTATTATTTTATTCTACTTACATTTGCATAATGTTGTTATTTATAGCGATCGGAAGTGATGGTAGTGGTTCCGAATCTGGACCAGCATCAGTCTCAGCCCATCCTCAGTTAGCTACATCAGTTCATAGGTATGTGATACCAGATTATACAATTGCCCTGATTCGATATTTAAATCTTTTTGTGAAGTTGTTGTATATCGGATATGAAAATAATAATTGTAGTAATTTGTATAAATATATATTATGGAGAGATATGTTGACTATTCTATCGACATGTAGAATCTACACAAAACAGTAAATATATAATTGACATAATGTACATACTTCGAAACTAGTATTTTTCATATGCTGCCAGTTATGATTAATTACAACGATGATATGATACCAGAAAAATTGGTGAGGCAACAATAAATGTATATAGTGTAAACCTTTTACAACGTCGTCCGTTATAACGAAAAACTTCTTATCATATAGTTATCGGTTCAATTTGGGTTAAATTTAGTTGGGCTACCTTAAAACCCATCAATTCTCATATAGCCAATTTTTATAACAATGAAATACGTTCATTAATTATAAATATTTACAGCAAGCATTATCAGTACTATTGCTTATGGTGTTAGTTCACAAAAGTTTCCATTAAATCTTTGTAAATGGCCACTTTGCTATTGTTAATTGCCAAAAACACTTGTGTCATTATTCTTAGATCACACTGTCTCTAAGACATTTTGATACTCTTTTAGAAAGTTTTTATAACAATACAAACTGAATCCCTTACATTACATTATAAAAACTTTGCACTGTATGTACACGTACATGTACTCTGCTATCTTTTTGGCCGCTCTGAATATAGCCTTAAGTTTGAACTTGTGCATAATGCAATCAAGAGTTTAATACAAAACAAGATTATAATATTATTATAGGAATCTACCTACAATTGCCGTATACATATCCATAAGTTGTGTATATGTTCACATATAATTATATCTAATTTTGTGTTGTGGCTATATTCACCAATTAACATTAACAATTTATATTCAACAAATACCAGTATAAGGATAAATATAACACACAGATCTAACAGTCCAATGCAGCTGGCGGAGAAATTGAAACGAAAGCGCGCGGTGAAGCGGTCAGGCGCTGGAGGGAGCCGGCACGCTCGCCGCAGGGACGAGGTCGCGCACGCGTCGTACGGCGCCGCGCCCGCACCGCAAGCGCACGTGCATCCCGCGCACCAGCCGCATCCCGCTTACACAGCACATCCCGCGCATCTCGCCGTCGCACACGCACCACCGCACGGTAACCCTATATACTGTATATCCATTAATTATTGCAACAACTAAACATCTAAGGCAGAGTTCCCCAACTTTTCGAGTCCGCGGCGCATCTCCAAGTTTGGTATTTTGTCACGGCACCCTAACCTAGCTAGCTAGGGAAGATAGATACAGTCAATAGAAATACGTAAAACGATACTGGTTGTATAGGCATAAATATTAAAACATCCATGACATGGATCACTGTGTGCTTGAAATTTAATGGTTTATGTTGTACCCGCCAATAATGAATTTAAGCTACCAGAGAAAGGTTAAAAGGAGTCCGGTGCCCCTCTTTACTTTGTAGGCACACTTTGGGAACCTACGATCTAAGGCATTGTTTCTACGCAATAATCAACAAATAATTGAATATACAGTCAAAACCGTTTGGTGACATCGTTTAAAACAAAATACCGGTTATATTTACTCGGAACAAAGGTCCCGGCTGAGTGCTAACTATCTAGAAAACATCACCGGTTTTTACGACTAAATATGAGTAGTCCCTTTGGAATTATAAAAGATTTTAGTGTATTATTATTTTACTGTTTATTACTCAATGATAAAGATTGGTCAGTATTATGACGACGATTGAAGAAGCAAGTATTATACAACAACCAATAGGTGTCACTTACTCAAACTCAAAGTGACGTTACGAATAACGAATAAATTAGTTTCAAATAACTTTAAGTCAAATCCATACATATAATAAAAATGAAGTGTCTGTATGTAATATCAAAATAACATGTTTTTACTGATTGGGTATGAAAGTGTACACTTAGAACAAAAATGCAATTTTTAAAAATTTTGTCGGTCTGTCCGTCTGTTCCGGGTAATCTCCGAAACGGGTGGACTGATTTCATCGGGAGTTTCACTGGCAGATAGCTAAAATTACAGCGGGTTACTTAGGCTACTCTACATTACACTAGCTGTTAACCGCGGCTTCGTCCGCAAATGCTATCTAATAAACACTTGGACCGATTTTCACGGGACTTTCACCGGCAGATAGCGGACATCATGACAATTAATTTAGTCTATTTTAATTTAGACTAGCTGTTAACCGTAGCTTCGCACGCAGTGCTATCTCTAAAATGGATCGACCGATTTTTACGGGACTTTCACAGGCATATAACTGACCTTACAGGAAGTAATTTAGATTATTCTATTTTAGACTAGCCGTTACTCGCGACTTCGTCCGCATGAAATTTAGCAAAAATATGCGTAAACATGTAAACATGTGCGTAAGACGCGCGTTGTACTGGACTCCAAGAATAAATATAATTAAAATTCATATATCTTTATTTATGTATGTAATTAGAATTATATTGTCTTTTTGGTAATTTTGGCGGCCATTTTGTTTTATTTACCGCGCTTTCGTCTACATAACTCAGTACCCATAGTAACATATAAGAATATTGTATCGAGTTCAATGAGCACTATTTAAATTGTCGAATATTAAGAACTTAGACAGATACAATTTTATAACTTGATTTATATTTATGCAAGATTTCAAGACATTCATTGTTTACAATTCAAGATTATAATTATTAATAGTAATTTTGGAGATAGAAGGAGTCTTTCTAATAAGATATTAGACAATAAACGTATTACTTATTGGCAATATGGCGATGCTATATAATTATAATAACATTTTTAAGTCATTGTTTCATTAGTTCCTTATACAGGGTAAGTGAGTACTGAGATAGTGTTATATGGTGGGTTAAGGTTCCAAATATGTTGCTGATAATAAAGCTCATTTGAAACACTGTTAGTATTTATATATCTAATGTATACGTTACTGTATGTGGCGTGCGTGTCGTACTTACAAATGTTTTTAAAGAGCATTTCTATAATTGTACATTGTCTCACAATTTTATATTTCTTTAATACAATTTAGAAAAAAGCGCGTGCGGAGCTGCGGGTACAGCTAGTTAATAATAGATTAGATTAAGCCTAAGAATAATAAGTCTTCTACAATATAACACGTATCTTTTAACAAAACACTTATCTCAGGGTCAGGAGTACAGTGCGCGGCGCGTTCTACTAGCCGTCCGGGAGGACCGTCCAAGACGTCGTCATTCCTGTCCTCGCTTAACCCGACGCGGTGGGGACGTGCACCTCACGCCCACAAGGACTCCGCCCTACTAGCCTCACCGCACACTTCAGCCAATCTCTCTGTGCAGAACAAGTCAGTTATTATCATAGAAATCATTCAAACTCGTTGTACATAAAAAGACGCAAAATAACGTCATAAGAAAACATTGATGAAAATTGCATACTTTTATAAATTAAATTATTCTATATATAGATAGATCGTCCCAAGCCGAACGTTTAGGCCGATCACGCATCTCTAGCGCTTGTTCCGCGCTCTTGCCTGCACGCTCGGCTCAGGCGGAACGTGACAATGAGTCATGCTTTTCCGTGCGTGCAGCCAACGTTCATCGATTTATAATACGTTATTAAAGACGAGACGTGTAACAATATTGTTAGAATCAATAGAAGTATTATTACAATTTTAGAGAGAAAGTGCGCGAATGGATCGAGTGGCGCGCCGCACGTTTGCAGCGCGAGTGGGGCGGCGGCACCGGATGTGGCGGCGCGCTTGAAGCGCTTGCGGCGCTCGCACAAGCTCTGCCGCACCGACACCACCGACGTGCCGCGTTAGAGACTCTGCGAGAAACCTTACTACATCATGACGTCTCACCTTTTGAAGTACTATTTTCATATATTTTTATGTCTCATTCTTTAACCTTCCTTGAATATGTATAAATTCTATCTTTGGTTAAAAAGCATCGAGCCCGTAGAAAATTGGACATATACCAGGTGAAAGGTTAAACACTCGCAATATTCTATATGTCACTTCATGGTCACCTTTAACATTTAAAAGAATAATATCAAAACAAATACTAATAAACAAGCAAGAAAACCTAAGTTAAAGTTTGTTATAAGACTTTAAAGGAAACTTAAAAGACCGGTGCCGAATGCTACAATGGGCGACCCGGATTTAATAACTCTCGATAATAAAACGGACGGTAAACCTTTTTGTTTTGTTCCTGACGTTCTCACGTTCAAGTGAAAGTGGAATCACCCGACGGTCAATGACACTGCGTAGATGATTGTGTATATTTTTTGTATTTTTCTAGAAAATTATGTCAAATATAAAACACCAATTTTTTTATTGATTTATAACGAGAGTCGAGTGCAGAGTAACATCCATAAATATTGCTACTGTCTAAACATTCAGCCTGTATATAAAGCGATGAAAATTACTTTTTAGTATAGAAAGTGAAGGTATGAGAACCTGATGTTTTGAAAAAATCGAGTTATCTTTTACTTGGAGAATATAAATCCAGAAATGATCTGAAAATTCTAATAAATTAATTTCATTGTATAGGTTAATCACTCTGGAGTGCTAGGGGCTGTGCACCAGTTCCTGACGGCCGGAGACTGTGATACAGAGTCGACGGGTAGTCGCGAGGTAGAGCTCGAAGTTCGGGACTCTTCTGAAGTTCTCGACGCATGTGAAGACCGCTTGCGACTTTTCCTTCATGTTTTCGCGGATATGCCGCTTGGACCTGAGTAAGTATTTTTTGTTTACGAACAAATATATAAAATTTGTGTTCATGTTGAGTCAATTATAACTATTGTTATGGACTCGTGTAATGTGAATCGTTCCAATAGAAGATTCTGTTATTTTTTCATATTTTTTAGGTACCTATTTTTCTTTCATTGTAATGAAAGTTTATATTACACTGCTTATAAATCAAATCTATTGTGATTTTATTATACTTTCCATATTATGAAGTCTCGATTGTCTAGAGGTTTGACCAGCAGAATATCGATTCGATGTTTGTAAACATCCATCCTGACGATTATCAATGAAGTCTTCGAAATTTGCGTATATTTACTAATAACAATACTATTGGCTTTACGGTAATAGAATATTTCATGAGAATACCTAAACCTGAGAAATGCTCCTTATAATATCATTGTATGTATGGAAAAATATATAAATGTTGATTTCTCGGCATTTGAAATCATCAATATGTTATGCATAGACGTGGTGATATTGCTCTTAAAGACTGGTGTTACTATACTAATTCAAGCTCTCGATTTGTCCTCGTGCAAAACGGTTTTGTTTCATGGAAAACTCTTTTCACTTGGATGAATTGCAGCCTGTCTTTTATTTTTAATTGTATTTTTATCAATACAACTTAATCCCTACAACCAAAGTTGGTCGGTAAAGGTAACCTTTTATAATTACTGTCTACTTCTTATGTAAAAATACAGTATGACAGTAAGTCTCATTAAAATTGGTTTAGCCGTTTAGGAAGTTTGGGATAAACAAGAGCCACATCAATTTTATTTTTTTAATATCATATGAGGCAAACGAAGAGGTGGGTCATCTGATGTTAAGTGATCATCACCATCCATAGACACTTGCAACACAAGTGCGTTACCAGCCTGTGTTTGGGAGAAGGGGAAGAGAGGAGGGGGAGGGGAGTTGGGAATCCGGCGCTCTCACTGACCGAACGAAACGCAACAATACAAGCACTGTTACTTCACATCGGTTTTCTGTTGGTCGGGTGGTAGCACCCCGGGCGAGCCGACCCGTTCATGCTGAAACCAGTAATAGCTTCAGTATGGCTCTACCATCTACGAAATTTCTATGCATAGAATAAACTCACCTTTATCTATACTATACTTAATATTATAAAGCTGAAGAGTTTGTTTGCTTGAACACGCTAATCTCAGGAACTACTAAAAATTTCATCAGTGTCTGATAGCTCATTTATTGAAGAAGGCCGAGACGAATAGGGGTGGAGCACCTAAACGTATGTTTCCAAATCGGGGTGTTTTTGCCTTTTGAGAGTTTCTGCTGCGTATTAGCGTTAGCCCAAATTAACTATTCCGCGAGGACGTACTCGCGGGCAAAAGGTAGTTTATACTATAAATGCGAATGTGAATTTCTTTGTTTGTTGTAACGTTTTCATGCCTTATACCACTGATCACCATGAAGTTTTGCATGCACATTGCCACAGGTATAGAAAAAGAGATATAGTGCCATTAATCCCGAAAAAAAGTCTATTCCTGAGCGATATTTCAATATTTTAATGTTGTGAGCGAAGCGGCAGACAAAAACTAGTTGTATAATAAATGTTTCCGTGTCAGTGTGAGCGAATGGAATGAATCCGGCGGAGGGCTGAATGTGGGTGGTAGTTCCGCAATGAGCGCGCTCGTGGCGAAGGTGAACGCGTGCGTGTCGCACCTCGAGCAGTTCCCGGTGCGCGTGCACGACCTGCCCGCGCGACCCGCCACCTCCGCACTCAAGTTCTTTAACACCCATCAACTAATGGTCAGTCACTATTCACCTACTTTTTTTAAATTTATTTTGTACTTGTCCCGTCCTGATGATAAAAAAACTTTGACAAATTAAATACCAAAACCTTCCTCATGAATCACTTTATCTACTGGTGAAAACCGCATGAAAATCCGTTCTGTAGTTTTTGAGTTTATTGCGAACAGACAGACAGACGTGGCAGAGGACTTTGTTTTATAATATGTGGTGTTATGTAATTCTTATTTTAATAAAGACAGGACTTTAAATTATCTTTTACTTATTTATAAAAAATCGCATAACTTGTACACTTGTTTGTTACATAGAGCATTCAATTTTTACAGAACATTAAATAATAATTATACAGATTAGATATCAGTAACTTTGACTAATTATTTATTTATCATTTATTGAATTAAGGGTGTTAAGACATTCTAACAAAACAAAACTTTAATATTTCATCTATTTATTACAGTGTGATCTCAAACGTCATCCAACTTGCACCAACTTGAAGCAGTGGAAGGGAGGTGTTGTGAGGATTGACCCTTTAGCATTAGTACAAGCCATCGAGAGGTGAATATTATATCTTGAATTGTATATTTATATTCAAAAACTTAATACTATTATCCCCATAGTGAAATTACACATTTCGTTCGTGTTTGTAGTTAACTTTTACCCACAATTGTAGTTGTTTTGAAAAGGTATTATCTCCAATGTAGTTGCTATAAGAATACAATTTCCATGCTGGCAGTAGATTGTCATATTCCTGTGGTGTAATTCTAATGTGATATTTCCCACATCTAAAGCGTTAGTTAATTCTAAGATTTCACCTAACCTAATGTAACTGAGACATCTACTATCTATATACAAACAAGGAAAGACAAACCAGTTGAGTACATTTTTCTTTTGTTTCTCTGAACCAATTTTCCATTTTTTGTTAATAGATTTTTGCGAGCTTTCATGTTATAAAAAAAATAGATAAAGTTATATTCCCTACTTTAAAAGAATTGAAGCCTTGATTTATCTTTGGCATTTTGAATTTCTAAAACTTTTGTATAACACTCAATAGACTTTTTATCATTTACAAAAAAGAAAATTAAATAGAGATATAGATAATACTAATATGGTGTGGTGTTACTTTTTTTTGTATAACATAGGAGGAAAACGAACAGGTGGGTCACCTGATGTTAAGTGCTCACCACCATCCATAGAAACTTGCAACACCAGTGGAGTCGCAAGTGCGTTACCAGCCTGTGTTTTGGAGAAGGGAGAGTAGGGAAGAGGGGAAGGATGGGGAGTTGCGTATCCGGCCCTCTCACTGACCGAACGAAACGCAACAATGCAAGCACTGTTATTTTACGTCGGTTTTCTGTAGGTCGGGTGGTAGTACCCCGGGCGAGCCGACCCATTCATGCTGTAACCAGTAATAGCTTCAGTGTGGCTCTACCACCTTCGATAAAAAACGATTTATACATAAAATGTATGATTTAAATAACAAACAAGGCAGACAAGGGCGCGGGTATCAGGTAGCTGTGTGTATGTATGTACGTATGCACGTGTGTTTACAGGTACCTGGCGCAGCGTGGGTACGCGAGCGGACGCACACGTGAGGGTTCAGCTGGCGGTGCGCACTCTGACGACGAGGCACCCTCGGACGACGACGTCGACGATTCCTTGCACACACCGCCACACCACCATCCTGTCGAGTTAGTATATTCTTCCTCAACAATACTTTCACTAAACACAACACAGTATACATTATGTTATATCAATATATTATGATGTCATTAATTTAAAAAGTATATAAGTCATATCTATGACATGCTATAATACGTCACAGGAAGAGATTAGCATCTGAGGTACAGGCTCGGCCTAGTTCACGCACTAGGATACATAGATATGTAACAATACTGTAATTATAGTGTATCTTGTTGAATAAAGTTATTATTATTAATAAAGTCTTGTTCGCACTAGGTTAGTAATTTAGTCGCTAAAATACTCGCTACTACCCAAAAATCGTTCACACTACAGTCGAGTACAGTACACTAGTGAATGGTGTTTTTCAAGATGATGTTCAACGCGATAAAATAAATGCACTAATAAAGCTACTGGCAATCGCTATTTTAAATGACGTTGATTACATTTGTGTATTAAAAAAAAGCTACCAGAACGACAATGAATTAATAGAAAAGATGAATTAGGAGTTACGACACAAGCATTCATGTTGTAAATACTTAGAACGAATTTTAAAGTGGTTAAAAGTGGACAATTTGCGGAAACTAATGAACTCGACTAAAAACGACAGATTCGCACTTGTTTAGCACATAAACGAATAATTACGAGTTATGATGCGTGGTTGGATTATATTATAGTCTACTATATTACACGCCCTGATATACACCACGCGGTACTTGTACGCATTATGCGAATGTGCACGTGGTTAGTGTATGTGATCGGTTTGTCTCGTTTTGCGCGATAAGTGCAAGAGAGAGCGAGAAATTTTATCGGCCTATTAGTATGCTAATGCTAAATAATCATTAATTGAAACAGTTGTCATTGAATGCGGATACGTTTCATATAGAATAGAAATGACAAACTATTTGTGGTCTAATCTCAGTACTTAATATGAACTTGTATATAATACACAATATTGTATAATTTTATACAATCCTAAAATCTTCCCTAGTAACTGGAAATGAATATACACATTGCATAAATGTTTCAGATCTGAACATAAACTGGAGTTCCTGATGGGTGATACAGTGTTACCATATAACATGACTGTCTACCAGGCTGTGAGACAATTTGGAGAACAGCTAGATGCCGATACTGATACAGAAACACCACTCTGTATGTACTGTTATTGTGTATTGTTAAATTACCATTCTCTAATGACTTTACATATGTTTACTTGCAAATTTCAGCAAATGCGGGTATATGGGTGCAAACGCACACAATTTATTACCGAGCAGTAGAAGGTGGAGAACAGCCCCGAGTGGACACAACTACATCTAAAAAAGGCAAAGGACAACCTACAAAGCTCTCTTCTAGGCGAAAACCAGATCTTCTTTGGAATGGTAAGTCACTCTAAATTTTTTATATATTTGGAAATATAACTTCAAGTAATAGTGACATGATGGTAATAAAAATATTATCATAGAAGGTATAGTGCCGGGTCGGGAATCGCCGCTAGTCATGATCCTGCGATCTCCATTGCTCACTGAAAGTGAAGTAAAGGACGCGTCGTTGCCGGCGTTAGGGTTGCTACGCGCACTGCACGCCCTCTCCCGGCACTGGCACACCCTGTACCGAGCCGCTTGCCTGCCTGACCATCGCCCGCTCGTACCTAACATAGATTTCGTCAATGCCAAGGTAATTTTATAGTCCTG
Source organism: Antheraea yamamai (assembly GCA_036509395.1). Lineage (NCBI taxonomy): Eukaryota > Metazoa > Arthropoda > Insecta > Lepidoptera > Saturniidae > Antheraea > Antheraea yamamai. Next base: position 14,580,030 of record AP028438.1, read on the forward strand.
TGATCTCTCGCACATCACTCAATTTCGATAACTAACATAGTGTGTTTATGTTTCAGCTTGCCGCTAAAGCCAACCGGCAGTTGCAAGACCCCTTAGTGATAATGACTGGAAATCTTCCAGCTTGGTTAAAGAAAATCGCTTACGCTTGGTAAATTATTTTACAAATATCTGTTGATTATGCCTAGTTGTTGATAATTTTTACAATAATCTTATATACATTTTAGCCCGTTCGTGCTTCCGTTTGAGTGCCGGCATCTACTTTTCTATGTGGTGTCGTTTGATCGCGACCGAGCTCTACAGCGGCTCTTGGAGGCGGGCGGCGAGCGCGGCGCCGTCACCGCGGGTGAGGCGGAACGCGTGGCGCCCCGGCTCGATCGACGCAAGCGCACCGTACAGCGCCACAATGTCTTGCGCCAGGCCGAACACGTGATGCATGAGTTTGCGCACTCCAAAGCGCTCCTCGAGATACAGTACGAGAATGAAGTGGGCACCGGTCTCGGACCAACATTGGAGTTCTATGCGCTTGTCTCTCAGGAGTTGCAACGCGCTGATCTCGATCTCTGGCACGGTAGCGAGAATTTCAAGCAAAAACCGAGCTCGTTCGGTGGTGAAATAGTAAAGTCTCACCCACCCCCGCAAACCGATCGCATGCCTGACGCTGCAGCCAGGCTTGCCTCCTCGGTTCGTGACGCTCTAAACCTAGACGAGGACCGAGCGCGCGCTTCCCTTCCCGCTTCTCTGCCCGGATCCCTTCCCGCTTCGCCGCCGGCATCTCTCCCGGCTGACCTGGATAAAGAGACTGCGGCACCGTCCCCGCCTCCCGACGCAGCGTGTGTCTCCTGGCCTTGCGGTCTCTTCCCACAGGCTATAGGCCGTAACTCTCGTGCCTCTCATGTATCGCGCGTCAAGGCCAAGTTCCGTTTCCTCGGGAAATTTATGGCAAAGGCTGTTATGGATTCGCGCATGGTAAGCTAGTTAACGTAAAATTTTATTGGATCCTAATTTAAATTCTTTGTTTACATGGCTATGATGTGTTTGCAGGTTGATATCCCACTGTCGGTTACTATGTACCGGTGGGTGGTGAATGAGGATAGATGGCTCAATTTGAGCGATGTACGACACGTTGCGCCGGAACTGTGGCGTTCGCTATGTCGGCTACGTCGTGTCGCTGATCGCGCACAAGTTATCGCTGCCGATTCTAGGCACACAACTGATCAGAGAACACAATTGGTAAGTTTAAACCTGCTTCCACAAAACTCAATAATTTAATATTATATGTTAATATATAGTTACGAGTTTCATATTTCTTTAAAAAATTATAATAATTAAAGTATTGTCACTCCACATCAACTTAACAAATAAATAGCCAGGCACAGTATGGAAGATTAAATATATATATATATAGTACCACAGAACATACATACACATTAACGTAATTTTACATTCAGTTTAATTACAATTAATTTGGTATTTGTCCCTAATCGTTTATTTGCTTATCCCCTTTGAGACCGAAGTTTCACAAACCAAGACCTAGTGTGCGGTGACCAAACCTTTCCTATAAGTACATTACATACATTTAATCAGATATAGTAGTCTTCGATGTTTTTTTTTTGTACCTGGTACGCTCATAGTATGTAGGTGTATACTGGGCAAACGTATAGGCATTTATCGATTCTGTACACAAGGATGTAACTGAAACTTTATAAATGATGACAGATAAGCAATCTAGAACTTGATGGATGTCCAATCGAAGAGCTTGGCCTGGACTTCATTCTCCCTGGTGATGGATGCACCGAGCTGCGCCGCGGCGGTCGAGATCTACCCGTCACTGCGCATAACTTACACAACTACATAGAATTAGTAACACACTGGCTACTTTATGAAGGTATTAAGAAATTATTATTATTATGTATAGAGAACACAAAAAGTTGTATTGTAATATTTTATTTGTGAATATTTCTAAAGAAAGTTTTCATTTTCAACAGGAGTAACTAAGCAAATGGAAGCATTCAAAGAAGGATTTGAATCAGTATTCCCCCTAGGCAATCTCAAAATATTCTATCCTGAAGAATTAGAACAAGTCTTCTGTGGAAGTCCATCAGGTAAATCAAATATTTCCTACCACTTTCATATTCAAATTTTATATTTTATTATATTATACAAAAGTGTGTTAATTGTATAAACTAATTCCATACTTTGAAAATGAAATCACATATAGTCCGCGTCAAACTTTTTGACCGTTCTTAAGTAAATGCGCAATACACCAATTGAGGTATCAGAGGGACGTGAAAGAGGTGAAGGCGGAGCGGCGCTCTCCCGCGCTCGTATCTCATCCCTATTGTACTCACACTGATACGTGTCAGTGTCAGTGCTACTTGCAGTACAGTCATACATACAGTTTACATTCAGAATATTTTTATTATTTTCTGCCTTTAATGTTACTTGTTGGTATTTTTTATTATTAGAAAACCCATTCACTTCGAAAAATAAAGTTTTTATTAAAGGCGTTGGCCCATTATAATAAATTCTAGTTTTGTCTATGACTTTATTCTTCAGCTACAATTATTCAGTTCTAGTTTTTATTTTTATTTTATTACCTAGAAATAATTTATTTTTTATTGTCTGGGTTTATTTTATCTCTAATCGTTTGCGCAAGTATTCTATATGTATGTATATATCCGCTTCATTCAAATAAGTAGGTTTTGGTAAATTAGCTGTCAAATTGTTAACAAAACACAATCAGAGTCATATCTTCATTTCACATAGAAAATCTTCTGAAAATAGCAATGTGGTGATTATATTATCACATCCCTATTACTTAATAGGTAAATATCTACTTGAATTATAATTAATTAAAAACGTATTGTATTACACGTATAATATCCGTTGCACATATAATATCGAGATAATTTAAATAATAATAAATGGTAATTTTAAATTCTTGTAATAATATTTTAATTGGTTGTGTATTAACATCTTGACTGTACCATGCGATGCACAAGGCCGAACTTAAAGCTATATCAAAGCGGCCAAAAAGTTTGATGTGGACTATAAGCATATAGTAAATAATTACCTTATTGTTGAAATATATTTAACTAATAAAAAAATTACTTTTTGTAGGTGGTCGTGAGCAGAGGTGGGATCCTCGTATGCTTACAGAGTGCATCCGTCCTGACCATGGCTATAATGCAGAGTCTCGTGCCATTCGCATGCTCATTGATATACTCGCCTCTTACAACCGTGAAGAGCAAAGGCTGTTTTTGCAGTTTGTTACAGGCAGTCCACGTTTACCAACTGGAGGTAAGTACCACGTTAACATACAATATGCAGCTTATAAAAAATAAAGCTAATGAAATGCTATGATTTATAAGATATTGTTTCAAAAAAATATATTATGAATTAAGTTTTCATTATATTGTTCATTTGCAACAAGATTACAATAAATAAAAAAGACAAATTTTGAGCAAGTCCTTGAATTTCTAATCTTTATATTTTTCTAGAAAATAAATTAACATTTTCTTAATTTTTTTAGTACATTCAAATAAGAAATGCTGCTCATTTGTTGGAAATGTTATTCTTGTCATTATTACATAGTATAAAACAAAGTCCCCTACCGCGTCCGTCTGTCTGTCTGTTCGCGATAAACTCAAAATCTACTGAACGGATTTTCATGCGGTTTTCACCAGTAATAAAGTGATTCATTCATGATTTTGGTATATAATTTGTCAAGGATTTTTTTTTATATTAAAGGCGGGACAGCGTCTGCCGGGCCCGCTAGTTAAATATAAATGAACCATGAGCCAGTGGTATTACTTACTTTTGTAGTATAGTTAATTTATGATATGATTGATATGTTTATGGTTTTTGTATCTACGTACATTTTAATTTTTTACTCAGTGCAATCTAAGTACATTTTATAAATATAAAGAATAAATATATATCTAGCTATATTTCAAAATAAATACTAATGCCCGGTTTATTAGGTACTTTAATTGTAGGTTATCTGTTCAATAGGGTTATCGATTCGATAACTTGTCAAATTGCGTTTCTGAACACTCAATCATATGATAAATGTCAGTAAAATTCAACAGGCCATTTAACAGTTTATTTATGGATAACTTTGTTAAGTCAATAACGTCAATAAATTGGTTGTTTAAACGAGTATCTCAGAAACCGGCCATAAGACATGTTCAAGTCATGAAGATTTAAAATGTGAACCTAAAAGAACAGTAACTAAAACCCAAACATTTTCCAATGATGAATGAAATAGTGAGGTTTAATACTGAAAGAAGTTATCTTCCACAAATTACAATTCAATTATTAGTATTCTATTCATTGATGTAATATGAACACTTATTTATTTCATTATATTATCAGGTTTCAAAGCTCTCAATCCACCATTGACTGTTGTACGGAAATCATTGGAGTCATCGTTAGATCCGGATGAGTACCTTCCGTCGGTAATGACATGCGTCAACTACCTGAAGTTGCCTGACTACAGCAGTTCTGAAGTGATGCGTGCCAAGTTGTGCCTCGCCGCTTCCGAGGGCCAACACTCGTTTCATCTGTCGTGAATCACTCATCGTTTCTCCTCTTTCACGGATACATTCAGCAATCTTTCAAAGTTATTGAGTAAACGCGGTGTAAATGCGGTTAGTGATATCTATAGTAAACAGTGCTATACCTTAAAGTGCGCACGCTCCGAATGACTGATGTTTATGTGCAATCAGAGTGAATTTATTACTATATAATTATGTCGGACACTGAAAGTGCTGTTCTGTAATTTTGTTTATTCTTTGGATTCTTTTCAGACTACAAAAATGTGTTTATATTAATTATATTTTGTGTTAATTTAATGTGATAGCTTTGTATATTATTTTCTCTACGAGTATACACCAGAGAGGACTCTTCACTCTCTTTAGATTTATTGTAATAATATGGTGCAGATAAGATGTACGCCAGCTGATAAATACACAGTTTACATTGAATTACATTACAGTGTATCGCGTCCTCGGCGAATGATTGTTGCTGCTATAAAATGCGCATCCTCTTTATTCATTCTGCAAGGTAATTTTCTCTAAGTACTGTGTAGTTTTGTCCCTATTAAATGGACCAGAATATTTACTCCTTATGGATCCCTTAAAATCTTTTGGGGTCCTATAAATAAAATAGCATTTATTACCAAACGGTGTATGTTTTGATTAATATTTAAGTATCGTAAAATATGAGTAAAGAAAAAGTGCAAAGTTTAAAAATGTAACATTTCAATAAAACTATGTAAACGATATTCATTAAATACCGAGGTTTTTTTTATCATCCTTTTAACAATATACACGATCCCACTTTTACAAGGGTAAGAATGATGTTAATAAAACAAGTATATGGTCCAGCCGACATTCTGTTTCCACCTGTTGAATAAAAATGCATTTGGTATCACATTCTGGAACCACCTCAGTACAAGTCATGAAAAACTAAATTTATAAACTGCGCGTGTAGAAAAGTTACTTTGGGCTAAAACTAACACGCAGCAGACACTCTCAAGAGGAAAAGAAAAACGATTTTATAACATTCTTTATTGTTGCTCCGTTCCTATTGGTCTTCTCTTGATATATATCCTATATATTGATGATATATACTAGGGTGGAGTGAAATAAACAATTTTTTTTTTTCTTAGGGGGGGGGAAAAATAAAAAATAAAAAAAAAAAAAAAAAAAAAAAAAAAAAAAAAAAAAAAAGCGAGACAAAATAAAAAAAAAAAAAAAAAGAAAAAAAAAAAAAAAAAAAAAAAAAAAATTAAAATAAAAAAAAAAAAAAAAAAAAAAAAACAAAAAAAAAAAAAAAAAGAAAGGAGGAAGGGGAAAGAATTTAAAAAAAAAAAAAAAAAAAAAAAATATATAAAAATAAAAAAGGGAAAAGAGATAAAAAAAAAAAATTAAAAAAAAAAAAATATATAAAAAAAAAAAGGGGGGGGGAAAAAAAAAAAATTTTTTTTTTTAATAAAAAAAAAAAAAAAAAAAAAAAAAAATATATACCCTTCCTCGATAAATAAGCACTGAAAGAATTTTTCAAATCGGACCAGTAGTTCCTGAGATTACCCCCTACAACCTCACAAACTTAAACTTTACCTCTTTATAATAATGGTATAGATAAAAAGGTGCGGAATTGGGAGATTCAAAGAAACACTGACTATGAAACAAATATGGTACATATACAAAAAGTTCATATTTAACTTCATGACAGCAAACAGACAACTATAATAGGGATCTTTTTCATTATAATTTTGAATAAACAAACACATTCATTGATATTATTATAATTAACAGATACATATACTATGTTTCTATTACATACACTTTTATACAATACAATGTCACATAATATTGTGATGATGACAGAATTTAAAATGCACATGTGACTTTACATGCATAAATATAGTGGTGCACAATGATGAAATAAAACTCAGTGCCTATTGTTTTAATGTTCGAGATTGACCAGCCTCAATCATAAAATAACAAAAATCTTGCATTACCCAAAGGATTCTAAAGTCTGGATACTTCATGCAAATTACATTTGAATGAATTGCAATGACAAATGGCATTTCACGAGAAGCGGACAACGAAAAAAAGTTGAGGTTCTGAATTTCGTTAATATTGAGCCTAATGGGACTTGTAGTAGGTATGAATGCGAATACTTTTTTTTTCTCTATCGTGTTTATTTGTCAAGTTATGGACTTCTAAAGAACAGTCATGTTTGAAATTTGGATTCTTTCGAAGTAGTTTTAAGAATTGAAAAAATTTACAAAAAAATATGAAACGCAGCGATCTATGTAGACGATGAATTGCACTTCAAATCGAAACTCGAAAAAGATTTCTTTTAATGCACAAAACCGGGAAGTCAAGTTTTCAAAACTAAATTTTAGTAACTTGGGCGAACATTTTAATATTAATACATAGCTTAAAACACACATAAAATATACTGCAACATTTAAAATGGGCAATGCTTCGGTTAAGGAGATAGATTGATTAATGTTCACACATGTTGCACTGCGCTGAGGTCTGGTACTTGCTTAAGTAGCCTTAGTTGACGGATATTGCATTAAATTGCCTCAATATTAACGTGGATCATCCTATTTAAGCTTATGTAAGCGATAATGATGCATTAAGGTAAGTATTATTACAATAAATATAATATAAATAAATAACTATACATCTGAATAGAAATATTAGTAGAAAGTAGTAATAAATAAGAATTTTTTGGCTACGAAAGGCAACTAGTAGCACCATTATACAGTTGCATGACGATTTACATCTATATAAAATTAAATCAGAGTCATATGCTGGAAAGAGATAAAAGTATGGATAGATAGTTGCCTTTTACGTGTATTTTAAGCTATTTATTGATATTAGAAAAAGTTCCTCCAAGTTACTAAAATATAGTTTTGAAAACTTTACTTCCGGTTTTGTACAATATATATATATATATTTTTTTTCAATTTTCGATTTATTTGCAAAAGGAACAATTAATCTTCTATATAGATCGTTGCATTTCATATTTTATTGTAAATTTTTGAACTTGACAAATAAACATGATAGAGAAAAAAAAATGTATTCACATTCATATATATATATACAAGTCCCATTACGGTCAGTATAAACGAAATTCAGAACCTCAACTTTTCATCGTTGTCCACTTCACGTGAAATGCCACATATATCATAAGTACAATAATTCTCTTGAATTAATTGTGTATTAATAGCTCAATAAAAATTTGTTAGAGTATAGATGCATGCTCTAAGTGTCTTATCAAATAGATATCTCAGCTGAGAAATCTTTTTCCATTATTAAAATCTCATATTTGTCCATCCCTATTTATACATATTTGTAATGATAAAAATAAAATCAACATTTTAATAAACATAAAAGCATAATTTTAACAGTAAATAATGAAATAAAAAACATATTTAAAATTAACCTTTGAACCTATATTATCTAATAGAAAGAACCGTACACCTAACCTAAAATATACACTTGGGTATCTACTAAAATTAATTGGTTCTAGTATATGAATAGCTTACAGCACCATTGCAACCCATCCGAGAATAAGACAGGTTCCTCCTAATGGTGTAAGTTGTCGAAGTTTCCGATCACCAGTGAATGCATGATAGTAACATGTGCCACAGAACATCCCCATACCAGCAATAAAAAATGCACCTGCCTGTAAACAATATTATAGTATACTTAATTTTCAGTCACTGACCACAATCTATACTATAAAACTGCAACTTTTGTGTCTGTATATTAAAAATATTTCCTCACAATCTAATTGACTTTGTATATATGCTAATCTTGAAACTAAAGTACTAGGTGATTTTTATATATGATTTAACTATAGCTTAGGGCAACATACAGGTTAGACAAAATCAGTTTACAGAAAGATTTTAATATAAAGATTATGTTTGCTCAGCTGAGTGCTGTTTATAAAGAAATCACATTTCATTAGTTGTTCTATAAAAGAGTCTCAAAAGATTATGCATATTTATCATTCTAGCATAGTCATGGGGTGTATTATTTCAGCTATTGTTCATTGTTTCGCTGTAGGAAAAAAAAGTGCATCATGAGTTTACCTATGGCAATTAGGAACATGTGGCCATGGAAATATGACTTAATTTTGTGACTGGTTGGCCTGTAAATAATAGTTAAGTAAAAAAAATTTTTTAAATGTTCATGATCGATGAAGTGCCACAATTTCAAATTAATAAGTGATTACAATTATCAGTAAAGCTTTTAACAATCATAAAAGAAATTCTAAATGGAAATTGTTACACTCATCTGAATAAATTACTATAAATCTCTTTTCATTCTGATGAAATTTTTAGTACACATGAAATTCCAAATGTTATTCCAAAATCTATAACATATAGAAATTATCAGTTATGATTTCTATGCTATTCATTTTACTACTATAACTGGATACTAGGTTATATTTCATTATAATTTAATATAGGTGAAGTCTTAGGTGGTTGCTAGTCTTCTAAATAAATTTTAATATAAGTTGATATTGAATATTACAAGTTACGATTTTGTTAAATAAAGTAACTGTGATAGGCATATTACAACAGCCACCAAAAAATAATATCAGGTTGCTGTGAAGTATGCCTTCACAAGATGTATAGAAGCTAACCAACAAGTGAAACTTAAATATTCTTTTCTTAAAAATTAGGGGTATATAAAAGTGTGCTTTGAACTTTTCTCAAACATGGTGAAACTGTAGAGGATTGTACAGCCAACAGCATTGATTATTTCGAATATAAGAAAATTAGATTAAGTACAATAATCTAATGTATACATCTTAAATAATATGCACGATATAGAACTAAACAACTTTTAATAAAATACTATTTTTTATTATATAGAGAATAATGTAAAGTTTCTTACTATATAAGGCCTTCTACATAGAGGGACTGTGATAAGAGCCAATGTATGAAGAAAATGGAATCTGTTTGCAGTATCGAAAATCTTTTTAAGATCTTCTTTAGCTTCCGTTTCCGGAAAAGTGCGATGTGCACCCATAGCACCGAGGACAACAGCAGTTGCTCCACTCACGCCCGCTAGTCTTACGAAAGGACCGGCTTCTTGAGCCAGCTGCCACAGTGGTATTCTCACCATTATGCTAGTTGGTGTGGAGTCAATCGAGTGAGATTTAAAAATGCCCTGAAAATTTCGTAGACTATTATCACTGATATCAGAATTTGGGCATTTTATTATGTCACTATCATACGTAAGATAACAAACAGATTTTATTCCGAAATATCGTAACTTACGATGCTCCGTAATATATTCATCGTTCCATCCGCCACCGTATTAATCATAAGTGCATCCATTAAATTAACCATACCTTTTATAGATATCAAATTTTATATATAAATCGCAAAATGACTACAAAACAATTACAATGTCACAATCACAAAGTAATTTTACAATATGACCACAGATAGGGTCACGAAAAAAGGATCGATACTTTGTGGTATCGAGTACGTTTCCTTTCGATACCGATATTTTTTTTTTAACTTTAATCTCGGCAACCAATCTTTTAGATTATTACTGCCATTGACGAGTAGTTAATAATATTACAAGTTCTTCTTCTATTCCATTTTCGGCAACCAGTCTTCTAGTAGACCATTACTGCCAGTGTCAAGTGAGTATCGATATTAGAAGTTTCTTGATATAATTTCAATGAATGCCATTATCGAGTAGTTAATAGTATTTCAAGTTCTTCTTCTATTCCATTTTGGCAACCAGTCTTCTAGTAGACTATTACTGCCATTTTCAAGTGAGTATCAATATTACAAGTTTCTTGATATAATTTCAATGAACTAACAAGATGGTGGCCATCTTGTTAGAACCTTCCATGGAATTTTTGTGGCATCTCAGAATTCATGGTCCGTGGCATTATTTTCCATTCACTTCACTTATGCACAATAAACAAACTATATCACATAAAACACCACCAATTTTACACAATATAGAGTCAAGTAACACAAGATTATGAATAAAAAATAAAACCACTACATGACAGACCAAGATCCCGCCAAAAACTCTCACCGATACTTTGTATTCAATACTTTTACTCAATGAGTACTTGTTGTCAAGTATCGTATCAAATAAATTACAGAAAATACCTATTTTATCTTGACCTTAAGGTTCATGTTAATGGCAACGCCATCTAGTTCAATCGTACTGCACTTAAACATTGAGCTCAAAATTGTTAGACCCGTTCACAGACGTTGAGTTTCTATCATTTCTTTCATTCATTTCACTAATCAATCTCTCAATCGTTCGCCGTTCTAATAATAATATGATTCAATATTGAATAGTTTAACAAAAAACATTATTTCCTAAAGCAGGAAGTCACATATCGAAAATCCGAAACCGCTAATCACTAATACGGCTCGTCTATATTTTTAAGTGATTATCCGGAGAAGGAATGGGATCTTTAACGTGTCCCTAAAGTAATAAATAGTTTAATTTTATTTAATAATATTTTTTATTTGTGCTGTTACTTTATTATTGTATTAAATGTATGTACCAATACTATTTGTTTATTTATGTTATGTTCTACTGAAGCTACTTACTGAGTGACATCGACGTCCGGACGTATGCGTATTAGGCCTTATGAAAAGTACTCGATACTTTCTATTCGTTACTTTTCGACATCGATACTATTATTCGATACTTTTTTTCGATTGTACTCATAAGTACAGTATCGATACTTTCTATTCGATACCATTTCCCTAACCACAGAGTATTATTATAGGAATATGACAGTGGGAGTTGTCAGACCACTGGTTTTCAATTACCTATTTGCCAGTCTGCAATTGCACGATATAAGTTGTTCATTGCCAATTTTTCAACCTTACAGCGCAGTGTCGCGCAATATCAGAACACGTTATGAGTATACACGATATACACGGGATTTGTGTGATTGCGACGTTTTGTTTCGTGCGAAAAGTGCAAGAGAAAGACAGAGAGTAGTTTTATAGGCCTATCGCATTAATCAAAGGTCAAAATACATTTCTGTTGATGAACACACTATAAACGTCCGAGAAAACTTCACCAAAATGCTGTGGAATAACTTATGCTTAAGGCTAAATATAATATGGGTTTTTGCGAAAAATTCAACATTTAGACAAAAACCCTAAAGTAATTCAAAAATATCATTGTTAGCAATATATATACTGTTGGGGTCAGCTGGTGAGGTTCAGGCTTCAGAAGCAATGAAACATTGGTTGACTTCACAGTGGACTGTATATTTTAACTTTCACAATATATATAATCGTATGTAACGAGCCGGTGACAATACATATTTTTTCGCGGTTTAACACTACAATTATAGTCTTACAATTAGTACATTATACGTGCCTTACTGCCGCACGTTCGTCCATACATTTACATAATTCACATAAATTTACATTATATTTTTATTGAGGGTTCCGTATAACATTAGACAAATAATAATAATAATCGTATTGGCGGTTACATTTGAATTGTTACATAAACGATATTTCTAAACATTACATAAGACATATTGAACACAGAAACCAAGTAAATAAGAAATACGACAGTTTATCTGTACGTATTATGTAAACAAATTTATACACATAGACATAGTTCGTCCGACTATACCAGACACATTAAACTTGCACATATATCGTGTTTCTTAATATAATATGACATCCCATTACGCATAATGAGCATTAGTATAGAGAAATACATATATAGACATGAGAACTCATCTGTTCGTAGTAAATAGAGAAACTAGAGAAACATTTATTAAACATTTATTTACAATATCTATTTCTAGCTCATCTGTCCGTAACAGCCTCCCCCCGGCGTAGATCTTCGAGCCCATCTTCACCAGGTAGGACAATGAGCCTTCTCACAGGTCTTCGGAAGGTACCACCACGCGTCCGCACGTCCGCACTTCGTACGACTCCGTCCGGACCTACATATATTTTCTCTACTTGCCCTTTGGGCCAGACATTTCGCGGTAATAACCCGTCCGCGATAACTACTAAATTTCCTACTTTTATTTGATTGTTGTTTCGTGTTCTGACGTCACCACGGGGTGTTAACGTCGGCAAATATTCACGCAACCATCGTGACCAAAACATGTTCGCGAGCGCTTGCGCCGCCCTCCATGACTTCCTATCGGCCGGTTGACACTCCCCGACGTGAGGTACCCCGGTGGCTGAACCGATCAAAAAATGATTAGGCGTTAAAGCCTCCGCGTCGTCATACTCTGACGCTACATACGTGAGTGGTCGTGAGTTTACCGTGTGCTCTATCTCGGTAAGCACGGTCGCTAACACCTCTTCGCGAGGGGCTCTCTCGTTGAGCGTAACAGCGAGGGCAGTTTTCACACTACGAATTAAACGTTCCCACGCTCCCCCCTGGTTTGGCGCGCCCGGGTCAGTAAACTTCCACTCGGTGCGTTTTGATAACACGTAATTTTGTAACTGCGGTATCCACTCTCGATACGCGATGTTTAACTCGACCGACGCTCCGCGAAAGTTTGTTCCGTTATCGGACCACATAATTTCTGGCCACCCCCGTCGGGCTGCCATACGTCGTAATGACATAATCGCGGAATCCGTACTCAAACTGGCTACCGTTTCGATGTGAATCGCGCGAGTTACCAAACATGTAAACAGCATGCCCCATCGTTTTTCGCGTCGCCTACCAATGGTCACTGTCATAGGTCCGAAACAGTCAACACCACATCGAGAAAACGGCCTCGTATACGCGTCTAACCGCGCGTTCGGTAAGTTACCTTTTACCGGTACTACGGGAGCTGATTTTCGTAATCTACACAGCCCACACTCGCGTAGCGCTTTCTTTACCGACGGCCTCAGACGTAAAACCCAGTATTGTTGCCGTATCTCGTTCACGATGTGTTCACGTCCGTTAGGCTTTTGTATTTTCGATATACCTAAAGAGTCTATATCGAAGTGCGATTTGACGAGAGCACTCAATGCGTCGTCTCTTTCGCACACATTCTCTTGACACGTTCGTACATGTAATACAGACTCGTTCTGCTGTATTATAGAGCTTCTCGGCGTTTTTCCATGTAACACCCATCCGAGTCGTGTGAGTGACGCGGCCGGTTCGTTATTCTTACGAGATAACAACCGTCGTGTTACAATTAGATGCCAATTGTCTGCTCCAATGAGAATGCGTGGTCTAACATCCGAGTAACACATACTCTTTTCACACATTCCTTTGAGGTACGATCGTTTACATAATTCCGGTTTTACGGTTTGTTTACCGAGAATGAGATTTCGGACCGTACGCGCTTTGATCCTGTGACAATCCGATTGACCTTCGCCTTGTATCCTGAGATCAACTTCTTGACTGTCGATTTCCCTCTGAACCGATGTGACCCCCTGAATGTTTAACGTTCGTGCCGGGCCCTCTGCGCCGACCATTCGGGCGATTTCTTCGTCGATCAGAGTGATTGTGGATCCTTCATCCAATAACGCATACGTCTTCAACGTTCCTCCGTCATTCTTGGTAATGTATACGGGACACACCTTCAGTAAAACTTGTTCGTCATTACCCGGTCGGTGCGCCGATGCTGCGATTACGTTGTCCTCTTTAGGCGGCAGATGTAATAAGGCGTGGTGCGGCTGTCTACACTCGTTCTTACCGCATTTCCTTGCTTTACATTCAGTCCGCCTATGTTTACTGTCTAGACAGAGAAAGCAGATACGCGTCTCTTTCACCCAATTCCACCTCTCTGCGACAGACATATCGTTCAATTTGAAACATTGTGAAGTTCGATGTTCATTTCCACAAAGGAAACAGCACATTGAACGCGTTGAACTCTTTTTTGTGACGTCATCTACTTTATATACCTTATTCGCTTGACGGTATCGCTCACTCGTTCTATTCGGTGGCACCGTATGTTTGACGATAGGGTTCCGTACTATCGTCGAATCCGAAGTTGAATATGCGTGTCGGACGGCTCGATCGGCTTCTCTCATTAAGAACCGAGATAACGTGATAATCTCCGGTTCGTCCCGATTCCCGAACTCTTCCGCATAATCACACCACTTCGATTTTAAATGCGGAGTTAATCTCTCGGTTATCTGCCGCACCAACATAGGGTTCTGTAGGTACCCTTTTTCGTCAACAGCTGTTATAACCGCGACGATGTTTTGCACTTTTACAGCGAAACCGTTCAGTTCACTCGCTGTAGTACCCATACGTGGTAATTTCTTGATATCTTCCATCGCGTGGTCGATAATAACTTCCGGTCGTCCGTAACACTGCTCCAAAGTGTTTATAATGACATCCGGGTTGTTTGCTGTATACAGCAGCGCTGATACAGACTGTCTGGCTTCACCTTTCAGACACGTCCGCAGGCGAATCATGTTTTCTGTCGCCGAATATCTGTATATATTCGTAGATTCCCTGTACGCGGCTTTAAAAGGTAACCAGTCCGTGATTGATCCCATGAACGTCGGCAAGTCCTGTATATGTCTAGGCGATGACCTCGATCCAGCCATCCGCTCCAGAGCATCTGCCAACCTGTCGATTTCTCTATCTCGGGATCGGTCCGGTGTAAGCGACCTCGGCCGACGCTGCACCGTCTCTTCGTTTGTGACGTTCGGTGTCACATATGGTCGCGTCATCCTGATCTCGGCTTCCGCTGGTGGTGGTGAAATGCGCCTTGGTTCACGGTCACACTCCCCCCGTATCGGGACCTGTGTCTTCTGTAACCAATCGTTCACCCGACGGTTCGCGTCGGTAGGTTCTTCTGCACACAAGCTCTCCCGATCGGTTTCCTCGCGGATTGTAGCGACGTCTGCCGCTAGCCTCTTCTTGATGAGCAGCAACTGTAGTTGTAGCTCCTGTCGTTTTATTTCGACGAGTTGCTCTTCGGCCTCCAACTCGGCCTGCCTAATCCTAGCTACGGCGCTGGCGGTGGACCGATGCGAGCGTACCGACGGTGCTCGCGATCCCCTGGCCTCGGTGGCCGCGGCGTGGATCATGGCGGCGCGCGACGTCAACGTTTCGGTCGTGACGGTATCGTTCGCGACGGTATGTGTCTTCGTGTGCGCGTGTGTGTGTGCGGACGGCGACGCGGGCGATTCCTCGAACACCCGTGTCTTCTCTTCGACTGCTTGGCTTCTTGTAGTCGGCATCTTCAGCACTTGCTAGCTCCTACAAGCCCTAACAGCCCTATCAATCCCTAACAGCCCTAACAGTCCCTAACAGTCCTTCGGGAGGGCCCACACGTGGGATATGCTCCCTCAGGGATGGACAGCAGGATAGGTAAGGGTGGGGACTACCCAACAGAGGAGTGAGACCACTACGGGGCGCTCAGGAGTCGGTTGGAATGTACGACTCCGTCGGCAGTGCCTACAGTCCGGCCCCCGTACCGATAACACTCTTATTGGCGTAGTGATACGATTGACATTCGTTCGTTGCCCAATACTCAGGCCGTTTGTCACCGTCAGGTGGCCCAAGTGTGGGTTGAAACTGCAGACTCGCCGCACCGCACGGTGACTCGATCTCGACGAGATACCCAGGCTCGTCGCACCGTTCGGTGTTCTTCTCTCGGCGATATGCAGCGCAGGCTCGTCGCACCGTTCGGTGTTTTTCCCACGACGCTTCTGCAGGTACGATCTTCCAGCCGATGTCTCGTTCTGCACCGCTGGTCGTACGGAAGTGCCCAGTCTCGTACAACGATTTGCTTCTTTTTTCCACAGCTTCTCTCGTTCAGAATGCTGCTGGAGTCCTCTTCAATAAGGCTGGCTTGAATCCTCTTCAATAAGGCTGCCTTGAATCCTCTTCAATAAGGCTGGCTTGAATCCGGCTTCGATGGACCAAACTTGTTGGGGTCAGCTGATGAGGTTTCAGGCTTCAGAAGCAATAAAACATTGGTTGACTTCACAGTGGACTGTATATTTTAACTTTCACAATGTATATAATCGTATGTAACGAGCCGGTGACAATACATATTTTTTCGCGGTTTAACACTACAATTATAGTCTTACAATTAGTACATTATACGTGCCTTACTGCCGCACGTTCGTCCATACATTTACATAATTCACATAAATTTACATTATATTTTTATTGAGGGTTCCGTATAACATTAGACAAATAATAATAATAATCGTATTGGCGGTTACATTTGAATTGTTACATAAACGATATTTCTAAACATTACATAAGACATATTGAACACAGAAACCAAGTAAATAAGAAATACGACAGTTTATCTGTACGTATTATGTAAACAAATTTATACACATAGACATAGTTCGTCCGACTATACCAGACACATTAAACTTGCACATATATCGTGTTTCTTAATATAATATGACATCCCATTACGCATAATGAGCATTAGTATAGAGAAATACATATATAGACATGAGAACTCATCTGTTCGTAGTAAATAGAGAAACTAGAGAAACATTTATTAAACATTTATTTACAATATCTATTTCTAGCTCATCTGTCCGTAACATATACATTTAAACTTCAGTCGCATGTTTTCTTTAAATGTAAATTACATTTTCTTTATCGGTAAAACTTGATACTTAGCAACAAAATCTCCCGCATTCAATATTCAGAAAATTAGCCGCTTTGTGTATAATTGAAGGGAAAACTACTTTAAGGGTCAGGACTCTGAATCGAGTTTACACGATTCCACTCGAAATCAAGCACAAATGGCTTAATTATGCCTTAAGGCGTAATTACACGTAACGAGTACAGTGCTCTCGGCCGAGTGCTAGGCTGACCAGAGTGGCGAGAGAGGCAATAGAATCACAATTTGTTTGCTAGGCCGAGTATCCAGCTCCCGCTTCATATCTCCGCTCCAACAGTTATTTGCTATCCTGCTCGACACGTATGAACATGCACTCGGTTGTTACTCGCCAACTCGTTCTCCAATTCTGTGCGCAATTTATTTTGATTTCGTTTTTTACTAACTTAAAAATTAACTTTTGTCTTGAAAGTTGCTAATACGGGTAAATGAAACTTAGACCCAACTATACAATTGATTAAATGCCTCAAACTGTATGTATGCCTGTGGAATTTTTCATCTTCCAATGACGAAAACAAAAAAAAAAGCGTGTTTCAGTACCTATATATTGCAATCGCAAATAAAATGAATATCGACATCAACTTTGGAATTGTTCGTGCGTCGGTCACTGTTTGTAATCTAAAGTGACTCGCCACTAGCAAAATACATATAAACACTTTTTTTTTTTTTTTTTTTATCGTAGCTCGGCAAAATGACTGTACTGTGCCTGATGGTAAGCACAGTACAATCCAAAAACAATGGCGACTACCGAGAGACATACTATCCCTCGCCGGTCGCCGCTGTCATGCCGGCCTGCGTAAGTATCTCTTCACGTTGCGCTTGAAGGACCCCATGTCATAGAAAGGAGGAAACACACTGGCCGGGAGATTGTTCCATAGCTTCACGGCACGGCAAAGATAAGATGTTGCGAACTTTTTAGTTCGTGCCCAGATAGGATTTACCGTAAAACTGTGGCTCCGAAGACCAGCGCGCGTGGTGCGGTTATGAAAAGGAGAGGAAGGGATCAAGTTGAATAACTCTTCAGAACACTCGCTATGATACAGACGGTAGAACACGCTCAGTGAGGCAATGTCTCTGCGCAACTGAAGCGGCTCTATGAACTCTGTAATGTCTGCATCATTAACCATGCGGACAGCCCGTCTTTGCAACCTGTCCAGGGTATCCAAGAGGTACTTTGCCGAACCGTCCCAGAGGTGCGAGCAGTATTCCACGCAGGGCCGAACTTGTGCCTTATAAAGGAGATATAGCTGTTCAGGCGTGAAAAACCGTCGCACCCTGTTCAGGATTCCGAGTCTCCGAGATGCTGTGGAGATCACGCTCTGTATATAATCCCTGGGATTGAGGTCGCTGCGAATATCTATGCCTAAGATATTAAGACTGTCTCGCATTGCGAGCGAGACATTCTGAAGAGCTGGAAGGGGGGTAAATGGGGATCTCTTGCAGGTAAACGCGCATACCTGTGTTTTGTTGGCATTAAACTCAACCAAATTACTTGCTCCCCATGTTGATATGCGAAGCAAAGATTGGTCGAGCTTAATGACTAGTTCCTGCCGTCTCTTTTCTGTGTCTCCCTGACCGCAAGAAGGCTTGCTGTAATAGGACTCATGGATGGTGCTATCGTCTGCATAGCAATGAATATGGCCTAAAGGCAACATATCATTGATATGCAGAAGAAACAGAGTTGGTGAAAGTACAGAGCCTTGAGGAACTCCAGCATTTACTGACATGAGCTGCGAATCACATCCTTCGACAAGGACACGAATTCTGCGCTCATGTAGAAAGCCAGAAATCCATTTGCATAGATTGTCAGGGAGTCCGTACGCCGGAAGCTTCGAAAGAAGACCACGGTGCCAGACCCTATCAAAGGCCTTGGCAATGTCAAGACTGATCGCCAAGGCTTCGCCGTGCTTGTCAATTGCTTCCCCCCAGCGGTGCAGTACGTAAGCTAGAAGATCACCCGTTGATCGGTTTTGGCGAAAACCATATTGCCGATCGTTAATTAGCGAGTGATCCTCCAGATAGCGGACAAGCTGGGTGTTGATGATCCGCTCCATGATCTTGCACAGCACTGAGGTTACGGCAATTGGACGGTAGTTGTTAGGATCTGATCGATCTCCCTTCTTGGGAATCGGTTGAACATTGGCCTCTTTCCAAGCCCGGGGCACGACACCAGAGACGTAGGACAGGCGGTATAAGCGCGTAAGTATAGGAGCCAACTCGGCTGCACATTTTTTAATAACTACCGCTGGGATACCATCCGGACCACTGGCCTTCCGAACATCGAGTGATCGTAGTTGTTTTAATACGTCACGTTGCCTGAATCGTAATTCCGGCATAGTGATACCGCAGCATGGAATAGTAGGAGGTTGCGCGTTTCGATCATCGAGCCAGGAATTCGCCGCAAAGAGATTGCCTAATAATGTCGCTTTCTCCTGTGGATCATAGGCCAGTGTCCCATCAAAGTACCTCAGTGGCGGTAACGTTGGACGGCAAAAATTGGCTTGCACAGCTTTGGCCAAACTCCAGTAGACTCGACTGTTAGTCGGATGACTTACGAGTTCATGACCTAAGCGTGCAATGCGTTGGGCATCCGCTCTAGTATAGGCCCTCTTACAAGCTTTGGTAGCAGAATTATAGGCTGTTTTGAGGATATTGATATTAGGATCCTTGTTAGCGCGACCCTTGATCCAATCACGATACGTGGCTTGCTTCTTACTGACAGCATCAGCACATTCACGATTGAACCAAGGGCGTCCCCTGCGATTACCGACGATCTTGGAGGAAGGAATATAATACTCCATTGCCATTCCAATCTCGTCAACAATCGCATCGGCAATCGCTGAAGGATCTTTCCCGTCAAAACAGCGTCGCTGCCAAGGAATGGAAGCGGAATAATCCCGCATCCCGTCCCAATCTGCTGACGAGTAGTGCCAGACTTTGCGCTTAATTCTTGTACTGGGTGGAGGTTGAGCGCGTGGCACAGACGATACAACAAGGCAGTGATCCGATGTGCCCAAAGGAGCACTGACCGACACATCATACCCAGTTGGATGACTCGTCAACAGAAGGTCCAGTAAAGAGGGCGCATGACCTGTGATATCAGGAATCCGGGTATGCTGGATTACTAGTTGAGTCAGGTCATGTGTTAAGGCGAATGCATGGGCTGTTCGTCCTGCATGGTCCGTCCTAGAGGAACCCAACCACATTTCGTGGTGTGCATTAAAGTCCCCTAAGACCACCAATTCCGCAGTAGGGAACTGCTCCTGTGCGTCATCTATTGCCTTACTCATGTATTCAAAGAGCCGAGTAGTCTCATCATCCCCATAATGGGATCTGTAAAGGCACACGTAGATACGGCTTTGAGTGCCCAGGTCCACGTGTAGCCAAAGGATGGAAAAGGAAGGATCCTCCATGCAGCGCAAACGACGACAGCACACCTCCGACCGTACATACACACATACACCGGCTTTAGCTTGAAAGTTGGCCTCAAGCTGGTAGCCGGGATAGTGCAGATAAGATGTATCGGCCGGACGACGTATCTGTGTTTCGGTCAAGAAGAGTATTTCAGGCTGAACCGTCTCAAGGTGTTGATGGACGGCATTTAAGTTAGAATGAAGTCCACGGATGTTGATGAACTCCATCGTAAAAGCGGCGTAGGGGTTGTGCACCGCTGTGGAACCTAGATTTGTTATTTGCGCTGTCATGATTTAAGAAAGAAGGAAACGTGAAGAGCGAGCAACATTCATACAAGCGCAGAAGTATTCAATGTTAATCGCCGACTCACTGTAATACCTGCAAGATTTGCACTGACCCGGCGAACGGAAGGGCCCCCGTACCCCCCCGGAATAGGTCGCCGGAACCCCAAATCCGGTCACCAACCGGCACGACGAACCTACCCAAGATTATGCGCGGCATGGTGGGGCAGCCTCTCATGGTGGTTATTCATAATTGGGCCCCTGTACTGTACCGCGGGCAGCCAGCGGAACAACCGTTTCTACAGGTCTCCCTGTCCGCCGGGTCAATGCAGCTCTCTTAGGCGGTGAGCCATTGGAGAGTCACACTGGTACCTGTGCCAAGACGAAAGTCGCCCGGTAGCTGGATATGCACAGGCTGATCCCGAAACGCGACCCGCAGAAGCGTATCACTATTACGGGCTTTTTCGCCATATACATGGTGGTTGCGACCCAGTCGGGCTGTAAAACCCTACCACCCCGCTTTCGCCATTGCCTCGTTCGTTGTTCAGCAGGGTGCACCACGTGCAGGTGAGGTTGGCTTGGGTATCTCAAGTCTCATGATGTTATTCGACACCCCTTACACCCCACGTTCACCCGACTTTCTCGGCCTAGTATCGTTTTATTGTACTGTACTCGTTACATGCAATTAAGCCATAAGGCAAAAGGAGTGCAAGATTCAAGTAAGGCCTTCTTTATTATTACGTATGAGAATAATATGATATATGCTTTGTACATAATCAGTGTAATATTTCAAGTGTCAATATTGTACGTATTTAAATGTTACTATTTTTTACTTATATATAAACATTGATATATCTGTAGGAACTTTAACGTGTATATATTTATTTATAGGTTTTTATTTCTACCATGTAATCATAAGTACACACTCATTTTTGACTAAGAAAATTTTAAAAATAACCTATACACAGAGTCGTCCAATTTGTACATCTTGGCGATATTGGGTTGTAATAAAAAGGTTGCAGGCATGAAGGTTGAGTAGGGCAATATTCTTAAAAAAATGATATTCGTTTCTATTTCAATATTGATAAACAAACAAGCATTCATGTCTGATTCGATCTGAAATAAAAACATTGATCTTAGAAAACATACCACTACGTTTAATAAAAAAATTGCAACAGGGATCCATTGGCAAAATACGGTTTAATTTCAAAAAGAATCATGAATATTTATGTAAATAAGATTTTATTCAGTTTTTATTGGCGAGTAGGTAATAACATTACAAGTTTCTTGTGATCATTTGAATGTTCTAACAAGATGGTGGCTCTCTTGTAAGAACTTTTCATGGAGTTTTTTGGCATCTCAGAATTCTCAGAAGTCTCTGGTATTATTTTCCACTTACTTCGCTTGTGCACAATAACTGAACTATATTACGTTAAACACAACCAATAATAGAAAATATAGAGCCAAATAACACAAGATAATGAACAAAATATAAAATCCACTACATGAGGGACTGAGATCCCGCCAAAAACTAAATACGATTTTAACCACATAATAATTATATACACACAAAAAGGGTTATGCTCCATGTTTTGATTCTTATCTATTAAATTGCCGATTTTTAATACTGGTTATTGTGAAGATATTTGTGTTCACTAAGAATAACAAAACACATTTAGAAGAAGAATACTAATCATATAGGTTAAATATTGAAAGATATAATATTTTTTTAATGTTTTATAGAAATTATTTGCTTATTCAACAACTTTCAATTGAATATTTGTATAAAGTCATCCCCTTTGCTTGGTATATGAAGTAAATAACACAAAACGAGTCATTTTAGGGTACTGCTGTTAAGTCGATTTTGTACTTGTGACAGCATACACCTGCGTATCTGAAAATAAATATAAGGGGTTACGATTAATTATATCATCAGGAAGGAGATTACGGTGACGATTAATGAGAAAATTGATGCTATACAGTGGCCTTAATAATGTTGTTGTTATCAATGCTCTTACCTTTGATTGTCGTTACAACCACCGCAGGCGTAGTCTAAGGATCTATTCGGGGTCTTTTCTTTTTTATTGTTTTTATTAATGATATCAACAGATATTCTAAGTAAAAGGTATACTTTATTTAACCTAGTCATTTTGTATTGTATGCTTATAATTTTGAAATTTATCGTGTAATTATAACAAATGGTTTCTAGTATTGGTTCAGATAATTTCAAGTTGAAAATTTTGCTCCAATCACCTCTGTTCCGTATTTCCTCCAACAGTATTTCACTTTATTTCTTTTTAAGCTATGTGTTACCATATTTTGGACTGCATCATCACTTAATATTAAACCAAGTCGTGGCACATACTTTAAAATCTTCCTACAAATATTAAGAAAAGGATAGTTAAACAATTACCCGCCATCGACGATACAGTAGTTTGCCTTGTACAAATCAATGGTGATGGTTTGAGCTTCGTAGCAACGAGTCAAGTAAACGCAAAGTCCGTCGCCACCTGCCACTGCATTAGTGCAGTTTGCATCACCGGCTGACACTTTTGGTGCCTGTTTGAAAATGAGACATTGTTTAAGACCCGGCTAACGACAGTATAGTATATACCTAGTCCGGCCATGAGTTCTGTTACAAATGAAAATGCATTATTTTTTTAATGAAGTCATGTAATATTATTAAAATTTATACCTACATATTTATTAGTCTCAGTAAAAAATAAAAAATATATTCTATTTGAAATGACCACTTTTGGGTTTTATACAGGGCTTTAAATTGTTTGGCCACGAATATATGGATTTACACACTGTTTCCAAGGGAAATTTCGCCACTACTTGTTCCAGAGATTTTTGAAGAGAATTAATGTCGCCGTGTCGTTTAAAGAAGGCGATATCTTCTAAAAATGACAATAATATAAAATCTAAAGGGTTGAGGTGTGGGGTAGAGGAGGGGGGGTGTACAACAAAATAGTACCTTTTCAAAAATTTGAGAAGATTTTTTAAAAATGTGAGAGTATATTTTTTAATTTTTTTTTTTTTAGTGTTTTTTTATAGTGAATTTTTTTTAATAGGTAAAGAGGATATTTTTGTGTTTTTTACCTGGGTATAGTGAAAGGAGGGGTTTTTATTTATATTTTTAATTTTAAAAAATTAATTAGGGGATTTTAAGTAAATTTATAAAAAGGACCGAAATTTAGGGCTTGATTTAATAATAGGGGAAAGGGTCAAAGGGGAAATTTTTATTTTTTGGGAAAATATTTTTTTTTTTATAAGGGGGTTTTGAAAAATTTTGTTTATAAAATTTTTTTTATTTTTAAAAGAAAGGGGGGGCCGGGATTTTTTGTGGTTTGAGATTTTTAAGAGTGTTGGAAATAAGACACAAGGCTAAAACAAATTATGTGAAACAAGAACTCTAAACTAATATTATCTAAAATACCATTTTAAATATTAAAATAATAAAAAAAATAAAAAAAAATAATAAAAAAGGAGAAAAAAAAAAAAAAGTTTAAAAATATAAATAATAAAAAAAAAAAAAAAAAAAAAAAATAAAAAAAAAAAGGAGGAATAAGGAAAAATGGATTAAAGAGAGAATATAAAAAATATAATATAAAAAAATTTTTAAAAAATTATACAATATATTTTTTTATTTCATATAAAATAAGATTATTAAATTTATTTTTTTATATTTTATTTTTTAGAATGTAAATATATATAAAAAAAGATCGAATGAAAAATAAATAAGGGAAAAATGCTTAAAAGAGATAGTATAGAAAAGAATGATTTAGGATATAAAAAGTAAAATTAAGTAAAAAAAAGTCAAGAATATGTAAAGTATATTGAAAGTAGGGAATGAGGATGGTGTGAAATATAATGTATAAATATTTTTTATATATTAAAAAAAAAATTTGAAAGAGTTTATTAAAAAATCTATGTTTAAAATGTGAATATTAAAAAATAAAAATTTAATATAAAAAAAAAAAAGAGGGAAAGGGGGAGAGAGAGAAATAGGAAAAAAAAATAGAAAAAAAAATGAAAAAAGAAAAAAAAATAAAATTTTTAGGAAATATTTTTAAAAAAAAATTATTTAAATTTATGATAATTAAAAAAAAAAAATATTTTATAAGGGATATTTTAAATTAAAAAAGAAAAATATATTAAAAAAAAAAATAAAATTTTTAAAAATATAAATTTTTTTAAAAAAAAATAATATTAAAAAAAAAAAAAAATAAAAAAAAAAAAAAAAATAAAAAAATAAAAAATAAAAATTTAAAAAGGGGGAAATAAAAAAAAAATAAAAAATTTGGGAAAAAAATGAAATTTTGAAAAAAATATTTAGTAAAAAAATATATAAAAAAAGTGGGGGGGAAAAGAGGGAATAAATAAATAATAAACAATCTATAATAAATAAAAATATAAATTAATTTATATAAAAAATATAATTAAAAAAAAAAATAAAAAATGGAAAAAAATTTGGATAATATAAAAGGAAAATAAAAAAAAATTAAAAATCAAAAAAAAAAAAAAAAAAAAAATTAGTTAAGTATAATAAAATAATGAAGAAAATATATATTTTTTTTTTTTTAGGAGAGGAGAAAAGTGAAAAAATTAAAGATTAATTTTATTGTAAAAATCCCTCCCAATTCACTATCATAATAGGTCTTTACCTATGAAATTGCCGTTCTGCAGTACTGGCCATTTTAAATCAAAATAATTTTTGTTTGGCTAAGAATTCTAATTTCAAATTAATTTTATTTTAAAAACATGGAATTCTTTTTCCAAAAGTAGTCATTTGTTTATTGATTAGTGTTAAATTTTCACCGCATTTCAATCTTTTTTGTCATCATGGATACGTTAAAAATTCGAATAATTATGGAATATGAGTACCGTCGTGGCAGAAACGCGGCACAAGCGGCACGCAACATCAATGACGTTTACGGAGCTAACACTACAAACCAACGCACCACCTGTTATTGGTTTGCTCGCTTCCGTTCTGGGAATTTCGACCTGAAAAATGAATCTCGCGGTCGTCCAAACACTTTGGTCGACAATGACGAATTAAAGGCGATTGTGGAAGCTGATGATACACAATCTACGGCTGAATTAGCAGCAGCTTTCGACGTTAGCGTCAAAACAATCTTGGTCCGTTTGCGTCAAATTGGCAAGGTAAAAAAGCTTGACAAATGGGTGCCCCACGAACTTAATGATCGCCAGCGCAAAGTACGCGTCGAGACGTGCCTTGCACTGCTCAACAGACACAAATGAAGGAATTATGAACCGCATTATTACCTGCGATGAGAAATGGATTCTGTTTGATAACCGCAAGCGCTCAGCAAGTTGGTTGGATCCTGGTTCAGCACCTAAACAACGCCCTAAACGAAAACTTACCCCTAGAAAAGTGATGGTCACTGTTTGGTGGTCTAGCGCCGTTGTGATTCATCACAGCTTCTTACCAAACGGGGTGAGCATTACTGCAGATGTGTACTGTGAAGAACTGTACACAATGATGGAGAAACTGGCACATCTCCAACCAGCATTGGTCAATCGCTCGTCTCCGCTGCTCATGCACGACAACGCGCGACCTCATACTGCACAGTACCGTCTGTCTCCAAGTTGCAAGAACTGGGGTTGGAAGTTCTCCGTCATCCGCCCTACTCATCAGACCTTGCGCCTACAGACTACTACTTTTTCCAGAATTTGGATAACTCCTTGGCGGGAAAAAAATTCAATACCCAAGAGGCAGTACAAAATGCCTTTGAATAATTTGTTGCCTCCCGTCCAGCTGATTTCTTTAAGAAGGGCATCAATAAACTACCACTGCGTTGCCAAAGATGCATTGATTGCATGGGTGATTACTTCGATTAATACAAATAAAAAATACATGAAAAAAATTCGTTTAAATTTTTTCATACAAAACGGCAATTTCATAGGTAATGACCTAATATTATCACATAGAATATGCAATATATTATAGAGTAAAAGAAACAATTGTAAACAAGCAGTATCGACAAATCAGTCCGTTCCCTGGAACAGAGTTTTGACATATTATTCTGTTGTAATTGTTATTCACTCTTTCGTATTATTAATAATAATCTGTTATTGTTTTTAAATTTTAAACGTAGATCATTAACATTATTTATTTTATTAGTTGTATTCCTAGAAAGTATGTTATAATTGCTGTTGTTCAAAATAAATAATGTATGTCATGTTGATGCTTCTTAATAGGTAAATAGATAAATGAACATAGTTTATTTTACTGTAGGGAAATGTACCAAACTTCATTTTAAACAAGAATTAAATTTTCGATGCGGCGCCTCTTGCATCTCCTAAGCATCAATAAATCCATGCGTGGCCAGTACCTACTTACAAATATTTTTCTTAGAACAGTTTTTTTTGCTTAAAGTTACTTAATTAATATGTTGTAAAGGTCCCAATAATATTAGTATAGATGGAATAAATACATGGTATTATTATTATCTAAATCTTACTCGAATGTCCCGTGTCAGTTTCAATGTAACGTTGTCGTTAGTTTGAAGTACGATGCTATCACTTGAGAAGTTTAACAAGCTTGCGGTCCAGGCGAAATGTTCCAAGTGGTATGTCTGTAGTCCTAAAGGCGGTGTGATCGAGGACACCAATGGCCCCAAAGATATCGCTAAAGTAAAAGATGTAGTAAGTATGAAAGATATTGTAAATTGAAAGCGGTCCGTACATAAGCAACTCTTAATACCCTGTTTATCATTAACTGGCTCGGTAAGTCGGTTATCAGATGTACCAAAGAAACATAAATTCTTAAAATGCTAACCACCCTTTAAAGTTCTATATTTTTTGGGACTGTACCAAAAATATTCTTCTTTCCTCGATCACGCCATCGAGTGTGAATATGGAGGATTTCTAGTAAGGAGAACAGTCTCATATGGGGTGGTACATGTTGAAAAAGTGTCCAGCTCTAAGCACTAACTAACAGTTCAAAAACAAAATGGCGCTAGCATAGGCAAAGTGTATAGTTCGAAATAATTGTTTTGCAAAGTAAGCTGAAGTTGTCAAAATCCACAGAATCTTACAGAAACAACCGAACAATATTTGTATTTTAATATTCTACATGCTTGTGACCATATTTTAGTCGATACAAATTCCGTTAAATAACCCTTACAACAACACGAGCAATGAACAACACGACACTTCCTGGTAGATTTTATTATTGAACTGAACTTGATGATAAGCGAAATACAATTGCAAAAAAATGAAAACTATCGACAGTTTCACCATATATCGAAACTCGTTGTTTAAGAGAAGTTTAGTTACATTGCCGGGTTTTTGATTCGACACGTCGATATTCGGCTGAGTTCGGATTCGTATAGCGTTACTTTTGTCTATCGCAGTCATTAAGCTGTGCGATTGAGAAAATGCTCTACATATCCGAAGCGAACCGATCTTAGCTGGAAGTCCAAAACTTTTCCCGGACACGATGATGCTAATCAAATGCCGTGTACTGTAGTTAAACGAAGAGTAACGTACGTATTTTAATAATTAATTGATACGATTGAAATTGAATGAAATTTGATAAAGCTTCAATAAAATAAGTAGTAACTACTTTATGCTTTACGAAACAGTCACATCTTGTACCTCCTGTATAACGTTCTTTATAATCCCAATTCCCCTCCCTACCTAAAATATAAATTGAGATGTTAGGTGAGAGATTCTTTATCACCTTATTCTAAAATTTAATAAAATCCCTATTTACAATAAATTTTATAATAAATATTGGGTTAAGCTAGGAAACTCCTGGATATAAGAGGAAATTGAAATTATATAAAAAAATCCGATCAAAATAAATATTTTATTTTTTTTTTTTTTTTTTAATATATTTTTTATTTTTTTTTTAAAAAAAAAAAATATAGGTATAAGAACAGAAACAAGTAGCAAACAGAAGACACTTGTAACGAATTATTGTATTGTTTATGTAGTGATGTGATTACATGCATGCCTTGATGATGATACAAAGTTCTATGAGGCTGACATACATGAATATATAACGCCGTAATTACTATAAATAGACAGTGTAAAATGTGTATATAATCAGTCATACACAAAAATATAGAACTGGGTTAACAATAAGCAATATAGACCTTGGTCTAGTAAAGATAAATTAATTATTTTTCCTGGAATAATATTTAAAATCCTTCTAGTAGCTTCATAGCTTGCGTTAAAATACAAAGCGTCGATTAGAGTTACTTGATAAAATGGCTATTGAATACAATATACAAATTCTATAAATAAATTAATCTGAAAATTTGAAAGACTTTCGGCAATCATGGAAGTCTTTTTTCGAACCCAAATAAAGTTAGATACATTTGAAAACAAAAATAATATAATTATGATAATTTACACTAATCTATACTAAACGGATTTTGAAAATTCTTATACCAATAAAAAGCCAGGTTATTTGTGAAAATTGTGAATGTCATAGGCTGGCTATACATAATCACGCTAAGACCAATAGGAGTGGAGCAACAATGAAGAATGTTTTAAAATCGGGTTTTTTTACCTTTTGAGAGCTCCCGCTGCGTGTTAGCCCAAAATAACTATTCCACGCGTACGAAAATGTGAGCAGAAGCTATTAATGAATTATTATTATAAAGAGGTAAAGTTTGTGAGGTTGTGGGGGGTAATATCTGGGGAATCGGAAAAAAAATGTTCGAACGAAAACGTTTCTTACGAACGCTGCCTTAATGATGAGAGATATATAATTGACTTCTAGAAAAAAGTTATAGCTTGATATTGCCTATTAACGCCCAACGAAGTGGGCAAGGGTCAGCTAATATAATATATAATAATAATATTATAAACAGGTAATGTTTGTGAGTTTGTGAGGTTGTAGGGGGTAATCTCAGGAACTAATGGTCCGATTTGAAAAATTCTTTCAGTGTTATATAGCTCATTTATCGAGAAAGGTTATATGTTATATATCATCACGCTAAGACCAATAGGAGCGGAGCACCAATGAAGAATGTTTCAAAATCGGGTAGTTTTTCCTCTTCAGAGCTTCCACTGCGTGTTAGCGTTAGCCCAAAGTAACTATTCCATTAGAACGAAGTCGCGGCCAGAGGCTAGTAATATAATATAGAAATGGACAGTGCAGAAGCATTTAATCTCATTGGCAGTAGCATATATAGGTGCTATGAAATGAAAATATTAAAAAAACACACCTGAATCTCCTGCATTACTTGGATAATCTGGTTTAATATTTGAAAAAGCTGTAGAAATATAGGATCCTGTAGGACTTGGATACCAGTATTGTGGAGCTGGTTGCCCTGGATAACCTGGTTGCCCTGGATAAGCTGGTTGCCCTGGATAACCTGGTTGCCCTGGGTGACCCGGTTGCCCTGGTTGTCCTGGGCGACCCGGTTGCCCTGGTTGTCCTGGGCGACCCGGTTGCCCTGGTTGTCCTGGGCGACCCGGTTGCCCTGGTTGTCCTGGGCGACCCGGTTGCCCTGGTTGTCCTGGTTGCCCTGGACGACCTGGTTGCCCTGGGTATCCTGGTTGTCCCGGATGAGCTGTAAAATATTTTAATTTCTTCGTAAAACTTGTTCGTATTATAAAAACTGCTAAAGTATCAATCAAAATATATCGTACTTACCAAGTGTATTAACGGATTCTGCATTAACTGCGCTCGTTTCATTTGGTTTTACGACTACTAACGACGTGAGAGGTGTAACGAACTCATACTGTGGATTTAAAAAAATTTGTTCAGTCATTAGCTATCGTAACTAAATAAAAAGTGTATCCTTATGGTATCATTTCCAAATATAAATATGTTTATTTTTCGAGTTTTTTTTTTTTTTGTTTTTTTTTTTTGTTTTTTTTTTGTTTATTTTTTAAATGGACAGTAATTAAGGTATATATTTTAAGAGAATCTGTGAAAACCATGAACTATTAAGTGTTGATATTTTATATTATGTAGGTAATAACGCTTGGTCGACGAATTTTGTAGATACCAATTCTACATATATTATTATATACCTATACATAATTTTGTGCAAGAAAAGGTTTTTTTTGGAGGTTTCTTTTGGAACCTCCTGCGATATTCCTCTGCGACACAGGTCAGAGACTTTTTCTGGGTCAAGAGTTTGAGTTGAATTTTATCCATATACTCTATAGTCATCACTATCAGTATGGTTAGGTCAGCGTACCCTATTTACATTATAGTTCTATTTTTCTTCTTATTATAAAATACAATTGTAGTTCTTAAATTGTAGCTATTCGGCTAATTGGTCGAAGAGTCCATATAACCCGATTTCCATCAGCTTTTCTTTAAGAATTAGCACATAACGTAGGTACTTACTACCACGTTAGTACTACTTGTAGGCTAAATTTTTGGTATTTTCAATTGTCATGCATGCTACGTACTGTGTTCGAAATTTATATGATGTCTAAAAATTTATATAGCATCATGTCAAAGTCAAAGATTGCGGCTTATCCCGTAAGATCCCATCTCTTTCATTTGCCTAGAAAGCGAACCAAGTAGCTCTCGCTCTACGGGTGACTAATAAGGAGCCATCAATTTAATCGGGCCCTGTAGCGAATACTTACAAGATAATGACAACGCTGACGGGTCAGATAAATTTCACGCTCATAATTCGCTTGCCCACGGCTTATGAAAGTGTTAGAATATACGTATTTTAAAAGAGGATGCGAGGAAGGGCGACCGTATAATACCTCAAAATTAAAAATTCTGTTCAGGTACATATTATTATCTTTGGATTAACGTTTGAGATTGTACTTTGAAGGATAGTTTGATAGATTCGTATGCTATTACAACAAAACATGCTAAAAAAAGATGAATGAAATATACAGAGTCCAGTTAGAAATCCTTAGGCTTTTATTATTCTTTTATTATGTTTAGTTTATATTATTAAAAAAATACATACTGTACACCGTGAAAGAAATATAGTAAATAAGCAAATGGTTGCCATAATTAAACACAAATGTATTATACAACAGGTTTCAATATTATTAGTATTGTTATGTATTTGTATCTAATATATTTAAGTAAGCAGCGGGCCCGATGGAAGTTGTCCGGCCCTGATACAAAAAAAAACCTCATAATTCACTTTATCTACTGGTGAAAACCGCATGAAAATTCGTTGAGTAGTTTTTGAGTTTATAGCGAACAGACAGAGAGACAGGTACGTGGCAGAGGACTTTGTTTTATGATATGTATTTATAATATATGTATTTAATATTTATAACTATAATCAGCGGAGTGTTTGATTTCCGTTCAGATGCTCTAAGCAACTCATCTTCTTCTTCTATACATATAATAAAAATGAAGTGTCTGTATGTAATATCAAAATAACATTTTTTTACTGATTGGGTGTGAAAGTATACACGCAACTAATAACAAAAATGCAATTTTTAAAATTTTTGTCGGTCTGTCTGTCTGTTTGTTCCGG
Source organism: Antheraea yamamai (assembly GCA_036509395.1). NCBI lineage: Eukaryota > Metazoa > Arthropoda > Insecta > Lepidoptera > Saturniidae > Antheraea > Antheraea yamamai. Next base: position 14,612,299 of record AP028438.1, read on the forward strand.
GTAATCTCCGAAACGGCCGGACCGATTTTGACGGGAATTTCACTGGCAGATAGCTAAAATTACAGTGGGTTACTTAGGGTACTTTAAATTAGACTAGCTGTTAACCGCGGCTTTGCCTGCAATGCTATCTCCAAAACGATTGGACAGATTTTCACCAAACTTTCACCAGCAGATAGCGGACATCATAAGAGGTAATTTAATCTATTTCAATTTAAATTAGCTGTTAACCATGGTTAGCCATGGCTTCGCCCGCAGTACTATCTTCAAAACGGTAAGACCGATCTTCACGAAACTTTCATTGACAGATATCTATCTTTATAGAAAGTAATTCAAGCAATTTTAGTTTATACTAACTGTTAACCGTGGCTTTGCCCGCAGTGCTATCTCCAAGACGGTTCGACCGATCTTCACGAGACTTTCACTGGCAGATAGCGGACCTTATAAAAAGTAATTCAAGCAATTTTAGTTTATACTAGCTGTTAACCGTAGCTTTGCCCGCGGTGCTATCTCCGAAACTGTTCAACCGATTTTTACGAGACTTTCACCAGCAGATAGCGGACATTATAAAAAGTAATTTAATCTATTTTAATTTGTACTAGCTATAAACCGTGGTTTCGCCCGCTGTGCTATCACCAAAACGGTTAGACCGATTTTCACGGTACTTTCACTGGTAGATAGCGAACCTTATAAAAAGTAATTGAGGTTATTTTATTTTCGACTAGCAGTTACCCGCGACTTTGCCTGCATGAAATTTAGCAAGATTTCAAGTCATTCTTTATTTTTAATTAAAGAAATAATTATCAGCTTATTGTTTACAATTCGACATTATAATTATTAATAACTTTAATGATATAGAGGTCTTCCTAATAAGATTTTAGATTATAAACATATTACGTAAAGAGTTTCGTAATACAATTTCTAGCGGAACAGACACGCGTTTATTTTTGGTATAGTCACTAAATCTTAATTATAATGGCAATGTATATTAAATGTAATGTAAATGTATATCTTTATAATAATATTTAAAGTTATTGTTTCATTAGTGCCTTATACAGTGTAAGTAAGCACTGAGGTAGTTATATGTGGGTTAAGGTTCCAAATATGTTGCTGATGACAAACCTCATTTGACACACTGTTAGTATCTATATATCTAATGTATACGTTACATTTTACTATTAGTGGCGTGCGTGTCGTACTTACAATTGTTTTTAAAGAGCATTTCTATAATTGTACATAATCTCACAATTTTATATTTCTTTAATACGATTTTAAAAAACGCGTGCGGAGCTGCGGGTACAGCTAGTTGTTAATAAAATTGTTAGTAAAATTATATAAAATTTGTACCTTCAGTGCTAAAGCCAGAGCTTTCTTCTCAGGACTGTTCTCTTTTTCCTTATCCTCATCAGGTGTATGGGAAGCATCTCTTTCGTCCAATAATTGTTTTATTGTAAGGTATGCCCAGAGGCGCTCCAAGGGGACGTATTCATTATTCCCTACAGGGACGGGGAATTTCAATTTTCTGTTAAACTCTTTCTGTTTAAAATATGAAAACGTCAATTAACAACAAATATTATATTTAAATTCAATCGTGACATTTCTTTGTGGATTAGGTACTACTTTTTGCATGATAAGTGAAATATGTTTGAACGGAACGCGTAAAAGAAATTACCATTGATTATACTTAACAAATAAACTTAATTATTTTTTTTTATTTAAGTATGCACCATATAATCTTGATAAAATATTAACAAATTACTACTGGAAAAGGAAAGGAAAGGAGTGGAAAATGATTTTATGAAAAAGGACGTACAAAACGTTTTAACTCTAATGTGATGAAGTTACGATGGGGCGGGCTCGTAGAACTTATTGTTAAAAGACCCTAAGAACAAGAAAATTATTTAAAATATATCTAAGATTATGGTGACTTCTCACGGTCTCCATTACCATTGTGATAATTGTGAGGGTCTAATGAATCATGGTATAGAGATAGCAACATTATTTCTTTAGTAACATAGTAATATTGAATAAACATTCAAAATTCACTTTTAATATATTATACTCTAAGGTATTTAAATCTCTTTTAGTGAAAGTCAAGTCTTTATTGAATAATCTATTATAATCGTGATTTAACTTTAATATTTTATCCGGCAAAATAAAACATATATATAAACAACTAAGTAGAGATTCTCACCCTGGTATAGCCATCATTTATGGCCCCACGCCATCCGTAAACCGCGACATCTAGTTCAGTTGCAGTATTTGCAATGCGTCCAGCGACAACTAGTTCAGAACCAGCGTAGAAACTACGGAATTTGTGCTTAGTCGTTGTTTCTTCGTTCACCTATAATAAATAACAATTATAATTATGCGCACAGACGATCTGCAAATTTGCTCCTAATAATATTTTTTTTTTATATCATAGGAGGCAAACGAACAGGTGGGTCACCTGATGTTAAGTGATCACCACCCACCATAGACTATTGCAACACCAGAAGAGTCGCAAGTGCGTTGCCACCCTGTGTTTGGGGGAGGGAGAAGGGAAGTGGGTTATCCGGCTCTCTCACTGACCGAACGAAACGCAACAATGCAAACACTGTTACTTCACGTTCGTTTTTCTGCGAGAGGGTGGAACTACCCCGAGCGAGCCGACCCATTCATAAAAGACTTCACGCCTCTGATGATCATAGAATTTAGCATACACGTTGTCAGAAGTAAAAGATATAGTATACCTATTTTTCCAGAAAAAAAGCTCCGTTCCGGAAAGATACACCAAATATGAATTAACGTAAGCGAAACCACAAACAAAAGTTAGTGAAGTTATATATTGCATGTCTGGGTAAAAACCTTTGGTGAAAAATATTTCGAGTTAGTTTCGAGTTTACAAATACAAATGTGCGACAGTAAACTGAAAAACATTATCATTAAAAACAAAAAATGAAGTCCACATTAGCTAATTTTCTTATTTTTTTTTAATATCATGATGGTAGCAAACAATCCCTAGGGCCGCCTGATGTTAAGCAGTTACTACTCTGGGCTAACGCTGTCACACGGCAGAAGCTCTCAAAAAAAAAACATCACGATTTTGAAACATTTTTCATCTGTGCTCCGCTCTTATTAGCCTTGGCGTGATGATATATAGCTTATAACCATTCTCGATGAATGAGCTATATGACACTGAAAGAATTATTCAAATCGGACCAGTAGTTCCTGAGATTACCCTTTACAACGCCACAACGTCACAAACTCACAAACTCACAACGTCACAAACTTTACCTCTTTATAATATTAGTATAGAAAATTAGTTGATATGTCTTAAAAAATATATCTGTTATGTGTATCCTGATACATATTTGATATAAGAATAGTAAAGGAAACGAGAAATATAGAATAATTCACCTGATCAGCTGCATAAACAAACTTGACATTAGCAAGTAAAGGCGAAGATACTTGTCGGTAAAAGTCACGAAGTTGGAGTGCAGTGTCCGATGCCTCGTAGATATGTCGCGAAAACCCTTCGTTCCGAAGGCTTAACTTCCGCAGAAACTTATGGTCTGCATCGTCGCCTACAAAATTAAACTTATATTTAATAATTACGATAACACTATTTTATTACACACTAGCTGTTAATTGCGAAGTTGTTTTCATGAAAATGGTTTTATTGTATCATGGAAACTAAATTAAAACTTAACCGAATTAATTGTGGGTTGTATTTCTTTTTGTCGAAATTTCATTAAAAAAGGGATATAACTCTACACCAATATTTAGTTACTTCTGTTCATTTTTATCATTACTTCATAGTCTTTATAAAAAAAAGTAATGATATGCTAGTTATGGCAAAATTAGCTGAGCCGCTACAGAAATTAGTCAGGTAAACAAAAAACACTTTATTTCAGTTATACGCACCTATATATTTTATATATGATAATATTTAATATCAAATATATTGTAAATAAATTTTCACATACAACATAAATAAACTAGTAAATAAAAAAAATTGTGTGGTTTTATGAAACCACGGTAAAAGTGAAACTTTTTTTCACACTATAGACATTTAACTAATAATAGTCTATACACTACACGGTCAGCCATATTGGCCCTGGCTGCTCTGCCGAGCGCCTTTCACTTTATCCCTAGTCCGCGGCCGACCATCACGCGACATGCAACACACAGACGAAAAAATTTGAGACAATGTAATAAAAGTTTCACTTTAAAAAGACAGTAATAATTTAGAAGATCGATGGTGCAATTATAACGTTTGTTTTAAAACATACCTAAACCTAGGCAGAACGTAGCTGCTTTGTTTTCTCCATAATTCTTTTCTGTGAAATGGTTTATAATAGTTTTGGTATTTGTTTCACCGACAGTTGCGTCGCCGTCTGTCAGGAATATAATTATAGGTTCCTTGTGTTTAACTTCTGTAAACAAAATTAAGGCTATAATACTAATTGCAACTGATAATGTAATGCATTATACGTACGCAATGTTAAATAAGTTATTAAAGAAATCATTAGGCTGCAGTTAGACGATGTGAAAATTTCTACCGATAGCCGGCAGGTTTTTTTTTTTTTTTTTTTTTTTCTTCGAACTGACTACGCTATTGACCAAGCAAGGTCTTAACAGCTTCACCGGACTACTAAGGCGAGCGCTTAAGGCACTCAGCCGATTTTATTTGGACAACTAGCTCAAGGGCGCGCGGCACACCTCGGCTTTGGCTGTTGCCTGGATAGCCGGCAGGTGGTGGCTGCAAGCTGGCCGTGTACTCGTATTCATTAAAACGGAGTGAAACGCTATTTACTAAATCACAATATACACATTTTTCGCAATCGCCCACCGTGTTTAGGCTGTGGCGCGCTGTCTAACTGTGAACTGGTGTGTATAGTAGCGAGAAGGGTTTCAATGCTAATATAATTTTAATTGTAACTGTCAATGAACTAAGGCTTACTTTGTAGTAACTTTCGGTTGTTATCAAACGAAACATCATAGACATGTGTTGATGGAAAACGGGCGGCGCGACGTTCACTTGAAACCTCGTAGCGTTTCGTGTAGCCGCGAAATAAATCGTATTAAATAAATACGCCATTATTTTTCACTGTTGGTTATTTATTCTCTTCTGTTATTATTATTGACATAACAATGATCGGCCGGTGTTATCGTAGTGAGCGAAAAAGTAACAATCTCGCAACAACTAATAGGTGTGAGATGGAAGCATATTCATTTCATTATTGTGTCATTAGTACAATACAAAACATTAAAAAACTTAGAATAATTTATAAAATACTAACGGGCCGGGCGGACGTTTTCCTGCGTTGATAATAAAAAAATATAATCTAAAATCCAACCGCAGCGCCACCTACCGGGTTCAATTGTGAATCTAAACCATTCTCGGATCCACTGGAACACGCACATAAAATTTCATCAATATCGGTCCAGCCGTTTAGGATGAGTTCAGTGAGATACACACGTACAGAAGAAATTTATGTATAACTAGCGGGCCCGGCAGACGTTGTCCCGTCCTGATCATGAAAACATCCTTGACAAATTATATACTAAAACGTTCCTTATCAATCACTCTATCCACCGGTGAAAACCGCATGAAAATCCGTTCGGTAGTTTTTGAGTTTATTGCGAACAGACAGACAGACAGACGCGGTAGGGGACTTTGTTTTATACTATGTAATGAAGATTATCATAAAATAACAGAACATAACGATGTTGTAATTTATTATTGATATATAATAATCGTTGTTGTCATATATAACTATGTAAACTAAAAAATATGTAAACATATCATTTGTACTAAAAATAGCTACCGTATGTTTTATCAATTTTAGATGAATGTTCAATAGTGGTCTCTCCATAGGTGGGTGTTGAAATCGTACTAGTTGAATTACTATTGCCATTTTGTTGTCCATTTGCTGCATATTTATTTATTAGATCCACTGCAATATTCAAGGCGCTATATATGTTGGTGCCTAAAATGAAATAAAAGTTAAATAACCCCTATCAGCGGTTCCCAAACTTTTAAGATTACGTAAAATACAATAAATGTATACATAACACGCGAAGAAAGAAAGAGAAAACATTTCAGTGCCCTTTTCTGTTGTGTTTGTCCAATGATGTTATTTAGTTATAATAACGAAAAATATGGAACAAACCCAATGAATATCATTGGAATAAACCCCGTGGTCGACAGAAGACCCTAGTGGACAATGCACAAACTAGGTCAGAGTTAGCGGCAAGTTTCGGTGTGAGTGATAAAACAATCTTAGTTCACTAGAAAGAAATTGGAAAAATTAAAAAGCTCGAGAAACTGGTATCATCTGAGTTGACTGGATACACCAACAAACATGTATTGAGCGCTACGTTACATTACTAAACCACCATAATAACGAGGGAACTTGGAATTGTAATAAACAATGGATCCTTTAGGATAACAGGAAACGCTAATCATAGTGATTTAACCCAGGAGAACCGGCCAAATCCTGTCCCACACGAAAGATGACTCAGAAATAATGTTTGTTGGATCAGTGCTGGTGTCAAACACTATAGCTTCCTAAGATCTGGCCAGACGATTACTATACATACCAAGCCATGATTGAAAAGCTAGCCATTAAACAACCAAGACTGGTTAATCTCTTTAGCCCACTGCTGCTTCAGGACAACGCTAGACCCCATATTTCACCACAGACTATCGCTAAATTAGAGGAACTACGGCACCCATCATACTCCTCGAATCTTCCCCATAGAGATTACCATTTTTATCGGAACTTGGACAATTTCTTGTAAAGAAATAAATAATAGTTTAAAAAAACTAAAAAAACACGCTTTCATATAAAATCCAACTAAAAAACAGAAAATAAAATTTAATAAATTTGGATTAAGAATAGTGTAAATTAAAAATAAATGTATATATTTGTAAAAAGTGACAAAAAAATGATAAAAATACTGATATCTGGAGGTGCTGATATTAACATTGAGTCGCGTGTTTTTTTAGTTTTTTGAAACTTTTATTTATTTTTAATTTTTTAGATAAAAATTTTTTTTTAATTTTTTTTCGGATTATTCCATTGTCATCGACCTTTGAAAGGTGTGCAAAGTTTGAATTAAATCTGATCGTTCAAAGTAGGACAAAATCGAGCTCAAAGCGGTCGGTTACATACATACATACAGATGAAGCTAATAAAAGCGTGATAAAAATATTCAATTAATTATACTAAATTACAATTATATTAATTATACTAAATATATATTTTCATAATATTCTTTTTCGTTTTGTTAATATGTAGTTTAATATCATATGTAAGGACCTAAAATTTATAGCAATGCAAAAATGTTCCATGACTCTGAGACAAATGTAACATTTGGAGGTTTTTTAACGAAAGAGTTGGGTTACACGACTCACTTTTTAAATATCAATACGGACTACATCGTTTATTATAAAGTAAGCAGCTACAAGCATTCTTTTTTGTTATATTACAAAAAGAAAAACCAATTGAAATTTATAAGTAGTAAATTTCATAAACAATAGATCATACCACCAAAAGCGTCAAGTCTGCTGATGATAACTCTAGCTTTCTCAATGTTATCTGATGTGGCTTGATATGGTTCGACTAGATTTAACGGTTGCTGAGCATCGTTGTAATAGTATTGGCGTTTAGGTGGTTCCTTATCAGATTCCGAGAGGTCGTGAACCTGGGGATAAATAAAAGTCTATATAGAAAAATACATGCGCAGAAGAAGGGAGTAAGTGGATAAAACTGTTTACAAAGATATTTTACAAATAATGTTTTTTTTTTCTTTCAATTTTGTTTATGTTTTCTCTCTGTACATAAAATATCAAGCTGTTATAACGTTAACATAATAAACAACCCTGATAAAGTCGGCATTGTGCCGATGCGACACCCACAATTTGTCAGAGGGGGTCTAACACACACCCCCCTTTGATGGGTCTACTATCTTGACCACTCAGACCGCAGTCGGGGCCCCTTAGGAGGAGACAACATCTTTCGGAGGAGCAGACGTAGTGCCGATTAGGCAGTCCCTGCTCCTCCGGCCAAAAGGTGTAAGAAGGTACCATAGGATCTAGTCCTTGCGACTCGGGCATATCCATCCTCAGCTGCCCGGCGGGATGGGTATCCGTTAGGGATTTCCCCATGAAAAAAAGGTAACAACTACAAAGTATTAAATTATATCGGAAAATGAATCGTATATTCGAGGTCTTCTTTGCTCCCACATGTCATATAATTCCATAAGTGAATAAAACAAAATTTAAATGATTGGAAATAAAATATAATATATAAAATGAGATAAATATATAAAATAGAATTAAATATATTCTGGCGACTTATCAACATGCTATGGAAGTGATATCCAAATCATAAAAACAATAAAATTATATTTCAAACTAAATACAGCCCACGGCTCCGCACGCGTTTTTAAATTGTATTAATCTCAAACTATGAACAAACAATTTAAATATAATAATTTATCTTAATTTTTGATATATTTAAGGTAGGGCATTGTGATTGCAAGATGGGGCCTTTCCCCACAATGCCTCCCCCTAGCTACGGTGATTATAGGTAAAAATAAAAGTTACATTTTTTTGGTTTATCTTTCCAGAATATCTGATGTCAAGTATGAGACATCCTGTGCTCTGTAGCGAATGTATAGGTACTTTGTATCTTATACTCAGACGAAAAAATCACGTAATTATTCGAATAATGGGTAACATTAATTTTTTTTACCTCAAATAAGGAATACTTTTAATTAATACAAAGTATTATATCAAAATAGAATCAAGGTATTCTTAAAAGTAATGTAAAGTTAGTGAATTAAAGCGTTACTTACCGAGACAGTTGAATCAAAGTCTACGATGCTAAAATAGTCACCAGGGTTCAGTTCGCTTAGAATAGTCTGCATAGCTTGTTGCAGCTGCTCTATTTTACGTCCCATCATGGAGCCAGAGGTGTCCAACACAAAAACGACATATTTATTCAGTGGTGGTAGATTAGGGGCGAAGAAGTGTACGAAATACCCGTCGTTCACCTTAAATTGTAAAATTACACTGACTGCATTGTAAACATTATTATTATTAGCGTTATTACGTTTACCAAAAGTTTATTAAATTACCGAAACATAATTACTTACAAGAATTTGTCCGTCAGTAGGTCTGTCTACATCGTATTGCACAACAAATTGACCGAGAATGCCTTCACCATCGGTTTTACCCATCGCAGACTCTTTCGATTTCTCCTAAATTGGAAAATATACTTATAATCCACTTTATGTATTTTATATAAATTTATTATAGGTTTATAGTTTTCCAAGTGGTTCAGTACAATGTACTAGAGAATATTATAAAGCATACTTTGAAAATTCTTTTATATTTTTTATTATTATAGGATCAAGTTGGTAAAACACTAAACTTAGAAGAAGGCTGATTCTCTAGTGCAGATATCGGGTACCACAACTATATACGTTTGGGGACAAGTTTTCGATTAGAGCAATGCTTCCCAACTTTTTTTCGTTCCCGTATCCTACGTAATAAAACTTTTCATTTTTGAATAACACTCCCATGATAATTTTGATAAAAACAAGATTTTTATCTGATACATTCAAAAAACCAACCTATTCATGTTAATTTCAGAAATTTAAAGCTTAAACTTAATATTATTTTAAACATAATCAATTAATAATCAGATTAGTTTTGTTGAAATTCTATGCAAAATTGTAACTACAAAAAATAACAACCCTTAAAAATATATTGCAGTATAATCCTTACTGAAGTTAAAAAAAAGCTGAGGCAGTCATAAGCAATGCCGTCAAAAGTGAAAACTTAAAAGAATGGAATAATTGTTTTTTTTTTTTTTTTTTTTTTTTTATTGAAGCTCGGCAAAGTGACTGTACTGTGCCTGATGGTAAGCACAGTACAATCCAAAAACAATGGCGACCACCGAAAGATATACTATCCATCGCTGGTCGCCGCTGTCATGCCGGCCTGAAACTGCCCTCCCCCCCCGGTTGCTGGATATACACCGGCTGATCCCGGAACGCGACACGCCCAAACGTGCCACTATAGCGGGTGTTCCACCTGGTGTACGGTGGTCGCGATCCAGTCGGGTACAGACACCCTACCACCCCGCAACACACAACAATTGTGTTGTTTTTTCAATTTTTAAATCAATTATAGTCCGAATTATTTCAATTTCATAATTTGTAAATTGAAATTATCAACATTAGTCTGATTTTCAAATCTATATTTTTTATAGCCGATTTTATTGAGCACCTTAAAGATGGTTATCGAACTGTCCTGTAATCCTAAGTTGAGTTTATTGATTTCTGAAAAAAATCAGATAAATAGCTGTCGAAGCTATTAATGTTCATGAAGCACAGAAGTCAACTGAAAGAATGGTCTTTAAACAAAAGTTGAACTTCATGTCTTAATTCAAATTACTTTGTGAGTATTTTTGCTCAGGAGAGCTACCTCACTTCTGTGTTTAAATGTAATATAGTATGAAGGCTGTCGATTTTTTCACACAACGATTTGAATAATATGGAACTTGTTGAATTGGCCTTAATAAAAACCTATTAGCACCGCACAGTGTTTGTGTGATCGTGGCTAACACGTGCATACATTTATTATTTTAATTGGAGACCTGTTCACATTTTTCGTTTATTCTTTTAACAACTTGTTCAAATATGATTAGGGATACGAGCGATATGATTCAAAACGACTTGGGGTATCTAATGTTTGTTGTCTTTTATTAACAATGGAACCAAGCTAAGGGGATTTTGTTTATATAGAACTGTCGACTGAATTGAATATTAAGTAAATTAAAATTAATTTATTCAAAATAACTCATTATTTTCATTTCACTTCCTTCTCAAGAGACTAAAGTACACTATGAAATTACAACTTTGTCAATTTTTTTAATGTAATTATACTTAAATACTGTTTGGTCAGTGTGATCATATGAACATGTTAGTCGCTCAGAGTAAAAATAGAAATTTTTCAAAAATATATGTGTTCGTTTATATTTAGGGGTATTGGAGGGAACATCCGGCGAGAGGGACCATGAAATGCGGGGGAGCGAGCTTGAATGTGGTCCAGTCACTTGATTCCTTTCACCTTCATTGATTGAGGTGTTTCTTATAAGGAGAGATGTGGACTGTATTTTTGCGGTTTGCGAGGGCAAGGGTATTACGGGCAACACGCTCAATCGTAGGATCCAAGAGTATATAATTGATTGAGCTAGGTAATAGAAACATACACGCTTACTTGGCAGAGGCTGATCGCTGGTTTCAGCAGGTATTGCGACCGTATCCAATGAGTAGGCGGGTCACAAAAAATGTATTATCACTCACGACTTAGTTTGCGTACTTGTTCGTGACCCAGAGCATTCATGTCTCTTTCGCGGCACATACCATAATGGCGATGCGGCCGATCTCCTCCCTCTAGCGGTATTCCAAGGAAAAAGGGGGGCGGGGGACCAGGAGTTGCGCTCGCGGGCTACTACAAAACTAACTACCTAATATAATAACTACCAGGTATGAAGTTAAAAAATGTGAACAAGAATGGAAACAACCTGTAAGCAAAGTATCTCGCTACAGTAGACAACAATAAAAATTATAAGCGTACGGCAATATACCATTATAGGTACTATAATTCTCTCTTACCTACTAACAACTATTTGCTAATAACTATTTAAAAAATCTGTTACATGAATTTCCAAACAAAAGTATATGCTCAAACTTATAACCTTACCGCATAGATTTGCATTAATCGTTTTTGTTCCTCTAAATCGGGCGAAAATATAATCTCCGCAGAAGCCCCTTCTCGTTTGATGATAACGTTTGACAATTCTGTAAAAACAATAAGAATATAAGCAAGGTTCTACACAAAAGAAAATGTTGGTATCCCATTTTGAAACTTTTGACCTAGCTAATAGTCATTAAAATGCTCCTAGAAATAAATGTAAGGTAAATTTAAAATTACATTCAAAACTTACGTGCGTCGTTTTTGGTGGCATCTACTTCATTACCAGTCCTGATTTCTGGCACTCGTAGTTCGGTAATATCTGTCGTTTCTCTAATGTATACAGTGACTGTGAATTTGGGAACGAGAGAGCCGGGCTGGCATGTAATCGCATGGTTGTAAACGTCGATACGACGATTTAGTAATTCCTCGTACGTCAAATTGAAAGTTGCTGTCGAAGCGGCCTCTACATTTACAGTCACCGTAAAATGGTCCGAGTTTCGAGCTCTGAAATTATTCCATTACTATTAATTTCAAAAATCAAACAAAAAGTAAATCACACTACATACTTACGGAAACATCGCAATTGACAGAATTCCATTATGAAGCACAATTCGAATATTTACAAGTAATGTAATTCTCTTTTTATAATTACATTAAATTACTGTTAAGGCACAATAATAATTTGTGAATAAGGTAAAGTTAAGTAATGACATCATAGGTTTTCATTTCAAAATAGTTTTTATATTTTTTTCGATGAAATATAATTTTAAACAATATTTATACACAGCCACATAAAAATGCCTGCCTTATCTAGATATCGTTTAGTTTGGATTTCGATTAATTAAATATTATGCATAAGTACTTAGCAGCGATGTGGGCTGCGCCAAAACCATGTGTAACGGCATCTTGGTAGATATGTTTAGCCTCCTCTTTTTCTTTTACATACGCCTTATACGACTTCCCATCGATAGTCCTGTAAAAACAAATACCACAGTTAAATAAGATTTCGTTCATAACAAGAGTTTTAAATAATATTAGCAGCCGCCCGCGATTTTGTAATAACCAAACCAATGCATTCCTATGCAGTACGATCATGTAATGTAATATGAATAAATGTAAATTTTTCACATTTATTTATTTAATCGTATTACTAAAATGGAGTAATCACTTGTACTGTATTCTAATTGGAAATACCTATATGTTTTCAGCTTTTTAATTTTTCAATACTGGCAGTATTTATAAAGATATATATCCCTATTGGCTTCTGTCTCATTTACTTGATCACTTTTTTACATTGAGATCTTTTAACCCAAACTGTTCACTTCTTCGTATAATTATTCAAACATTTTGTTTCACACAGAATTTGTATAGTTTTTATTTATATTTGTGGGGAACCTTATTTTTATTGAAAGTATTGGTTACTTAGTTAATTTAGTTACCCCTTATAACATTAAACATCCATCATCATTAGCTATCAATGTCAGATGAACAATTCTTCCATAGTATTTCAAGATTAATTCAATGTTTTAAGTTATAAAAATAATGTGTAGATTTGGTCTATCCCTCGGAAGCAGAATTGTTATCCTGTATGAAAGACATACTATATCAATTTGTCTACCTCTAACAAAGTTTATGCAAAATTATATGTGGAACGGTTGAGAAGTTAAGGTGTGAATGTGGAGTAGTCCGGTGAAGCCGTTAAGGCCAATAGCGTAATCAGTTCGAAAATAAAGTGTGAAAGTGGAACCAACAAACAACCTTAACATGTGCATTTATAATATTAGTTAGGATTATGTACTAGGATTACATAACAAATCCGCTTATGAACGCGGTTTCGGGCAGTAACACCCTGAAATTGGCTTCCTGAGCGCGCTTCGCAGGATTCCGTACGCGCGCCACCACTGCAGTGTGTGCATATCTCATTGATATCGTTGATTTTATATCCATCTCCAGCAGTTTGATTGGGGAAGTGAGCTCTTCCGTAGTTGGGTCCGTACTTGACGACGGTGGCGGTGTCGGATCCGATAGAATTTTATCTGTGGTCTGTGAACAAGTACACGTCAGTATCTAAACATTTCAAACGATAGAATATAGTCAATTATAAAATCGCTACAACCTTTATTGTTGTATATATATTTCTTAAAAATGCTGAAAATACACCGTTGTGGAGTCGCTAGTACTCCAAAAAAATGGTGAAAAAGCATTATTTCGTTGTTTAGTTATATCAAAATTAAAAAAGTACATATTTCGTCTTCACTAGTTTTCACGTCACATTTATAACATTTAAAAATTAAATAAAAATAGTATAAAAAGACTTCGATTTTTGGGGTGTTAGAATTGTTTTTTATTCCGAAATGGAGCGTCTCGTTTAACTAAACAAGTTTGAAAATGATAAAGATTCAGAGTTTATGTGCTCGAGAATATCTTCGATTAGCAAAATAATTTTGCCATAGATATAGCCCTTATATTGGAAAACGTTGTAATCTATACAACCCTTTGGCATGAGCCTATATTTTTATATGTTATGAGTCTAAGAGGCTTAATAGTAACTATAAAGGTCAAGGTCTAAGATTCTAGTAAGTCATTACGTCTGTCAAGTATTGTTAAGTATTACACTAAGAGGAATCGATTATTGCCTAAAAAGTAATTCCTTCATTGTCAATTACTCACCCCGTTGAATTTCGAAATCACCATAATGTCCTGGATAGGTACCGCAGCTGCCTGAGCAACGACGATCAACAGCCATAAGTGGCCCAGTACCACCAACCACGGGGTTTGTGTCATGCTGACCTGAAGTACACCAGCAACCAGTAAGTAATAAGAAATACTGGTGTTTGCCCACTGGTCGACATTCGACCATAATCATTATATAAAATTGTCCCAATAAAAAAAATGATAAAGCAATTTAAAAAAAAAAAGGAATTTAAAATTTTGATACAGTTTAATTCATTGTATACTTAAAAACTTGTCTATTGAGAATTTGACAACAATTTTTTTTATCAATATTCTCATTTTCGGACAACTAAATTACGTGTGCATAAACTAAACACGTGCGTGTACGAATATAGGGAAAAAAACGAACTGCCTCCAAAATATTTATTGGTAGCACTAAAGCTCGACAATATAGTCTGAACAGAATAACAATCAGGGAAGGAAAAGGTACTGAACTGAACATATATATATTTACATATAGAAGGTAATTTACCTTTAAGAATACACACAATTTAATGAAAAGAATGATAAAAGTTTAAGGCATGTTTGATACAGTTTTATTTTTAGGAAAAACGCTTTTAAGGTTTTTATACAAAAGTAAAAAAATCTATGAATTATTTCAAATAAAAAATAGTACAATATTTTATACAGCGATCGGAAATTCTATCCATGAACGCTAAGTGTAAAAAGAGATTCAGTTTCACGTACAATTAATCGAATTCACCGACCAGTTTTGACGATAGTTATTATGTAATTAACATAGCCAGATGAATACTATGGAATGCCTCTAATACCTTATGATGTCATCACACCATTTTCCTTAACCAAAAGCTCGTACTTACACTGGTTTCTCGATGCCGCGCGCCGTACGAGCGCACGATCACTATGGAATAACTGTTACTATGTGGATAATGCATGCATATTTTATGTTTTAATAATTAATATGAAAACTCGTAATCGTCAAATGCTTTCAACAATTTGTTTGTGTTAAGAAAATTGATTTTAGAGGTAGAGACTAATGTCAAATGGGAACCGTAGAAACTCCCTGAAAAGTTATAAAAGGGGCCTATCATTTTGTTGTTTGTCAAGATACTTGTGATATTATTTATTACCTACTCGATAATGGCAGGAATGATCTGGAAGATTGATTGCCAAAAAAAAGAAAGATTGAAAATTTAAATAGCTGGAAATTAAATCCTTCATATATAGCTCAAGCTATTGCTCGCGACTTCGCTCATGTCATCTATTATATAAATCGAGAGTAGTACATTCTTTTAAATGAAAAGTACTCTATATTTGTTTCTGCTAAATTTCATAATTGGTTGAGTAGTTAAGATGTGAAAGCGTAGCAAACAGATAAAGAAACGTATTTCCGCATGTAAATATATTAGTAAGGATAAAGGAAAAATAAACAAGGAAAATGATAATCTTCATACCTGATTTTATCTCGCTGATGATTCAATACTATTGTTACAAACTTTTAAATTTCGTATTTATCTTTCGTTTATTCTCGTTAATTCACTATATTAGAAACTTTACGCAAATTAAAAGCAATTATCTTCGCGTCAGCAAGGTAACGTTAGTTATTGCGTAAATACAAAGAGACAAGTATATAGAAGATACATCAACAAAATAAAAATAAAAACATATCATTTGGATTTGTTTTTTTAATTGAATCGTAATTGGCATTTAATTAAATTACACATATAAAACGACAAAATCCGCTTGCAGTCATTTTAGCTGGTCGAGAATAATCATTACAAGCACATGCATATTACCATATCGTTGTAAAGATTGTGTCTATATTCCTACGTTCTCGGTTTGATATCTTTGTAATCCCAAGATTTCGAAACAGTTGCAAAATTCTTTATGTAAAATAAAAAAACGGTATATACGGTCTCCAAAAAACCATTATTGATAAAAACGTTCTTACTAATACGTATTTGTGTTATAATTATAATTGTGTTTTATGGATCTTAAATAAATAAATAATAGTTTCATGCCTTAGCTAATCAACTGATCATCATGAAATTTACATGTACGTTGTGAGTGGTACAGAATACAGGCCCATGGGTGTAGGCGCATTGTCCCGATGCGACTCCCACAGTTCGCCAGGGGGTTCTAACGCCCACGCCTTCTTGACCCTTCAGACCGCAGTCGGGGCCCCTGGGGTTGGGCCAACACCTGTTGGGGTAGCAAACGCAGTGCCAGTCGGCAGTCCCTGCTTCCCCGGTCGATAGGTGTAAGAAGGCACCATGGGGTTTTAGTCCGTGCGAATCGGACATAACGCATCCTCAGCTGCCCGGCGGGATGGGTATCCGTTAGGGATCTCCCCATAACAAAAAGGGGTAGAGAGTATAACACAGGGTACCTTTCTCCCAGAAAAGGTATTGATCCCGAGTTTACATTAACACGATCGAAGCCGCTACAAAACGCTAGTAGTGTATAATGATACAAGGATTACATGTACGAATGACAATAGTACTCACTTGATTGTTTACTGTTAACAAGATGATTGCATAAATAGCTTATCAAAGTCTGGCACGTTCCGTATACAGTATAAACAAGTATCTTGTACAGTTGGAATAAGGAGCGTCTGGCTCCGGCGTCGTTCACCGCGGAACTCGTTAGAGGTCGCTAGTCGCGGTTGCTTTATGTAAAACGACTTAGAAGCCAGAATTTCGTGTTTGTAGGTAGATATGTCTGTACACGTCCACCTCATCTCCGGTCCGCGGGTTTTCCAGAATGAGGGAGTAATGTTGTCATGAGTACTTATTTGGAATTATTTATAGAATTCTTTGATATTAAAAGTTTAATGCACTCAGTCAAGCCGTTGCCTGTTATTATTTTTAGTAATTCAAAACCATAACAAATTATACAATCGAGTATAAATCCAAGGCCATATTTAGTAAATTATTTTACTGTTATACTCGTATATTTACCGTACATTTACTTTCTTAATTTTCTAACCGCAATCCTATTATTTATTGATCGCTCATGTCGAAAGTAATGTCATAAATCTAGTATTCTTGTGTCATGTAAATCCAAAGTTTAATAAATTATATTTTTGTCTTTTGGGATACATTTGTCTCAATTCATGTTACATATATGTACTTGATAACTACTTTAATTATCTCCTTGTAAAGACGTAAATTCGATCTATAATAATTACGAAATAACATAACTAGGTAACGGAAGCCCAAGTCACGAGCTTAGAAACACAATGTGCTCCGAATTGTATTATTAGCGACATCACACTTCTTGGTTAGATGGAATCGACGGTTGTGTGTTTAGACGCAATATACCCTTGTTCTTCGGTGTCGTCAGGCTTGGAACGCCGGATGGTTCATAAGCTCTTTCAATTATAAGTCCCTAATAAATTAATTCTTATCAAATGATGATCTAATTGACCGTACCTTCCGCTTTCGAGTGAATTCTCACCCTACCACTCGATTAGTTCAAGTGCACCTCTAAGCTCTATTCTCGTACTATCGCTATATAATCTGTCCCTCAATGACCTTCCGCGGTTCACCGAGATCGAGGCAGGGTCAAAGGCGGACAATCTTTATATTTTATAGGTATGTAATTCACTCTTAAAATTCTCCGTCTGTTGACAGTAACGGTACTGATTTTATTGATATATCAGGAATATCTTTAAATTACAATGAGAGGAAAAAGTTGGTTGTTACATGGGTTATAAAAATAAAAGAATGTTTAATTTCTTTATACGACTTATCACATTGTATATAATTAAGTTTAATATAAAATTTCACAGTGTTGAAAAGTTAATTAACATAACAGTTATCATTTAATGGTGACACTTTTATAATTTTTAATGGCTTTTAAATTAATTTCACATAGTTTATAATAACAACATCAACATCAAAGAAAGTGGTATACGATTCATTAACACAAATTTAAAATACAATCTGAAAATATGAACAGTTGTTTATCGTTGTACATGCTTTTTAAGAGTCAAAAAGTTAATTGCATTCACAAAGTCTTAGTTATTTTACTAATATGTTTATAAAAAGGAGATTAATCGGGTAAGTAAAATATTGAAAGAAATAATGGAATTTAAAAAAATATTTTATATAAAATATTTGCTTATTCAACAGTTGTCAATTAAAAAATTGTATAAAATCATCACGTTTGCTTGATATATAAACTAAATAATGTTCTTCATACAGCAATTAATTTTAGCGTACAACTGTTAAGTCGATTTTGTTCTTGTGACAGCATACACCCGCGTATCTGAAAGTAAATTACCATATTTAGTTTAATATAGAAATTTATTGTAATTTTTCTGAGAATTAATATAATGTTCAATATCTATAGAGAATGTTGATGGGTTGAGCGCCGTATTACCCACCTCCCCTCCCCCTTCCCCTCCCCCAAATACAGGGTGGCAACGCACTTGCGGCTCTTCCAGTGTTTCAAGTGTCTATGGACGTTGGTGATCACTTAACATCTAGTGACCCACCTGTTCGTTGCCCCCCTATGATATAAAAAAAAGAAAAAAGATATGTGTGTACCTATAACGCGGTCATACTTTTTCTTGGAATGTACTCTTGTAATTTGGATATTTTAACCATCTTAGTTAAAATAAGTAGATAGGATAATAAATATATGCTGATCATACCTGTTGGTATTTCTTATTTTGAATTATATTTCTATGTACTTTTATCTTGTCAAAAATCAAAGTTACAAAAACTTGAGCAGCCTGGAAAATTTTCTGTTATTTTACCCTACTGTGTATTTCGTGGTATTCAAGTAAGAGCCATTCACATTTAAGTAGGTATAATAATAGCTTTGATGGACCGCTTCATTGTAGCAAAACGAGGCCTAAGTTGCTACTTGCAAATTTTGATACTATCTAAAAACACTTAGATAATTTAAAGTTGAAAATCTGCTTCAAAAACCTCTATTCAAGCAACAGTACCTATTTCATAGTTCTTTTCAAAGTTTTTTTCGAACTGACTACGCTATTGACCTAGAAGGTCTTAACAGCTTCACCGGACTACTAAGGCGAGCGCTTAAGGCACTCAGCCGATTTTATTTTGACAACTAGCTCAAGGTGCGCGGCACACCTCGACTTGGGCTGTTGCCTGATTCTTGCAATTCGCGACCTATCTGAGCTAACCTAAGCTTAGCTAACTATCCATACATATATGAGTTGTTGAAACATATATGTGTACCAAGTATACATACCTCAACAACTCTTATATATATTTCGTATCGGATAATTTTCTAAAATATTTTTGTAGGTGGTAGAGTCACGCTGAAACTATTACTGGTTTCAGCATAAATGGGTCGGCTCGCCCGGGGTAGTACCACCCTCTCACAGAAAACCGACGTGAAGTAACAGTGCTTGCATTGTTGCGTTTCGTTCGGTCAGTGAGAGCGCCGGACACCCACCTCCCCTCCCCTTCCACTTTCCCCTTCCCTTCCTCCCCCCCTCCCTACACAGGCTGGCAACGCACTTGCGACTCCCCTGGTGTTGCAAGTGTCTATGGACAGTGGTGATCACTTACATCAGGTGACCCACCTGTTCGTTTGCCTCCTATGATATATAAAAAAAAAAAAAAATATTTCAGTTTGATAAGGGAAAAACAAAAATAAAAACCCTTCCACTATCATGTGTAAGCATGTGTGCGTGCACGTGTGTAGAAGTGATATGTGTAATGTTGTTGCAGTGTTGTAAGATTTTGTGTCATTGTATCGCGAGAGCAGCGTACTCAAGGGCTCCACGCCGAGGGAACGGACCTAGGCCTGGGCCGCTGCCGAGGGGGGCCTAGTCTGGTGTGCGGGAGCGAAATTTACACCCAGACCACGGCGACGTGGTCTGTGGTTACGCGGGCGTGGATCTTCTTTTCAAATTATTCGACTATATTTGGATCTGTATCATCATCCAAGATTATGCCTGAATTGTACACAATAACAAAAATGTTTCTACAAATACTAAGAAAAAAATAATAATTACCCGCCGTCGACGATACAGTAGTTTGTTTTATACAAATCAGCGGTGATTTCGCGAGCTTCGTCGCAGCGAGTCAAGTAGACGCAAAGTCCGTCGCCTCCTGCAACCGCATTAGAGCAGTTTGCATCACCGGCTGACGCTTTTGGTGCCTGTTTGAAAATAAGACAACAATCAAGACGCTGCTAACAACAATAGCAAATAATATACAAACAATTTTGTGTCATTCATACTGTTTATTTCCACTGCATCTGAAGCTAAATTTTTACCCTTTCTGGTTCTCTTAATGTACAGTCCGTAAATTCATAACAATAGGGTTTAACTGAGAGGTGCCGACGTGTAACGTTACGCCAAAATATACCAATGTTAATTTTAAACAAGAACTAAATTTTCGATTTGGCGCCTCTTGCATCTCCTAAGCGTCAATAAATCCGTACGTGGCCTGTACGTAAGTACTTAGACATACTTTTCATGAAACAAGTATCTTAAACTTACCATATGTTGTATAGACTCCTTTAATGTTAATAATGTTAGCAATTGATGTTAATATTATATAAACAACTAGCGGGCCCGGCAGACGTTGTCCCGCCCTTATTATAAAATATATACCAAAACCTTCCTCATGTATCACTTTATCTACTGGTGAAAACCGCAAGTAAATCCGTTCAGTAGTTTTTGTGTTTATCGCGAACAGACAGACATACAGATGCGATAGGGGACTTTGTTTTATACTATGTAATTATATATAATAAATTATATACACAATATTAAATCTTACCTGACGGTCCCGTGTTAGATTCAATGTAATGGTCTCGTTGCTTTGAAGAATGATGCTATCACTCGAGAAGTTTAACAAGCTTGCGGCCCAGGCGAAAGATTCCAAATGGTATGTACCCAGTCCTAGAGGCGGTGTGGTCGGAGTCAACGATGGATCCAAAGACATCGGTGGAATAAAAGGCGTAGTAAGTATGAAAGATACTGTAAATTAAAAACAGTACATAAACTAACTGGCTCGGCAATAGGGACGCAGCTTTCGCTTTATTAGCCGTACCAAAGAAACATAAAATTATAAAATATTACCCGCCTGTAAACGTTCTATATTTTTTTGGGGCTATGCCAAAAACTTCCTCCTTTGGTTACGTCATAGATCCGTTAATATGGATGGATATCAATATGACCATAATAGGTTAAGTCGTCTAGAAATTATACTAATACTAACAGACGCACCAATATTAATATCTTACGAGTACAATGCTATAAACCGATGAACGGAGTCAAAGATCTCTCCTTGAAATAGATAAAAAAGCTATGTACTACAGAATATAAAGTCGCTTTCTTTCCGATTAAAAACAAAAACGTGAACTCGTTTATTAAGATGCGGTCTGATAATAGCCCTCACAGAATTTAGAAATATAATAAATTAAAAATTATGAATAAATACTCTTTGCGACGTCTAGTTTATTATAAAATAACTTAAATAAAACCGGCTAAAATACAAACCCTGGATAATTATTATGTTATTTAGCATGTCGATGTTTAGTGTTAAGATAAAGCTGGTAAGAAAAAGATAGACTACTACGTTTATTAGTAGATATATATAAAATTTACATGTGCGTAAGAGAAATAATGAAAGAAAAAAATATAGCGTATCATGCATATAGATAAACTTCTAATATTTATTTAACTTATATAATATTACAGTAAACATTTACACAAAACTAAACTCATATACGGTAATGAAAATCATACTAGCATTTTTATAACACCTACGACTTTTATAACTTCTTGGTCATATATTGAAAAGTGCCTAAATGGCTTCCAAAATTCGTCAATATTATAGATTTATTACAATAAAATACGTCATAAACGTTTCCAAAACGTTTCGTGTTGCACATACCTGGGTTTGTTTTATGTCGATGCGAGATCACCCGACGCGTAGCTTGTGGTAAATATCCAGATGCATAATGAGAACTAGACCCTAACAAAAAAGTTGGTATACCAGGTATTTAAGTTTATATTTACTCTAGTCCTACCAATATAGGGTTCACACAACGTGTTATTATTCCTTCATTACGTATACTGAGATTCGGTTTAGTGCGTTGGCCGAGCACCGGCCACCTGGCTTTTTTATTTTTAAAGTTTATAACGTACTTCAATGTTGTTAATTTATAACGTTAAGGGATTTTATTATTTGGTTGTGTTTTCTGTGCGACAACTGCCTTTAATGTCTTCTTGTATTCGTTATTAAGTGCTTAAAAAAACCTCTATATATAGATTAGAAAAGTTCTTAGTTCCGCATCCACAAAACAATATGCATGTTGTCTTTAAAAACGGTGTAACTTAAAATTAAAACTGTGTAACTTTAATTATTTAGTTATTTCTGATAACTAGTTGTCGAATTTCGACCAAATTTCATTAACTTTCAAGCTCCAATATTAATGATTAATTGATAACACTAAAGGTAAACTAAATAAAGAAAATAGGTTGAGAAGCAAAAGAAGCCGATGCGCCTCCCTGATTGTTGTGTCTCTGCTTATATATATATACTAGCGGACCTGGCGGACTTTGTCCAGCCTTGATAATAAAAAATAAAAATCCTAAAAGTCAACCGTAGTGCCACCTACCGGTTCCAACTGTGAATCGAAACCATTCTCGGATCCACTGGAACACGCACACAAAATTTCATCAAAATCGGTCCAGCCGTTTAGGAGAAGTTCAGTGACATACACCCGTACAGAAGAAATTTATATATAAAGAAGAAGATATATATATATAAGATAATATTTCGTGGCGTTTCAAATCAGAATGATTGTGATTTGTGTGGCGATTTATTTACTACTTTATAATTATAATGAAGTTTATGGTCATATAGTATAATAGTTATTATTACTAATAGTACCATTCTATTCTGCCCATATACTACCTGCCAACTAGTGCCGACAGCATCAAACTACTGAACGAGAACCTATCTTCTGTGTTTTTAACTGCACTGATATTATTATTGCTTAGTTTTTATAAAAAAGCTTACATGTGACCTTGATGTTACAGTTTTATTTTATACTAAAAAAGGGCTTTGAACTTTTACTTTTCCTGTGACGCGCTGTCTAACACGGAAAATTTACTTCTTTCTATTGTTATATATAGACAGATACAATATATACTTAGTATAATGATGAGTATATAAATTTGACAGCCGTAAATACAGTTTACGTGTTAAATTATTATATAAGCTTTGTTAATAAAGATAGATTATTGTTTTAGCTTAGTAATTCCTTATAGAAATAATCTACCAACAGCTTTCATGATTGTTAAAAGTGCGTTTGAAGATTAAACACGGTCGTCTTTTTACAAATAGAATTATTGACTTCTAAGTTTTATTCAATAGTTCTTTTTTTATTTTTCTTTCTATACAACTAAAATTTTATAATAAGCTATTTACTTTTTTTTACAATATTAAATAGGTCAAGAGTTTATTGAACGAAGTTTTCAAAATGCTCTCGCAGGGTATTAAACTATTTTTACACACACAAAATATATATCCATATATAATAGATGCATACACATAATATTTAGGTAACACATAATGAATCATTACAAATATAAAGCATTCCCTCGATTGTATAATAAAACAAAATATGAATACAAAGTGAAAAGATACAATAAGCATAAAAAATACGTAAAGCCATGCCGTTCTTACCTGCCATGCTTCCAATAGAAATTGGAATTTATCGCGTTATCAAAAGATTAATGCACATGTAAGAATTAAATATGACTCCCACGTTCACCGCATAAATCGATAATGCCACCGCTTGTGTTAGTACAAAATATGCTTACCGTCTTCCTCATCGACTTCGTAATCGGCATCCGCTGTTAAAGTGTCACCGTACGAATTCAACGAGACGGCTTGAAGCGGCGACATAAACAATTGTTGAGTTGCTAGAAATATATGTTCGAAAAGGGTAATACAATATTATATAACAATTAATATTGTATCTGTAGAACGTAAGGTTGACGTTTTTAAACGTTTCAATGTTCAAATTGAAAATGGGTGTTGTTATAAATTTTACTTATTTAATATATTACAGCGCATATCCAATTTTACCAAATTATCTAACGGTTTGTTTCGCCTAACAATTTGGACAAAATACTGTTTTGGAAAATGAGCTAAAGCCGTCAAGATCCACAGCATCTTTCACAAATAATCGACAAATATTCGTAGACAAGAATCTAACTTTAGTTAACAAGCCCCTATAACAATACGAGCAACGAACAACACGAAGCTTTTTGACAAAGCTTTTTATAGTGCTGTATTTGATGACAATCTAAGTATAATCCCAAAACAATGAAATCCACCGACAGATTTACCATACTACATCGACAGTCGTCATTTAATCATCGTAAAATGTACAATAGTAAAATGCATTCTGACCGGTTTTTGACTCGACATGACGCATCGCGTCGTGTAGAAGACCGAGATGATCAACTACGTTCGGTTTCATAGAATCTTTGTCTATCGCAGTGATAGCGCCGTGCAATAGAGATACTGCTCTACAAAACCGAAGCAAATTGATCTTAGTTTGACGACTCACTCTTCGAACCGGCGTCCCAAAACAAATGCTAGATGCTGTACTTAAGCGAAGAGTAACGAAGGTATGTCAAAAAAACCACGTATGGATTATATGGCAAAAATATTGTTTTGTTGTTTAGATTTTTAGTGACATAATGATTTTAATTCAAATATTTAGTTTGATTTCAAGTCTATGAGGTATTAGAACGGAAACAAGCAGCAAACATAATATACTTGTAACAAGATACTGGATTGTTTATGGAATTATGTGATTACATGCAGGCCTTGATGATGGTGATACAAGATTCAATGGATTCATACATGATTATATAACGCTATAACTATTATAAATAGACGGTGTAAAATTTATATATAATCCGACATGATACAAAGGCATATAGTGTGGGAGAACAATATTATTGAAATGAGTCAATGGTAAGTACCATAGACCTGGACTAGTGTAATAGATATATCACTATTTTTTTCTGAAAAAATTCTTAGAATTCTTTTTATAGTTTCATAGCTTTACTTAATATGCTAACGTTGATGAAAGTTATCTCCTAAGATGGGTATTACATACACCATACAAATACTCTAAATAATAAAAAAAGGGTTTGAATAAACTTTTAAACGGCTATTCAATTAATCGGCATAAAGAAACATCATAGTTCTTCACTTCCAAATGCACTTTTAACAATCACGTAAATCCTGTCTTTAAGCTTAAAGAAAGGATTAAAAATGAAAGCAATAGTAATATAATATGAGAAAGGACAGTGAAGAAGCATATAGCCTCACTAACAGTAAAATATGTAGTCGCTATGTAATGTCAATATCAAGAAACACACCTGCTAGTCCTGAATAACTTGAATATTGTGCTCGATTACTTAAGAGACTTGAAGGATATGCGTGACTTGAAGAATATGCGTGACTTGAAGGATATGCGTGACTTGCATACGATGACATTGGAACTGCTTGCCCTCGATAAGCTGTAAAATATGATAATTTCTCTGGTGTCTTATATTGATTTCACACAGAAACATGTTCCTCGCATGTAACAAGAAAATGTAAACTTGCGCGATTATTTACGATTATTCATACATAAAAATATATCATTTTAATGAAGCTTATTCACAATTAGTAAAGTCCTTTCAGAAGCAATTACGACTATCTCAGTGGTCAATAGACATAAATAGAACCTTCGCGTCGATGGATGGAGATAAATGAAATGATGCCACTTTTTTTTTGATAACACTATAGCTTGTCAGTAGATACCGAACAAAAAGAATAATGAAAATCGGTTGACAAACCAAAAAAAAGTTACTGAACTGTTTTGTCTTCACGTATGTATCCTATTATGTATATATGGATAAAGAAACGTATTTTAAATGGTATATTATCTAATAAATATGTTTTTGTTAATTATTTTCTTTGATTGATCTATTGATCGTATCAACATCATCATCAAAACCTAAATAAAATTAATTTGCAATTAAATGTTTGCTGCTTTACCAATCGACCCAATCGAAATAATTGTTTTCTTTTCTTACTGAGTATGAGAACTTTCAGTTTAATTACACATTTTCATTATTTGTCCATCACTCTTTTTCGGTGAATGTATTTACACGATTTATAGAGTCCAGATGACTAGAGTTTTATCGCAAAGGTTTAAATAATCTTCCAATTAGATGGCAAAAACATATAATATATATGTATAGATAACGAAACTTAAATAAATAAATATACTATGACCTACAAAAAAGAATTAAAATTATGAATACGGGACGGCAATTTCATAGTTTAACATCTAGTACTTCCGTTATTTCTTTACAAATAACCCCAGGGCTACACTTTGTTTTGGTATTCCGATCCGACCTAGGTCGCGCACGGACGTGTGCACTGAACGCAAGATGGTAGTACATCGCGAGCTGCAATCGCGTTTGTGCAGATATTTGTGAGGATATTTACAACATTCACTTTTGTCGATTACCCACTATTTTGCGGGTACAAATGGCTAAACCCAGATATCGCGATTCCATTCTCCTGAAATCCCCTTTTTTCATTCCGTAGCGTCAAAAGTAGTGAATGTATAAGATTCAGCACATTTTGTTTTATGCTAGTATATAGATTTTAGGCTGTCCAATTAGAACCGTTTTGAAAACAATAAAAATAAAATCTTCATCTTACCCAACTGGATTTTTTGACAACTATTAACTTTATCTAAATTTGTCTTAAAACAAAAACTATTAATGCTAGTGATTATCAATCCAAATGAAATATACACTTCAAAAATTTATTCATAAAAATTTGCACCTAAAGAACTCGGATTGCGTCAGCGGGAGGCAGATATTTGTACCTATTTGTTATTCAGAATAATAATATTCAGACAAAATAATGTTTGATTTTATTTTTTGTTAATGATATTGAGAAAAGATATGGTTATTGGGAAAATAGTGTTGAGTAGGTTATTAATATTGTGAATATAGGAAATTGTTGGAATAGGCATTGAGGAGTTATTGGAAAAGGTAGTAAATAAAAATGTTGTTTATGTAATCATATGGTACATGTAGGCCTTGATAATGGTGATACAAGATGCAATGGTGCTCACATGCATGAATACGTAACGCAATAATTACGCATTTCTAAAT